>JALIZF010001841.1:600000-942398 GCA_029948255.1 Telmatactis stephensoni | reverse complement strand
CGACATCTCACAATATCACCATCCGGATCATGAACGGGAATTTTGATTGCTTGTTGAGCTGTTACCAGAAACGTAGACTGTCAAAGGAATATCTGAGACAGGAGAATAGTTATCGGCCCGAGCAGTTTTTGTTAAATCGTGTTTGGAGGTGATACATTGCTACCACCATATTGAGCGAGGGCCTGGATCCAGTTTCCTCCATAAACTCTGCCAAAAAAGAACAATACAGTTCAAGCGGTTGCACAACAAAGCGATTTCATGTTTACTAACAAACATTATGGATGCTAATGATGCCAACAAGTAGCTGTTGATCGATGTAGCAGTTAATCAATCTCTGTTTGGCACATGACTGATAGAGGCTAACGTCCAATGAAGTATCACTAGCAGTAGTATTAAAGTAGAAGCTAAAAGTAGGAGCCAAGTTCTAAAGTGGTATTGACGTCTCAAAATGACTGTGCAGAATTTAAATTATCGGCCCAAATTAATGATTTTTTAATTCCTATTGAAAAAGAAAGCATTAAGCTGCCCTTTTTAAGTAATATTTTTTTACGAAAGTAAAAGAAAATGGGGAGAGTTTTGAAGGAAAAGAGAGAAAATGACAAAGAAAAACATTTTAAAGCGCGTGCGCTCAACGCTCAAAACGCTTTTTTTAAGGAGAATTTTGTTTTTAATCAGCAATATATCAGAATTCATATTTTTTTTTGTGATATGGACGTCCTTTTTTATGATGTAAATTTTACACCTTTTCGGTGACCAAATAGCCTTTTTTGAATATAATCCAAAAAATGCATATCAAATATCTTGGACATAGTTGAGATTTGATTTTGGTGGAATCTCATTTAGAATCGAACAATGAAAAAGAGTTTTTAGAAAACAATTTCATCGAGACATTAACTCAGCAGCTAGCTGTGCTATGCAGAGTTATAATTAACTAGCCACTTTCATACCATGAAGACTGGGTACGAGTCCCTCAAATTTTGACGATGGTAACGCAAAACTCATATCGTCAGAAAGAGCACATCGAGCTATATATAATCCCGAAGTTTGGTGTTAATCGGTTTAATATTGAATGACTAACAGCCGTGCAAAAATGGTAGAATTTACAAAGAAATGTATGGTAACCATTCATTTCTTTGTAAAATCTAGCATGTTTGAACTGCTGTATCTCTTTCATTGTATATCCGATTAACATCAAACCTCGGGATGATATACAGCTCGATTTGCTCTTTCTGACTACATGCGTTTTTTGTTGCCATCATCAAAGTTTAAGGGACTCGTACCCAGTCTTCACGGTATGAAAGTGGCTAATAGAAGCACTTTGGAAATAGTGAGGAGCTAAGACAAGAGATTTAGAACTCCATGTACATTATTTCTCACATTTTTTCCCAATAAAACGTTGTCTCTTAGTTAGCAAACATACAAATCAATAGCAATATTCTCACCTCATTTGCCACCACTGATCGTTTTGTGTTCCACTAAGAGTAAATGTTTTGTAGCCTTCTATCCAGTCTTCATTATCATTGAAATCATGGCAGTAGATGCTCAATGCAGATCCGCTACTGGATGAGCTAGACTTTGTCAATTGCCATGATTCACCAATTAATGAGAAGTCCGTCTTTTGTAATATGTTGCTGTTGTTACAAGTCACTTGGCTTCTGCGATAGGCAAGTCTGACGAAGAAGTCAACCTGTAGGATTCAAAATATCTCCCTAATCATGCTGATAACTATGCATAACGGTGACTAATAGTTTTCAATTACATTAAAGTTTTATGATGATGTCACGTCAATGAAACATTCATAAAAAAATATTTCCATTGTATATCTGTGGCCCGGGCTCAATTCCTTCTTTTTTGTGGCTAGTGCCTCGTAAGAGGCCTAGCCACTATGCTATCGCCTTGAATGTCCGTGCGTGCGTGCGTGTGTAATTCGGCTGGAAATCGTTGTGTTCTGATTACTATCTACCCTGGGCTTCAGGGGTTTATTATTCGCTTTCCTTAGAGCTTAGAGAGAGTTGGCGAGCGCCGAAGGCGCGAGAAGCGAAAATAAACCCCTGGGCGCACGAGTTAACCGTTTGAAGCGCCGAGCCAATCAGAGCACTACCTTCAAAAATCTGAAGGTAACTCTGTGATTGGCTAAAACACTGAGGAGCGATTTGATTGGATGATTCGTTCAACCGGTTCTATTTTGCCACATCCGGCGTTGTATTACAAGCGTTACTAGTGTTGACGTTATGGCGAGTAAAAGACGCGTTTTGAAAATTCTTGACTTTCACATGACGTCATCAAAAAACTTACATGCTTCATATAGATCACTTAAAGTTGGGTCTATAGTATGTTCTTTATATCAACAACAGAAATTGTTCCTGAATATTTGAACTATTTCCGTTGTTTGGTTTTCGAGTTATCAGAGGTATAAATCTTGTCACGTAATATTGTCACGCGTATTCAACAGACGCAAAAACAGACAAATTTGCTACAAATTACGCACATTTGGCTTGGTCTTTGAATGAAACTTTTGTTTATAAGATATCTGTATCAACTTAAACGATTTAACTGTTATTATTAGTATATGATTTTGCCAATTCGTATTTTGTCCGCCATATTGGTGTCGCTTACCCTTACCCTGGGTACCAGAGGCCCGAGAGGGATTGGGGAGAAGAAAGAGAGGGGGAGGGGCCTCTGGTCACACGAGCCGTTAATCTCACTTTCATGAGTTCAAAATCTGAACTCGGAATTTCATTGGTTGACAAGGTTTATGTGAAAGAAACAGCAAAGTGATTGGTTGATCGGGATGACTGGTATTGAAACCGGTTTTACAAGCCTTACAAAACAAAGATGGCATCTCACACGAGCGACGAAAAGCTTGTCTTTCTTCTTGAACGAAGGAAAGCCGTAGAAACGTCACTGAGCTAAAAGGTTTACGAATAGTTCGGAATTGATTCGGAATCAGTTAAGTCAGTTCAAGAACAAGCCTTACTGAGTTTTACTCGGAGAAGAGATGTGTTATTCACTGATTTCGATCCCTGGAAGTCAGCAAACGGCTAACGGCAAACTAGCTTTAGTCGACCTTAGTCATCTGTCCTCAGCCGTTGGTACACTTATGTAAAGATATTTGTATTTTCTGTTATTAAGAGATTTGTTCTTTATTTGCTTGTTGGATTGTTTTAAGGATAAGAGTAAAATATAAGATCACAATCAAAGTGAATTTTCGCCGTTTGTCATTAGCGGTTGGCCATAAACGTCAAGTTTAATCTTTCTAGTGTTTATGCACAGTCCACAGAAGTCGCGAGAATAATTAGCAAAGAAATACTATGGATTTACAAAGTCTAAATCATATAGAGATCATTGAGAAAGATGAAGGAAAAACTAATTAATTTGACGGAAGTTTTTACCTGAGTTAGCAGAGATTTTAGATTACTCATTTGACATTTTGATTTGACTTTGTCAAAACCGGTTTGTAACTCCTCATTTGCATAATCTTTCATGAAAGTGAGATTAACGGCTCGTGTGACCAGAGGCCCCCTCCCCCTCTCTTTCTCCTCCCCAATCCCTCTCGGGCCTCTGGTACCCAGGGTAGGTGTCGCTCAGAGCGACACCAACATGGCGACGACATACATTTCTTACATAAGAATGAGTTTGGGAAATTGTTAATATCTTTGCAAAAAAATTCTCTTTCGGACTGAAAATTTCTTGGACATATGGAGCTTTACTTGCTCTTTACAAAGACATACATTGAATTTACTCAGGGATGTGAAATTCGCTGATATTTTGGTGACCCGTAGAGTGACACCAATCACAAAGTGCCATACATTTCTTACTAAAGAATAAGCAGTTAAAATGGCAATATCTTCGCAACAAAAACTTCTTTCAATTCAAAATTTTGCAGAGTTACATAGTTTTATGTGCTCTTTTGAGTGAATTGCATTTGATTTCACTCATGATCCTGGAAATTTTTCGATGACGTAAGTGAAAGTCAAGAATACTATATACATTTATGCCGGTTTATTGTTACTTTTTTCAAACTGTTTCTTATTTGAGCTGAGTTTGACTTTTTCTCTCACTTAAGCCCTTACAAAGTATATATTCTTCAATCTACAGTGTTTGCGTGACCTCACTGACGGTGACCTAAAGCCGGGTTGGCCATGTTTCCAAATAAGGCAAATCGTTAGTAAACAACATGGAAGTGAGATTTGTAACTGCCGCGGCCAGGGGTTTCTCGTCGTGTGACTCTCCTATCAAGTAATAAACGTCGGAACGAGACGATAAACCCCTGGCACCCAGGGTAATTACTATCCGACACTGTGGGCGTATATTTCGGATATATTCGGACTTTAGTGGTTTTCATCCAACGTGGGATCCAATGTCCAGCAAATCTACTGAGGGTGAGTTGTTTCTTTTTATATCATGACATCAGGCTCAATTTTCGATGCCTTTATGTAATGTGCTTGGAAAAGTTTGTTTAGGTTTTCTGAGAATTTAGATTGTTTACGTGTATTGAAGAAAACGAAGAAAGTGTCGAAGCTTCTCTTCATCGTCTCTTCACTGGTCATGTAGAAGAAGTGGTTTATCCTGCCGAATGCTGTCGCTGTGTTCATCGTTTGGCGATCTGCAACTACTGCCAAGGATTATACGGCAAGTCTAAAGTGCAGAAAACTGAAACTGCAGACCGAGAAACTGTTGACCGAGAAACTGCAGACCGAGAATCTGCAGTCCGAGAAAACCCCAATAGAAAACATTGTGTAATGCTTCTTTACTCCTGTAGGCTAGCTACTGGCTTCTTTTGAGTGCAAGTAGACCTTATAATGTTTGACCTTATTCAGCGTGACAATTACTAAGTGTGATGTGCTAACAGTAAGCTAGTTGAAAAATCAAGGAGATACGAATTTTCAAAAATCGAAATTATCATTTGCATAACAACAAGTGTTTTCATACAAAATTTCGTAAAAAACCATATCTCCTTGTGATTTTTCAACTTATATCCTTCAAACTTCACAGTTTTACTGATTTTGATGTACTCTTTCCAGCTGTGGTCATTGTTTTAAGTTTGGGAACTTTTAGAATTACATGAAAAAGCCGTTAATATGAAATGACTGTAGCCATTCACAAAATACGTCATTTACACGTATAAGATTTCAGAATACGTCTTGGTAACTATTTTCACTGCATAATTAATTAGCTCAGAGTATAAATAAGCCTGCTCAATCTAGGAGTGGTCACTTCAAGATACGCCGGCACACCGTGAACTTTCGTTCTTTGCCATCATCGTCAACCGCCACCAGCTCTAATTCAAGATTCTTATTCTGAGTACTCTCAGCAGCCTCAACGTTCTGACTTTTCTACCAAGCTTGGCTAAACTGAACATGGCTAGCTAGCAGAGTTAGCGAGCACAATTGCACCAGCTCGCTTTGGTAAACGTATCGAGGTAATTTAGCGTTTGTTACTCGGACATTTTCTCTTGGTTTGCCCGGGGTTTATTCCCAATTTTGCTAGTGGTCGTTTGTATTTGTAGCCGCTTCTAGGTTTTTCTCGTCCTAGTTTGCTGTAAGTTTGTTATTTTCGTTTTATCAGTCGGCTTGGTGGTTTGGGTAGGCTTTCAATCGTTTCTATTCCTTTTCATAATTGTTTCTTTGTGGTTTCAGTTTTATGTTTTCTACACTGACTTTCGTTGGCTATAAAATTTTACGCTTTATATCATTAACCCAAACCGCTTTTATTGCATATTTTGTGTTACCTCGGCCAGTACTGCCATTAGCGTCCTACTTTAGTAATTTGCATTCGTCTTGCATGCTTTGTGTTACGCTTCGTAACTTCGGTCTTTGTTTCCAGTTAGTTCGTTAGTCGTAAATTTATTTGTTTTATGCTTTGTTTATTTAGTGCTCTAAATCTACGTTTTAACTTCAATTAATCCGCATATTTTATGTGGCCTTAAGAGCCGCGAGGTTTGAATTTTAAAGAATCGCACAGATAGAGGAGTAACGCTAGCGAAGGTGGCCTGGAGAGCCACGGGTTCACGATTTTTGGGAATTGCATTGATAGAGGAGTACTGCTAGCGAAGGTGGCCGGGAAAGCCACGGGTTTGCGAATTTCAAAGTCTCGCACAGATAGAGGAGTACCGCTAGCGAAGGTGGCCAGGAGAGCCACGGGTTTGCGAATTTCAAAGAATCGCACAGATAGAGGAGTACTGCTAGCGAAGGTGGCCAGGAGAGCCACGGGTTTGCGAATTTCAAAGAATCGCACAGATAGAGGAGTACCGCTAGCGAAGGTGGCCTGGAGAGCTACGGGTTTGCGAATTTCAAAGAATCGCACAGATAGAGGAGTACCGCTAGCGAAGGTGGCCGGGAGAGCCACGGGTTTGCGAATTTCAAAGAATCGCACAGATACAGGAGTACCGCTAGCGAAGGTGGCCGGGAGAGCCACGGGTTTGCGAATTTCAAAGAATCGCACAGATACAGGAGTACCGCTAGCGAAGGTGGCCGGGAGAGCCACGGGTTTGCGAATTTCAAAGAATCCCACAGATACAGGAGTACCGCTAGCGAAAGTGACCTAGAGAGCCACGGGGTGGCGGATTTAAAGAATTGCATTTATAGAGGAGTACCGCTAGCGAAGGTGGCCTGGAGAGCCACGGATTTACGCATTTTGAAGCATTGTATTTACAGAGGGATACCGCTAGAAGAAACGAATACGTACCATAGCCATTGGTAGAATGTTTCCCCTTTTTTCATTCGGCCCATTTTAACCTCCCAATCCTTCCTCTCTGTTGACCTCGGGGGGCTAGCTAAAGCTCTAATTCTGGACCTAGTTCAGAGCCTAGGGTCAACAGAGGGTGGGGTTCCCTTTCGTGCATCACAAGGTATATTGAGCCTCTTATGTTGAGCATCGTTTATACAACTGTCTATCGTTTACAGGGCATACCGCCTTGTTTTCTTTCCCGGGGACCCTACCCTCTGTTGACCCTATGGCTACCAAAATCGCTACCTAAGTTCGTCGTTCTGGAGCCCTCAGGATGCGAGGTCAATATTTCTTGGAGACAACTTGATGTTAAAAAGGTCTATACCTTCATAATAACTTTTTTCCAGTTTGCATTTTCGGGTGCGAGGAATTTGCATTCGGGGTTTATAGGTGTTTATGAATCATCTCATTCAGTTTTTAATTCGCTATAGTGGATCCTGCAGTAGTGTGTATAACATAGATATGGAATACATGGCAAGGTGATGGAATACGTTTTAATGCCATATCAAGATTAAGATTATTGACTTCACAGATTAAAGTCCCATAATCCCTAGCAAAACGTACATTTTTGAAAAAGTCGAGTATCTTGGACTCGTAGTTAAAGCGAAGAAGAATCTAAATGAGAGGAGATGGACAAGAAAAATTTGATATATTAGAGAAAGCATGCCGTGTTCCTTTTTTGAGTTTTAGAGGTCGGAGCAGTTCTGCTAACGTGGATACACCGACTGTTTTCTGCTCGCAGCATTTCACTCTCTACTAGAAACGGTTAGTCTAATAAAGTACTCGCCCATTCAAAGCTAATTATCCCAGATTGAAACTCGTGCTCTCCGGAAGGCTAGAATTTGGTCAGTAATAAACGCATTTGGTTCATAACACATTTTTGAAATTTAAGACACATTGTGTCGTAATTTAAGGAACAAACGTCTCGTCACGACACATTTCAACTCAGCGGAGACGGCGCAAAATGTCCATGTCAAAGTAGTAGAATTTTTAGCAGGATTTACAGAGAGTGTATAGCAAGAACAATATACATTATATCCGGGGATAGCAAGAGATTTTGCTATCTTATCTTTAGAATTCAAGCTTAGAATCTCATTGCCGCTATTATATACAAACTAGTTAATATCACTGAAGCAGAACAGTGCATGCGGGTAACAATACCAGCATTCTTTCTGTCGAGTGCAAACAACAAGCCATGCATTCAAACAAAAGACAAAACTGAAGCACATGCGGAAAAGGTTGAGAGGTACATTTAACTACGTTTGTGCGTTTGTTTTTTGTTTTGTTTGTTTTTTGTTTTTGTTGAATTTGTCTAAGCAAGGAATGAAGAAACGACAGTGACAAGCCATTGTGCGGGAAGGCCGCTTGAGGAATAAAATGAGATAACTTTCATTTTTGCTGACTTCTTGTGTCCGTATAGAATTAAGAATAAAATGTCTTAGACACTACAAGTTTTATTTGTGTCTATGTGCCGTTGTTTAGCTTCAAGAGCTTAATAAATGGAGTAGGAAACCATTTCATTTGCGTCTTGTCTCTTGTGTATTTTGCGTTTTGGCCCTGGAACAATAAAGGGGATAGAACCAAATTTCATTTGCGTCTTTGTCGTTATCTTGGGCTTATAGATGTGTCTTGTGTCTTGAATTTTAGGAAAATTTATGTGGAAGAAGAAAATGTATGCACAACTTCATTTTCGCCTTTTGTATTTGTTTGCACCTATAGTTTACGCCTGGGTGAATTCTTAGTTTGTCGATCACTAAACTCCTATTGTGCGCTAATTGGTTAGTAATTCTTTCTCGGAATATATGGCGTGCACTCTAACTTAACACCGATCGGCATTAAATTTGTCTCTAGATTATAAACCAATTTAGCGGAAGCTCATCCAGTTATCATCACGGCCTCCATTTTAGATTAATAGCCATTCTGTCCAAGGGAAGTGTCTGTTTCTTGTACTGACTCGCCACGACTTCAGCGCTCTCATGCAGGACGCACGTGGGGACACTTTGGCCACTAGGTCGATCCGAGCAACTCGGATATCATGTTGCTTCAGCTCTTCTTGCACTCTTTCCAAAATTCCTTTTACATACGGAGGGACCAAGCTCTGTGGGTTTCCTGCATCTTTCTACCAGGTGAAATGACGTCTTTACATGCTCATATCAGTTCTCAAGGTCATTTTCCAAAATACCTCGTACGCGCATTCTCGCCGGGACAAAAAAAAAAAAAAAGTCAGAAGACTCGAATTAACGCGAAAGCTAGAAGGCATTTTGCACATTCTTAGTTATTTGCCTTTGTTAGGTTCAGTGAATAGTTTTCTCGATCCTGCATTCCACCTAGGTGCATCCGGTCTTGGTGAAAGAGTTCCCGTTGCTGACTTTTACATTTTTGTTTATAATTCATCCGTCAGACGGATTTTTAATTTGGCGTGATCAGTCAGTTGGACTATGGGTGGCGAAATTTTTGTTACTGCTTTAGGGTAGATTGGGCCTGTTGGTCGGAAAATAGGCGTTTTTTATCAATTTGAATCGCGTTTTTCTTCGTTTGTTGGTTCCCTTTTCCGCTATTCTAAGTTTCACCTAATATCAGCAATATAGAAAGTCCTACCACAGATCGGTTTTCTTTGGACTTGATGTTCTAGCATTCTGACCAACTCGGATTCCTTAAACGTTTCACCTGTTTGCAAATAGTTTGGTTTTGCGACAAGCATTAACCCACCAGTAGTGGACTGCGCGTTTACTCTCGCAGGATAGTTGTGGATATAGTCCCATGTGCCAGTTTCATCCCTTAAAACGCACATGGGTTTTTACGAAAAGCAATGTCTTGCTACCTAGTTTAGCTGGTCGACAAGAGCGGTCCGTACACGCCCACTCGTTGTGAGTGGTGGTTTCTAAGAGTAATTTCTCTACTTTTGGCGTCAGTCTCACTGAGTGCCCTTGATAATTTGAGACACTATGAATCTTCTTTAATTTCCAATTCTAGTTCAATTGGCATTATTACTGTTTGCATTTGGCAGACTGTTAACGATGCAGTGATAACTGGCAAATTAGAGAGGAGAGAGTGCTGGTTACGAGTGCGGATTTTCGGAGTTGGAATCTGAGTAATGGAGAGAGTAGCGGGAAGTTACCAGGTAATATATGTTTGATCAATGAAGACGGGGACTAATCCACGCCTCCAATGGAAATTGAACCTACAATTTCAGATTACCGGTCCGATGCCCTAACTACTGAGCTGTGGAAGGCCCTAGTAGCAAGCAGGTCGGCTAATCGCTGATAACTCGAGCGATTCAGATTATGGGAATCTTCTGTAGGAAAGTGGGGAGTTCTTAGGCGGTGGTTGTTTTAGTCCATTTGGGCCGTGGCCTGGGCAAACGTATACAGGGTGCATTGGTGAGGGCAGGAGCGGACTCCTCCCATAACTTAATTATACGATGAGTTAATGAGTATGCAGTGAGGATATATAACTATTTTCACTGCATAATTAATTAGCTCAGAGTATAAATAAGCCTGCTCAATCTAGGAGTGGTCACTTCAAGATACGCCGGCACAACGTGAACTTTTGCGACCCACCCACCTCCCCTGGTGGCGGTTGATCAGCCTATCCACTAGTTTTGAGTTGTGTTTTGCTAAGTGTTGGCCTCAAGCCGAAGGATCCTAGCTCTAGATTCCTAACCAACGCTAGCGTGACATGGACCAGAACCATTGAATGTTGAAGTCGATTTGCTTTGTTATGTGTGCACCCTTTGTCTTCCTCCAGTGTCCCCCAAATTATTGAAGGGATTGTCTCCATAAAGACAATAGCGTTTTCCCGTTATCCTCGACTCTAAAGATTTTCTTAATGTATGGCCATTTTCAACCAACCATTGCAAACACAGCCAATATAGCTACCAATTTGCTATATGTACCCTACATAGAATTTGGTTTTTAACCCCAAAAGTTATCCCTAAGAGGGAATAAGTCATTGAATTCGACTAGACATTGTGCTCCTCGGAAGTAACAGCAATTTCGTCATATTTCAACCAGCAACGTTTTCGTTCAGTTATACCTTCTTTGCAGCATAAATTACAGTAGGGGAGCGTTCTTTACAATCTATGATCAGCCCGCAGTCCAAGTCTCCAACGAGGGAGGTTGTTAGGCAATAGTGGTTGGTGGTGTAGATTAATAGGTTTTCCATCTACAAGTTTTTTCTAATTCGGAACTCATGGGCATCCTTTTTCGGCCATTTTTAAAATTCAAAGAAAATTGTCCCACAGGAGAATACGGCAGTTCATTACACAAACCCGCCGAATTTCACCAAGCAAAACAAACTCAAAACTGACTTGCTAATATCCTTATTACATGCTTATTACCTCATCAGTCGCGGACTCCTCCCATAACTTAATGATACGATGAGTTAATGAGTATGCAGTGAGGATATATAACTGTCATATTCGCATATATTCAGCATGAAAAATCAGTTTATAATAGTTATGTTACCAGTTTCTACCCCAAAATGCCTTCTGGTGTTTCCAAAATGCCCTCAAGGTAAGCTTAAAAACTTTATTCAGGTTATCTTTACATTTAGCAACTTTCATGAAGTCATACAAAATAATCCAAAACCTTGACATGCTGTCATAGGTTACGAAAATTAACAGCTTATCAGTTGTTAGAGTGATCGCACTTAATCCGTGAAATTGTACTAGCTAAATAATGCAAAATAGCATTATTAAACAATGGAAAACAAAGGATTTAATACTTTTTAGTACAAAGTAGATTTTGTACTTTTTCACGGATTAGAGTGATCGCATTTAACTCGTGAAAAAGTACAAAATCTAATTAGTACTAAATAGTACAATGTCCTTTATTTTCCACTGTTTAATAGTGCTAGTTATTTAGCTAGCGCAATTTCACGTGACCAGTTAAGTGCGATCACTCTACGTGCGATCACTCTACCTTTTTCTTAACGATTTGCTTCAAAAAAGGCTATAGAGTAAACGTAAAATTAGACAAAAGACTTTGCACAGCTCATTAAGCAACCTTGGTTACTCAGGCGTATATAACAGTAAAGAACCTTCAAGGTAAGGGGACTTTGGATAATTTTGAGCAGAAAAAAATGGCAAGTCATTCTAAGTCTTTCAGCAAAGAATGAATAGCAACACAAAAAGGTATTGATTCACAGGCGGTTATGTAGTGAGACATTTTTCCCGGTGAAAAGCGATCAATTTCAACTGAAGAAAGTAGCAACTTTAGCAACTTAACAATCGTACGTCGTAATCTACAATGCCTGTTATTGGATGTTAAGAAGATAGTTTCTCTCATCATCATCATCATCTTTATTTGTATACCATCGAGGTAGATACATATAATTTTTACAAGAATTAAATCTTTATACAAGAATTAAATCTGACAAAGATTACAAGGTGGCATTTATACAGAGTACACATATATCTATTATTTGTAAAAAAAATTACTTACAAGTTTATTGATGTAAATAAAATATAGAAAAAAGAAAGTAAGAAAGCAGATGTATAATTAATCTCCCGATGACAAGACAGTTCATAAAGATACGAAGTGACAATAAAAAATAAATGTTCCACATAGTTTCCTTTTCAGTTAATAGATGTTGATATGCAGATTCTGAGACCTCATAATCAACATGCAAAATAACCAGATGTCTAACAATTATTATAACCCTAAACATTTAATTACTCACCGAGTAAGGGTTTCCATTTGGCTTGTAGGAGATGATTCCTCCTCTAAAGTGCGATGTGCTCACAACGAAACTGACAATGAACACAAGAGATACTTGCACGAGCAACTTCTTCATGATCATCATTAGTTTAAATCCTGCTTAACGTCTTGGAATTTGGTATCCGAGTGTACTTAGCCCTGCCTTTTTTAATGCTTTTTGTTTGCGAGATGAACCAACAGTGCCTATAACACTGTAAAAGGTAAAAATTCTGGGGCATCTGACAGTGGGTTTAACTCTGTTATATCTTTGCCACACCTAGTCAGGGTTGAGTATGATTGGTGCAGAATGAGTTATATTACTACCCACCATGGCGTCAAATTTCATTGGTCGTTTATCATGCACGTGATCAATAATGCCGCGGAAGTACGGCGTAAAAATTATTTGCAGTGAGGGGAGGGGGTACTTGGGTGATAGTAAACAAGTCTGAAGGAATGCTCTTTAATGCTCTTTACTAAGAGTCATAAAGTTGTCCTTCAAATAATAAATGTAATTTGCTTTTGCTAATCTCTCTTAGATAAAGTTCCATATTCAGTTCAATGCCAGGTATCTTTTGAGCACCTTGCTACCATTAGAACAAATTATTTACAGTTTCTTGCAGAGTTTAAAATTATTTTCAGTGAGGGGAGGAAGGGTACTTGGGTGATAGTAAACAAGTCTGAAGGAATGCAATTATATATCGTTCATACTGTGCTAACGTTTTGTCATATGTTATATGAAATCAAAGGTCATCAATAATTTACACATTATTAACACATTATTTACAGTTTCTTGCAGAGTTGAAAATTATTTTCAGTTAGGAGAAGGGTACTTGGGTGACAGTAAACAAGTTTGAGGGAATGCAATTATATAACATTTATACTGTGCAAACGTTTTGTCATAAGTTATATGTAATCAAAGGTCATCAATAATTAAAAATGATTTTGCAACGAACTCTGTGTGAAACTCTTTACTAAGAGCCATAAAGTTGTCCTTCAAATAATCATTGTAATATTGTCTTCGCTAATCTCTCTTAGATAAAGTTCCATATTCAAATCCAGGTATCTTTTGAGCACCTTTCTACCATTAGAACACATTATTTACAGTTTCTTGTAGGTTTTTTTTTGTGAAGCCATGGTAACGCTATAAATATGATCTTTCTAGAAAATGTATCTTCTCATCCGTTACATTCCTTCGAATCTTTTCAGTTACTTTTTGGCCAATTTGAGGCCTTCTTCGAGGAAATTTAGTCACACAGTGACAAAAATTAATAAAGAATTGCTGAGGTACTATTTTCGTCTATTGTCGATTTAGTATTAGTTTGAGGTATGTATGCAGTGTTATTAATCTGACTTTTAAAAAGTTTTAAGCAATAGAAAACTTTTTCCATGTTTGCATAGCCTGATATAAACACGAGAGGGGTTGGGAGAATCCGAGACAGTTATACAAACTCGAGACGTACGTAGTCGAGGGTTTGCATAACTTTCGAGAATTCTCCCCTCGAGTGTTTATATCAGGCTATGCAAACACAGGAAAAAAATTTCTATTGCTTTTATAAAATGACTTTATTCCTCTAAAAATACTACAAAACGAATGATTGTTTACATCCATTGCATGATCAAAATACATGTTCTCAATACATTAACTTAACAATGGTATTTCATAATTAGCCAATCAAAACACGTGGCAGAAATCCAACTATTTTAATTAGCGATTTCGAGCTATAAAAATTAGGAGACAATTTTAACTCCTAGAAAACTTTCGCTAAAATGAAAGAAAAAAATGGTGCTTTCTAGAGACAAAATAACTCTTCATTTTGGTGAAAGGTTCTGAGACATCGAAAAGGATGTTCTTCATTGAAAATTCTCGCCAACTTGATAGAAAACCAAGACTATTTTTCTTGGACGTGGTGTAAAAGACGGCAACAAGAGCAACCATATTCGAGCCGACGAAGGGTCATTTTGTGCTTGGAAATTACCGTTTATGAAGCTTGGTGATCCTGCATGGTTATCTGAATAAGACTAAATTTTGTTTGAATTATATATATGGTTAGTGCCCGAATTTTATATTTTAGGTGTTGAACAACAGATATTTTTTTGCTAGTCTCGAGGTTCAGTGTTGTCCATTGTGGATGAAAAACAATCTTTTGCGATGAATGATTTTGACTCTTCAGGCTCAAAGAAAACAATTCAGAACCGTAAACAACCGTTTCTCCTCATTTCCTGTAATTTTCTTGCATTTATTGTAAATATGATAATCCTATATTAAATCAAATGAAGTAATTATTTGTTTTGAAAACGTTTTCTTGCCTCCTATTTCGATACCTTTACAGCTCGCTAGTTTCCTTACTGAGGTGGCCCAGCTGGCTCTGTTAGAATCCTGTGACGTTTGTTTGCCGATCATTTAACTTTGTAGTCTGTTAAAGGAAAATTCAATGTTTTTTGGTCTTTTCTATTTTAGTTTTAAAGTATTTCATTGATTGAGTTTTAGTAAGCTGCTGTCCCTTTTCCTAAAGAAAGTGAACATCAATAAAAAAAGATTCTAGTTTGCTTTGCTTTATCATTTTTTTTCTTATAAAATAGATGAATGTTATATTTATAAGTTTTTGCAATGGTGAACTTCAGTTTTCAAGTCCAAAATGTGCCGTAAAACACAAAGATGGTGACGTCATAACCGTGTTTACATACTCTCATGCAAACACAGCTCTCAGCCAATCAGAGTGCGCGTAGTATCTTAGTTATTTTATTAAGTGTTTATAGTTACCATCTACAATGTTTGGCTCCGTTACCATAGTAACTTTGAATGTTTTCATTCCTCGTTACCTCAAACTATCTTCTCATCTGATCACGGGCCGGATAGGATAATAATCATCTGAAAATTTACTTAAATAAACAGACAGTATTTATAAATTACCTTGAATTGCTGTTATTCTGCCTTTAATTTTGTATTCCCCCCAACGTTTTAGAAAGCCAAATAGTCTTTTACAAGGCCCATAACTTCTTTAAAACTCCAACTGATGCGTTAGAAACCCGTACGGTTCAACGGTAGCCAACGGTCTGTTGACGCGAACATGATATCCCCTCGCCAATAAACGCGGTTTAATCAATGAGAAAAGAACCTTTTGGACTGAACTGCTAAGCTTTTGACAAAGTCTTCAGGCTAGGTTCTCAAAAGGAAAGTTTGTGACTTTTATAAGTAAACAGAACCGTTTCAGTTCTTCCGAAAACAAATGCGGCTTGAACGGTCTCAAATCAAGTTGGAAACGAGGTCAAAAAAGAGTTTATTCTGTTGCGTTAATGTTTACAAGTAACTTTGGGTGGAAAGAACATGCGACAAGTAATTGGACTAAATAATTAAGGAAAATTTGAAGGAATTTATCGTATTTCAAGTTGAACTTACACCCTTTTGAGTGCTGTTTTGTACAAGACAATCATCAGTCATTAAATTGGCTGAGAAAAAGAGCAAAGTTTTAGCCGGAATAGTTTTGTATTTCATCCCTATGAGGCTTTTGGTCAGGAAAATATAGGTATGTTCAGTTTTATTGATAAACAAGAGTTAACTTTAAGAGTTTTTGTTCTCAACAAAACTACTCATAACATTATAAAAAACGATAGGCGATAGCCGGCAATGAGTTTGATTTATAAGCGACTTAAAAAAAAAAAATTATGAAATTATTTCATTCATGCTCAAGAACTATTTTATAGCTTACTAATTTCGATAACTAGGAAAATCAAAACTAGTTCACGTTTTCAACGACTACAAACCTGTCAAACCAGTATAGAGGAATAAAAATATCTCTGGATATTTTTACTCACTCCAGTCCTATTTGCCCGATATTTCTACTCGTCTGTGATGATTTGGATAATAACAGTACTTCATACTGATTTATCTTCTTAAAGCAGCAAGTGATAACATGACGAGTATGCGTGAACCGCTGGACGGAAGTGGCCTCAATTACGGTTTTAACCTGGCCTCAATTATGGTTTTAACCTGGCTTAGGGCTACTTCTCTTACAAAGAAAGTCGTATTTAGTCTCCCCAAAGTTTTTCGGAGCATTACAGTCGAGTGCAAAAGTACGAACAGCTAGGAATTATCCTTTCAAAATTATTCATTTGTCCAAGACAATAGAACTTGGAGACATGCGCAGATGTTATCACTTGCTGCTTCTTCTTAAGCGTTACCGAGACTCCTAGCTCTCGAGCGTAAGTGGTCCGTTGAAATTCTTTGAGATGCACTTTAAGCTTTTTGATGGGGTCGTAAAAGGGATATGCAAACCGCAAAACTGCAAACAAAATTGAGAAAAATCCGCAACAAAAATCGTCAGAATCCCCATAAAACCGCAAACCACGTACAAAATCCGAAGTCCAAAACCGCAAAACATCAGGTTCTTGAAAATAACAAATAACCGCACCAATTTTTTTATGATAACCCACTTTAAAGAATTTGTGGTCAGCTAGGGAATAGTTTCTGGGTAATTATTTCTCAAACTCATTAATTATTCATGAGGTAATCAACCAAACAGGTGTCTCAAATTAGGTCCCTCCTAACTTGCTTACCGCTGAGCCACTAGCTAACTCGTTGACCAGAAAGGAATTTTTTGAAATGTTATAGAAACTATCCGTTCATGCATAACTATCAGTCAATATTTTCATTATAATAAAATGGGTAAATATCGATCTGATCAAAGATTCCTCCCGAATAATTAATACTGCGACTCGGACTGGAACTATTTGCGCGGACTTTGAAATAGCGTCAAGTCCGAATAGACCATTTCCGAGATGCGGAGACCGCTTTCAAGAAGATCGCGGACGGACTTGAAAACGAGGCATTTTCGGGCAATGTCAACAAAATAGCAGAAAGATTTTTCTGAACAGACGATTCAAAAGCAATCAGATTTTAAGACCTCATGGAAAAATCATCACTTCTATCATTACATATCGACAACTGAATCCATATAGAATTCCGCTGATATAAAGAATATACTGTTTTTGGCGACTTTCTGACATTGAATCAATCACTGAGTCAAAGATCCCCGAGAAATCCCCACAACAGAGCATTGATAAAAGGAGAAAATAAATGCTTCAATTGAAGATTAACTCATAAAAACATTCAAGATTCAATAGAAAATAATTTATTGATCATTTTGTTTATTAGAGTATTAATGTTTTTGTACAATAAAGTCATAAAATTCTCAACTTACAGCTTTTTTAGTGAAACATCAAATCGCTCGTTGATCGTTAACAATCATCAGTTCTAAAATCAGCTCTATTAACTTCAAATATTATCAAATATTGATGTAGACTTCCAGATACGAGACATGATAAAGATTGAAAGAAAATACCTTATAAAAAGCCTTTTTTTGTAGTCAGCTGCTAGCCCTTTCACAGAACCGAAACGGCTCAGCTGATATCGCCTTTCAGAACTCTGTTCTTTAGCTTCATAGCCAGAAATGAAAGCCTGGACGGTCCAGATAGTTAGATCAAAATCATTACAAAGCTGGAATCCTTTAGTTTTGTCTTACAGCTTAAATGAGAGACGCAAAAAGGTGTTATTTTAGCCTTACTTCTAAAGTTTCTGTCAGAAACAAATGTGCCCGAAAATACCTCGTTTTCAAGTCGTGCCCGCGATACTTTTGTCAGTGGTCTACGCATCTCGGAAATGGTCTATTGGAGGCCTTTAAACATAACTTCCAAGCATGTACAGCCGAGACGGGAAGGGGGGGGGGGGGGGGGACTTAGAGAACTGATAATATGTTTAGTACAAGAGCAGTTAAAAATACTTCACGTTATCTACAGACCGTCACATATAAAAGGATTTGCTCTTGCATACAGCACTCATATCAAAGCTGGATATTCATGGTTCCTACCACCCCCTCCCCCATCCCCTCTTCAATAGACCATTTTACGGTTCTCGTCGTTCAACCTCAGCCTCGACAGTGTGTAATATACTCTTTTTAGCTTTAGAAATTGACTACATCCCGCGGAATTTTTTTGTGTTTCGATTGTTTGTTGATGTGTACATTCCTTATATTACCATTACTGTAGTCAATTTCTAAACAATATGCTACACGCTGTCGAGGCTGAGGTTGAACGACGAGAACCGTGAAATGGTCTATCAAAAGGGCATTCTGCCATCCCTGTCCAGTTACAAGTCCAACAGCAGGTACAACAATACTAGGTACATCATGATCCTCGACTAATGTATGTGATATAATTGCACGTTTATTGTTGTCTTTTGAGTTACAATACTACAATATGTTAACAGCCTGCTGACTTTTAGAGCGGTTTTCGTATAAGTGGGAAACTTACAGCGCCGTACCGTAACCGTACCAGTGTTGTAACTGATGTCTATGAAAACATTCGAGGTTCCTACCGTAACCGCGCCGTCCTGTGACCTAGCAGTTTTCCCAGTCATACGAGATCTGCCCTAATACTACAATGTGAAGAGCTTGAAAATGAGGCATACATCGACGTTTTAGACATTTTTGTTTTTGAAATCTGCTATAAAATACACCAAACTAAAAACTCAAAAGCTCAATCAATGTATTCCTCATAAATATCGCCAACTTTGAGACTAATATTGCATTTTTAAAAATTTACTCGAACTTATTACTAGTGTACTGTTAGTGAAAAAAGATTTTTTTAAATCAACTTTTGAAAAATTGATGCACATTTTTTTAGTGGGGTTGTCTTTTTTGGGCTGCACATAAAGTCCAAGGGCCGAAACATCTAAAAGGGAATCAAAGACAAGCTTTCATAAGTGCATGGCTATATTCAAAAACAGTTCCAGTATAGTGGACAAGAAACTGTTGTTGAGGGGATGAGAGGGGAGCGACCCTTGCTTTAGACGGTCAGTCATTCCATTGGTGCATTTGAGGTTAATTGTGCAATAACTGTCAATCACTGTATACAACTATAAAAGTCAACTTCATAACTGGTTACTTAGTTTGGAATTGTTATTACCTTAGCCTGTCCACACGGATACGTTTTGTCCGTTTTCACTGAAATTTTAGTTGGTGTAGCCCTCGCGAGAGGGCTAGACAATGTTAATATTTTGTATTTCAATTGTTGCTTATTGTAAATTAGGAATGAAAAACCTAATCTGGATTTCTCAAAAAAATTGCTTTGTATAACCCGAACGTTGTCGAAGCACGTTTTCGTGTGGGCAGGGCTTAATTAGAGAGTTTCTATAGCCAATCTCAACAAGTTTTTTGCTATATATGAATATAGATCTGAACCATCGAGGAAATTATGGGATAGGTTCAAACGTATTATTTTGGAGCCATGATAAAAAGGAACTAGGGAAAATTAATTTTGAGGATGTGTTATTTCTTCGATGGCTTATATATATTTATATTTAGCAAAAAACCCTTAGCTATAGGTTTTTGAGATTGTGTACGTGTGACTACATGTTTATGCAAAAATGTTATTTGTCCTTTTCGCTTTTTCGGGTAAAAATGTACCTAACTGCGGCCGGCTGCGCAAAATATCTAAACCTTAAGTCGAGAAAGAATTTTTTCTGGGTGTAGTGCGTTTGTGTGTATCAATTCTCAATTGTTTCTTCATGACTATAAGCTAGAAATATTTTTCGATATTTTTTCTCTTTTCCTGCTTAACCCAGTAATTCATTACATCGTACCAATTAAGAACGTTGAAACATGCCATTAATGGGAAATATGCGCGAGTTCTGTTTTCTAAATTCTACATTTGAAAATACTCGACGTCTTAAAATCGAAGAGGACAGGTCAGTGCGTGGGAACATCTAGGTTAATTTGCATAGAAACAGGCAGAAATAGAAATTTAAAGTTTGCATTTTCAAATTTCTATTTCTGACGGCTTCTCGTCAAGATCCACTCCATTGTTTTCATACGAGTTTGCATTCGTTTCCATGGTAATGGGAGGATTGGGTGCAACATATGCTCGCTTCAAAAGACTGGGGAACAGTTTTCGTACTTTCTTGAATAATATCACTCCAACGACAACAAGAAGCAGCGCGCCAACAACTCCAAGTCCGGCAGAAGTGCCAATCTGAGCAGCTGTATAAATAATAATGGTGAAAATAGTGAATGTGTTTCTTCGGGTATACAATTTGATTAAGAAGCAGAGTACGAGAAGGTTGATCATTTTAAAGTAATATGTAGAATATGAGCGGGAGACTGTTTATGGGCATTTGAAACGGGGAGCCGCAGGCGAGCCATTTTGCGTCCATAAATGTCGGAAGTGAATATTTTATATATTACATAGAAAAAGATAGAATTAGTATTAAAAAAGCACTAACTTCTTCATAATCCTGAGTGAGGTCTTTACGAAAAATATCATACCGAGGCCTTGCTGTATTGTAGTCAAGGTCGAAGTTTGATATTTTCCGTACAGACCAAACGTTCGTGGTTATTAAGTGGTTTATTATATGACACCTTTTTGCTGTTATGTTTTGATTGATTATCCGGCTAAAATATTCATCGTATCATACACCGAATCGAAATATGGCGGCTAATTTGAATAACTATTGTTGTGGAATGACTAGCCTCTTACTCATGGGAAAACGGTTTTGTGTTTCCACGTGAACACGAGGCTAGTCAGTCCAGAACAATAGTTATTCAAATTGGACACTATTTTTCGATTCGGTCAATACCGCAATTCATATTTGTATATCCGACTTCTCGCCCTATTGAGAGGAACTGGTTCCAAATTAATTTGTTTGAGCTCGTTGACAATTTTACATCGAATCGCACACAAAGAGCCCATACCTTGGTTTTTCTTGGTCATTGTTTTTGCAAATTAAGCTGCAAGAACCAACGGAAAGAGAAGTACCCGTTCAAGATCAATTTTGCATACAATTTGTGAAAGGTTTCAGTGATATTTCTACGCATGAGAACGACCACCGGCGACAACTGCTAGCGCTTGTCGTCTCTAACAACTGTCTCTGTTTAAAATGAATCGCAAATTGAAATCCAACATATATCTGTTGAATTCATTTGAATCTATGTTCTTTTTTCGAACTAAGCTTTCTTTTCTACATAAAAGAAGTCACGAAGTACATATCATCTGACAGTCCCTTTAAGCTGAATCTTCAAAAAAAACCGCTTAATAAGTTACGCTTATTTCGACAACAACGGCTTTGGAGTTTCTTGTTGAACTGGTAAGTAACAGCATTTGTATGTCTTGTACGCAATGTGGTACTTAGAATATCACTGAAACGAAGTTAGATTACTTTAATCTCGTTCCCAGGGCCCTCTCATTTCTTTCAAAAAGGCCCTGAGAACGAGGTTGAGTTTACTTCCTTATTTCTGATAGTAAAGTTTGCCTCTACTTTTTCAGTGACAAAAAAAATACGGCATTCTTTTGATCTTTGCTTTGTTCATGAAGGTTTACTGTCAGCTAGTTTGTTTAGAATTCAACTTCTTCCCTCAGTTTCATTTGCTGTTGCAAACAATAAGATTTGCCCTAGTTAATTGTTCCATATCACTTTTTTTTTCGAAATTTAAGTAATTTTGTTAACATTTTCGTCTCCGTTTGCCAGCAGGGCATCAATTCCAGCCTCATTGGCAGCCAATAAAAGCGCACGACTTTACCGTAAGCAGCTTGTGCCATATAATATTTAGTACTGTTTATGCTGCACGCCTTAAGTTTCCAGCCTTACCCTCCCTTTAGAATACCTGACTCTCAGAGCCAGTTTTGTACTCTATCATTTATAAATACGTTTATTATTTATTCGACATTTTTGGAAAATTGACTTTTCTTTGTAAAATTAAGTCGTAAGTATAAAAAGAGTCGCTTACCGTTATTCAATTGTTGGTCTTTCTCAGAGCTTTCTTTTTGTCCCCTTAGGGGCCCAATATTTACGTCATGTTTCTCACTTTCGTCACTCGTTGATTTAGAAGTTTCACGACGTTTTCTTGAAGGTATGCAACCACGAGAGCACCTTGAGTTGGTTGAATTACGATGACATACCATAAGCTCACAGTGTAGGTAGACCAACTGGTTAGTGGAGTAGATGAAATCAAACGACTTGATCGAGAAGCGCTGAACTGAACTGTGCTTGCTGTAGGTGTAAGCCATGGTGGGGTCCAGCGTACAACTAAAACAAAGAGATTAAGCGTATAGGCATGGAACGCAGGCCAATGTCAAGGCCACGATTTGTTTACGTGTTTTTCAAATACTACACCACTACTTTTGTTTAGCTTATTAACCTGAAAGCAGGCACACCACAATAGATTATCAGTGCCATTATTGTCAGGTCCTGTAGTGTAATAGGTCGGAACACACCCATGAGATCTCCATTTTCTTCCTGGATAGACAGATAGCGGGGTTCTTTTACGTCCCTCTAGGGTAAAGTGAGGCCGTTTTTAGAGAGACGGTGCCTACACTTTATAATTAACGTCCTTAACCGAGAAGACATGAAGGTCTAACCGATTTGCACATGTAATTACAAAGGCAGCACCTTCTCCATTTTTACCCTAAGTGTAGGTTCGGACACGTAGCGTGACCTTCCGCACTGGAAACCGGCTCGCGATCAACTGGACCGTAGGTGGTGTCCCCAGAGCCCATGGCCAGAAATTACGGACATCTCTGTTTTGAATTACTTTAAAAGCTTTGCTTTGTAAAAAAAATGGCAATGCAGTAAAACCTATCTTGTATAGTCTAAACAACCTAAAGATGCTAAAGCAATCACTTACCCTTTGTCAAGAAACGTGTACTGTGGTGTCGAGTTATAATTGGTTGAAGTTGTGGCCCGACATGAATCGGCAAATACCACTAAGTCAGCAATGGTATTTTTGACCTCAAATTGGACCCAAAGATTATCATTCAAGGACACGGGGACTGGGTATTCAAGTAGAAAGTATGGTGTTTGGTATTGAGATGTTTTGTACAGATCCATCTTGAAGGTGAAGTTGCCGAAGGCTAAAGATAAAGTAAGATAAATTTGTCAAGGGATACAGAGATATAAAAACACAACACAAAAACATCTAAAACATAACACTAAAACGCCTGATTGTATTTGCAATTTCCCCTCCATTTCATTTTATTTGCTGTTTCCTTTCTCATCTATGTTTTCCTTCTTTTCTTTCTTTCTTTTATGTATTTTTCTTCATTTCTCACCCTTGCTCCCTTCAGTTCTTCTACAGTGTATCCCAATCAATTTTTGAAATTCTGATAAAACCTGGACACTAGGCCTGTGCGCAAGTGATCGAACAAGTTTTTTGGCCGGTCTCTATGCATAGCTTTTAATCATTACTATTATTAACGTAGGCGTGATATAGGAAATCGGACGGCTTGCTAGTTAAACGATTGACTCATAATACCCAGTACTGACAAATAAGTTTATTGAAATAATGAGGAATTCAGGTCACATTCTGATCATAGTTACAAAATAGGTAAACAACAACATCAACAGTCAAGCACAATTTTAAAAATACCTCTATTGGAAGTCTTTTTTTTATATATTTCATTGTCGAAAGTATCAGTTCTTTTGGCCTGGCTCAAACGAGCGACGCAAATGCAAGTGGAAGCGCAAAAATTGTTTATGCATGAATGTAAACGTAGGGATTAAGTGGATGAGTATGCATGCGCAATAAAGGTGCTCAAAAGGACAAAGATACAATGGCTTGCGTTTGCATTTGCGCAAAATGCTGCTCACATGCTCAAAACTCAAGCGCAAGCACAAAGTTACTTTAATGGACCAAGCCAAATATTTTAAATTTGCGGCAAATTTATCTGTTTTTACATCTCTAGAAAACTGGTGACAGTAATTTCTGAGTTTCATCCGTTTCTCTACGAATCAAAAGACAATAAAGCGGTAGCCAGGTTGGATAAACTAATGAGAAATCTATAATAGAAGTTCACCCAAGATGGTTGCCGTGCGTGTAGCGTCACATGCAAACACACAACACTCGACAAGCAAAAAACCGGTCATCGATCTAGGAGCGACTATTTTCGAGGGTATATAGAGCATACCAGAGAGTCAGCTCTTAGAGATCTATATTGTATTTATTTATCTTTGATGACGTCACGTGAAAACCAAGAATTGTCATACCTTCATGAACATGTATTATTTTCTTCGAGGGTCTGAATTTGGTGCTGACAAGTTTTCGTTGCGAATATTTGCAGCTAAATGAAATGGCAAGCAGATGATCACGAGTAATTGAGTTAATGCTTCCACTTTTGTACTTCTGGTCATCACAGACCTAAAAAAGAAGAGAAACGAAAGGAAAACAAAAGAAAATTAAATCCAATAAAACAAAATAATATTCTCTCGATTCAATATCCATATTTTTGACGTCAACTATGCATTTATTAGACTGAGTACAAACGTTCGGAGAAGGAATTTCAGTGTTTGTTAATTAAATCAGCGCCTATTGACGACTCTTGAGGATGTTTGAGGTCAAATGAAGTTGCATCTACAATCTTGGAAATAACTGGTTGAGACGGTACCGATTTTTGCATCATGTCTCAACTCGATGCCTTTACCACACTTATCAAAAACATTGTCAATCTCCTTTCTCCCTTCTCAATGTTGTTTCAGAGGATTGCCCATACAGCAGGCCTGATATTGAATTGAAAACAATTTTGAGGTGAGGGAGGACCTCAAGTTTGCGAGCAAAATGTTGACTGATTGTCTCAAGCGTTTTGTCCAAGATTTTTGTTTTCTTTGCTTTTTTCTGAACATTCTGTATCATGATCACAATCTTGTTAAAGAAAGTCAGAAATAGCGGTCACCGTATTGGTTTCTGAAATATTGATTATGATTAACAATATTAGATTGGAATTCTATTGTTTTTATGTCTCGGTTTGACTATTAAACGTAAGCTTTTTTGACATTATCTTCAGTTGCTTCTTAAAAATTAGACTCTTTATATACAAGGTAAAATTGGAAACTATAAGATCAAACTATAAAATGTTTTCGACCTTAGGTAATTTCCAGTAGTATAATTGTATAATCATCTACCTACTATATAAAGAGTTTTATTAGTATTTTTTGTTTCGTTCTAAAAAATCACAAATATATATTCAAACCATTGGCTGTAGAATGTTGTACTTGGATTTATAAAATATACAACAGTGGGAAAATTACCTCGTTTTGGAATACAATTTGATCATTACTCTCGGTGTAATTTGTACCACAGGCATCAAGGCGTGTTCTTAATGTGATGTAATTGTTGGATACAGAACTAGCTCTGCAATTTTTATCTTTAAGGTGAAGATTACGCCAATCGACATTTGGAAAGTAACTTCTTGTGAGAGTGATTTCCATGTAGTGATCGTTACATGTCACGCTTGTTTTGAGGTCTGGAGAAAACATGAATTAGTAGATGTAGGGCTGGTTTATGCAAAGTTAATAGAGTGGAATGGTTAGGAAGCCCATTGTTCTATCTTTTTGTTCACTTTTTCCAACCGTAACCGTGCACAAAACAAAAGCATTCCTGCATATATCAGCCAATCAGCCAATGAACACGTTTGAGTCAGACCAAGCATCATAAATAAAGGTAAAACAAAAGATTTTGCACGGTCAAAGCCCTACTCAACATCCATGTTTGCTCCATTGAATAGAACAATGGGTTGCCTAACCATTTCACTCTGTTAACTTTGGTTTATGCATGTGTAAGAAGGTGGCCCTCTTACAAGTGATAAAATCCTCCTTAAGGGAAAAGACAGCCCTCCTTTGCATACAAGGGACTATCCCTTAGGGTTATTTCAGAAAATATATTCTAAGTGCGAGTACACAAAGTAATCTTGAGCGTTTACACTGACATGGTAAGTTATGTGCAGACAAAGAAGTTGGCTCTTCGTAAATGGGTTTCTTTAGCGAGTAATAAGATTTCACAATATTAAGATTTGAATGCATCTTACTTGTTTCACATTGCCGTCCAGTATATCCAGTGGGGCAAGAACAGTATCCATGATAATATCCATGACATTTACCTCCGTTCAGGCAAGGAAAACGGTTTAGCATACAAGTAGTACCTTAAATAGCCAATCAGAACTTAGTTTAGAGTCAATTGTTTATAATAATTTATTTATTCCTCGTTCATTCTAAATCCTCGATGCCCTTACAATCACGCAGAATCCATCAAACAGAATCAATCAATCAATCAATCAATCAATCAATCAATCAATCAATCAATCAATCAATCAATCAATTAATTAATATGAAATATATAATCAAGTAATCCAGTATAAATATACAATATAAAATATATGGAAATGATATGAATATGTAATGATAATATAATAATTGGATAGTTAAATAATTTTCGATGAAACAAGTACACAGTTCAAAGTCAGTAACGGTATTTGAAAAAGCATCTTTTTTCTTCGACGAAAGAAAAGTGCCAACAACATCATCATCATCAACAACAACAACAACAACAACAACAACAACAACAACAACAACAACAACAGGCCTATTCGTATCAAAAGATACGTTTCAAATTTGATAGTATTATTGTATACTAAGCATAAGATTGGTAACATAGCTTGTATAGTTTGCACTGATCAAGAGACCACTAAGTCTTAGTATTATATGTCCTTTGCACCTATTAATTCAGTTATGAGTTAAATTCACATTTACAAAATGGTACTATTGCACGTACACTAACCAGGCTAGTAGCCAGAGTATAATTTTACCTGGGCAAAACTTTGGACAGTGGTTAAAAAATTTGCTGACAGTAAAAATTTCCTTAAGGCAAAAGATTAGACCATTATACTAAGAAAGCTAAACGTTAACTGGTGTTGGTTGGTGCGCGATGCATGTGCTTACGCCTTATGGGCTTTTTTTTTGGTAACAGGATTTTTCAGGTTTTTCCTTGGCATTATTTTCTCTTACGTGGCTTAAAATATGAACGAGATGGGTAGCTAATTGGCCTAGAAACACGGGAAAATATATTGAGACAACTGCCTCGGTCGCCTCTGTACCTGTTACAGTTCTGTTAACTATTTACTTACTTTCACAGTATCGCCCAGTGTAACCAGACGGACAAGAGCAGTAGTACCGGTACCCATAGTTTGTATTTCTGCAGGTGCCTCCATTACGGCAAGGACTACTGGCACATGGTCTCACGGCTGAAAACGGTAAGTTTCTCTATTAAAGAACAATAACTACATACAAACTACACAGTTCAAAGTCAGTAAAGGGATTTGAAAAAAGCATCTTGTTTTCTTCAACAAAAAATAGTGCCAACAACAACAACATCAACCGCAAGAACAACAGCAGGCCTATTTGCATCAAAAAGATACGTTTCAAGTTTAACAGTATTATTGTACACTAAGCATAATTGGTAACATAGTTTGTATAGTTTACACTGATCAAGAGACCATTAAACTAAGTCTTAGTACTGGTCTCTTGCACCTATTTCATATTATGAGCTATATTATCATTTACAAAATGGTACAAGTTTCACTTATCATTTTACTCAACATGTGAATCGAGTGATTATTTGGAAAATACTTAATGCAGAGGTAGTGTATGAGAGAGTACAGTGTCCCCCAATTAGTGCGCAAGCGCTAGAAGACTTGGGCACTTGAATAAACAGTTATTTATTTATTTTTACTGGTTTCAAACGAACCCTTAGCTTGTTTCGATAAATACGAGCATGCAGTCAAGCAAGACAGTTATTTTAGAGTTTACGTTATGGTAGCCATGGTAATGAACTATTCTATGTGTTTGACTACTGCACGTACACCAGGCTAGTAGCCAGAGTACAATTTTACCTGGGAAAACTTTGTACAATGGTTAAAAGATTTGCTGACAGTATAAATTTCCTTAAGGCAAAAGATTAGATCATTATACTAAGAAAGCAAAACCGATGGTGTTGGTTGGTGCGCCACTGTGCCAAAAGGCGAATATTCAAGAGTATTCAAGAACTGAATACGCCTTCGACACTTGGGGTATTCTTGGATATTCGACACGGATAATATACGTAACGTATGGTAATAGTATTCATTTTGAATTCTTACGCATACGCTACGTATTTTATATTTCTGTGGTATTCGGACTTGCATATGTGAAGTATAAATATACCGAGATTTTCAACTCGTATACTCAAGATATCGGAAAATGAATATCCCTGCAGGACTTGAGATGTTATCATATATTCTTGACGAAAATTATACGCGAAGTATGGAAGGACGAATACTTATGCATACTTTACGTATCTTATATTTCTGTGGTATTCGGACTTGCATATGTGAAGTATCAATATACCAGAATTTTCAACTCGTATACCAAAGATATCAGTATAAGAATATTCCTTCGGGACTTGAGATATTATCATATATTCCTGACGAAAATTATAGGCGATGTATGTTATGGCGAATACTTATGCATACTTTTCGTACTACATATAACTAGATATGAGGATTTGCATACTTAAAGAATGAATATACCGGAATTTTTGGCAGGCATTCTTAAGCTATTTCGGAATGAATACTTGCTACACAACATATTATCTAGTATGCCAGTATTTTAATACAATATATATACATCATGCAATGATATGGATACACAACAATCAAATTAACTTTTTCGTATCGTGCCTTCCAAAAGTATTTGATTTGTAATTACCAGTCCAAACAAACAAATCCAATCTTTTTCTAAGCTGTCTGCATTGCATTTATAATATCTCATTCACCTTGAAATCAAATAATTGATGATGTTGCATAGCTAAACAAGTTTGAATTTTGATGCACTTTCAATCTTATTTACTGCATTAATTTACACCATAATGAATTTACTTGAATAAATCCAAATTAATTTTAGTCTTAATACTTTGGAACTAACTTATGCAATAATGAAAAAAATGCATAAATATTGCAAGCACTCCTCATTGCAGACCAGCATGAAGATCTCATGGTCACTCCCATGGTACTGCAAATTACAAAGATCATGCAACAATTTATACAGTCTGGTATTATTACATAAATAAAAAAATGCCAAAACTGAATTATTACAAAGTTTAAGACTTAACATTAAAACATGGGAAAAACAAAAATAACAACAAAAACAAAGCAAAAAATTCTTGTTGATCCTCAGATATCTAATGATTCCCAGCTCAATCTGAAGTGATCAATGCAATAATGCAGAAATATATAAATGTTTCAAGCACTCCACATCACAGCCCAGCATGAAGATCTCATGGTCACTCCCATGGTACTGCAAATTACAAAGATCATGCAACAATTTATACAGTTTGGCATTATTACATACATTGTAAATATAAAAATGACCAAAACTGAGTGAATAATACCAAGCTTTAACTCATAACATTAAAACATGACAATCAAACAAAACAAAGCCAAAAACAATCTTGTTGGTGCTCAGATATTCTCAAATGATTTCAAGCTCAATTGTAAATATAAAAATGACCAAAACTGAGTGAATAATACCAAGGTTTAACTCATAACATTAAAACACGACAATCAAACAAAACAAAGCCAAAAACAATCTTGTTGGTGCTCAAATATTCTCAAATGATTTCAAGCTCAATTTGAAGTTGTCTGCATGAAGATCTCAATGGTCACTCCTAAGGAACTGTAAATTACAAAGATCATGCAACAATATAATACAGCAAGGCATTATTACATAAATACAAAATAACAAAAAATTCCAAAGTGCAAAGTCATGACATTCAATTGCAAATCAATTTAGTTGTTAAAAAATAAATCATTGCTACATTGCTATATAGCTGTATCATTTGTAGAATTTGTAGCAACTATTAGTTCTTGTTTCATAGGTTTTTTGCTCCAATTTTTGCTACTTTGCTCCAGTTCTTTTGTTTCATGTTGTATTTATCTGAAAAAATTATAATAATTATTATGGCATATACTAGTACTAGCTCTCACTGACATTTGACTACAGTAAAGTTCTTTTCTTGAAGGCTTTATTTGTGTAGCAGTGCCAGATTCAGTTGAACTCCTTTTATACTGGTACTCTCTCCTTGAAGACTTTCCCTCATAATTGATTTCCTTTCTTATAGCATTTAATTTTTCAGTTATCTTCTTTCTTTCCAAATTATTTTCATTCTGAAGTATGCATCCTAAAAGCAAACATTTTATAGATATAAGATGCAAAGTATCATTTTGAAAGATTTTGTATCTGGGTTAACAATCCATCATGCAGACTGTGGCAAAATGCAAGACTCATGTATTCCAACACAACATCATGGATTCTTAGGTTACTCTACACTAGGTAAGGACAGTTAAAAGCAATTAACGAGGTGCTGTTACTCTCGTATTTTGGTAGGATTTCTTCAGCTAATAAGACAGACAAAGTCCTAAATTCATGTCAGTGTTGTATGTGTGATACAGTGAAAAATTGGCGCCAAAAGCCCTCTATTGCTCTTCACAATCGATTACAGACGTCTACACCGAGAAAAACCTAACAAAAACCCCTTTGTCGTACGTACCTTTCTTTTATCTTGTTTCGTTGTGTCCTTTTAGTAGTTTTTAGCTCCAACAGCAAAAGAAAAACATCCAACAACAACAACAACTGTTCTTAAAATAAATCCCAGCTGAGTTGAATGCATTCCCCGAAAAGGATTATGGGTCAGCTATTTTGGTTAGCATTTCCTACTCTGATTTGAGGAAGTGAAATCGTTTGTGGTTTTCATAAAAAAACATTTTGTGATATTATCAGTTGAAAATCTATTTTTGTATATCAATATCAACTAATGGGACATCATGCCCACGTTGCAGCATAGGCAAAAGTCCTAAACACCAGCAAATTTATCCATTTTGAACTTAGCTCAGTTCGCTGAAATTAAACTCTACGGTAAGACCAGCTTCCATACAAATAGCTTTGATAAAATAAACGATTTATAAATCATCTCTTTAGAAATAACATCGCCAAAAATGAGAACTAATTTATACATAATGAGTTCTATTTTCGTTACCTTGAAACGCTGACTAGATTTTCTCAAAAACGGTCTGCTTGATGCATGCTCCGACTCTCGTAAAAACGCAGGAATCAGCCAAGAGAAAACGTCGCTTACATCCTTGGAAACGCTTAGAATTTCTCAAGATGATGATCAGTAGTTTCGATAGCCATTTCTTTGTTTGAAATTGTGGACTTCAAGTGCCTCAGATTCACATTTATAGTAAATTTCTGCTCAAGACTGTATCTCCTTGGCTCGCCAACCACAAACATCCACAGTCACAAACTCAGTGTTGTTTACTCCTCCAAACCTCTCCAAAACTTTGTATTTCCGTTCAAAGAGAACATCATATTGGCAAAGAGATCGGCAAATTGAAGCAATGATGTAATTTTCTATCATATTTCTTTACGTTCAGTTGGAAACAAACTCACAAGTTGAAGGACTTTGGCTGTCGTTTTGTCAAAATAAATGCTTTTTCCCGCCACTCGGCAGCGCGTCCGCGCCGCTAACAGAAAAGGCGCGAATTTCTCGTATTTTTTATTTGACTCGGAAATATTTTAGTGAAACTCTCTATTATCTCTTCTATAATAGCAAAATGGTTTACAGCATTCTAGAAAATGAGGCATTCGTATTTTATCCATTATCTTGGTAGGCATGAAATAGTACAAAGAAATGCTAATCAAAATAGCATTTCAAATCCTCGATTCTGATTGGTTGACCTTGGGATTGTTGAGAAGGTCAACTCAGCTGGTCTTTTCTCTTCGAATGAATTATTAGCCAGCGGTAAGTCAAGTCAGCGGTCAACACACAGGAATCCCGTACATTTTTCACAATAAACCAATGAAAACGCGGTATTTGATCACGTGGGTATTTTGAATGCGGCCGTTGCTTGGCGGTCATTTTGAAGAAACGTCGAAAGTACAAGGAGATTAAGTGAATATTTTCTACAAAAATCTCTATTTTGAGCCTAAAATATGGCCTACATTAATCTCAAATTGAGGTAGAAAGATTGAGAAAGCTTTAATACATGATTGGAAAGAAGAACAAGCTTCATCAGAGTACAAATAGTCAGTTATTCTACTCTGAGGGAAGGGACGCCGAAGTCGCTCGGTAAGTTGATAAGTAAGCTTATATTGACCGAGATTAATTCACTCTACAAAACTTTTAAACCTTCTTACAGGCAAGGAGAAGGTCATAAAGGATATCCTCTTAGGATGGCCATGTTTTGATTTCACAATGTCAGGAATATGATTGTTCTTTCCAGTAAATCAGCTCGGGTATAAATACATGTAGCCTGCACATTGAGTTGTGCTCTCTTGGTTGTGATTAATGTTTTTAAACGAAAAGATCTTAAAATATATACTTTTATATCTTCTTAGTTAAACTGGAGAATCTTGGATTGCGACTTTAAAAGCGAAGAGGCCAAAAAAGCTCAAGCATGGGACTGAACCAGTGATCAACGCCGTCTATTTCTTGGAGGTGCTTCATACCGTACTAGAGCTCTATTCGTACGTCAACTTGTCCAGTGGCTACATTGATTGCGAACAGTTGAGTGTAAAGGACACTATTAGACACATTTAAGAAATAGATTCAAGGTAGTAGTCTATTATCTATTACTGTTCAAATGTTTATACCGCCGTGTCAATTGATGTATTTTATACCGTATTTTAATAAAACACATTTCATTGCTATGAATTTGATTATAAATTTGTTTATTCTATTCATTATGTATTTGGATGCAGTTATTGGGGCTTTGAATGAGTAAATATTAAGGCTTATGCAAAAAAAAATGCTTGAAAATCTACCGTATTTGGAGGGGATGTTGGGAGGAATACGTTGAGCATTCAAGAATATTTGTATAATACCAATGATATTCAGAGGGTGGTTCGCTAAGAAGACGTCAGGGATTTCTAGTATTCAGGAATATTCGTAACATACGACTGAAATTCGGAGGGTGGTTCGCTAAGAAGACGTCAGGGATGTCTAGTATTCAGGAATATTCGTAACATACGACTGAAATTCGGAGGGTGGTTCGATAAGAAGACGTCAGGGATGTCTAGTATATAGGAATATTCGTAACATACGACTGATATTCGTACGGTAGTTCGTTAGGAAGAATTTGAAAATGTCTAATATTCAAGAATATTCAAAGCATCAACGAAACGAATTCAATAGAATACAAGAGTATGCGTATTTTGTACATCACGTCAGTCAAGAGTATACGGGACGAAAATGGAAAAACTGGCTGGATTCGTACCGAGTGATTCTAGCATGACGATGCATCACACGGACTTGAATACCAATCGAATTTCCCTGAATACTTGAAGTATGCATGTCCATATTCAAGCATATTCTTCTCGAATATTTGCCTTTTTGTACAGTGGATGCATGTGCTTACGCCTTATGGGCTTTTTTTTTGGTAACAGGATTTTTCAGGTTTTTCCTTGGCATTATTGTTTCTTACGTGGCTTAAAATATGAACGAGATGGGTAGCTAATTGGACTCGAAATAGGGAAAAATGTATTGAGACAACTGCCTCGGTCGCCTCTGTACCTGTTACAGGTCTGTTAACTATTTACTTACTTTCACAGTATTGCCCAGTGTAATCAGACGGACAAGAGCAGTAGTACCGGTTCCCATAGTTTGTATTTCTGCAGGTACCTCCATTACGACAAGGACTACTGTCACACGGACTCCCGGCTGAAAACGGTAAGTTTCTCTATTAAAGAACAATAGCTACATACATATTCAACAACAAAACTTATATAACACCCGCAGCAGATGAAACACTTGCACACAATTATGATGTTGTACTTGAATACAATTTTTATATGAATAGTAATGATAATATAATAATTGGATAGTTAAATAATTCGCGATGAGACAAGTACACAGTTCAAAGTCAGTATCGGTATTTGAAAAAAGCATCTTTTTGCCAACAACAACAACAACAGTAGACCAAATCGTATCAAAAAGATACGTTTTAAATTTAATAGTATTATTGTAGACTAAGCATAAGATTGGTAATATGGTTTGTATAGTTTACACCGATCAAGAGACCACTAAGTCTTAGTACGATTATGGTCTCTTGTACCTATTTCATTTTATGAGCTAGTACATTAACATTTACAAAATGGTACAAGTTCCACTTGTTTCGATAAATACGAGCATGCAGTCAAGCAAGATAGTTATTTTAGAGTATGCGTTATGGTAGCCATGGTAATGAACTATGCTATGTGTTTTACTATTGCACGTTAATTAACAAGGCTAGTACTAGTCTGACGAGCCAGAGTACAATGTTACCTAGGCAGTACTTTGGACAATTGCTAAACTGTGGAGTTTGAAGGATATGGGTTGAAAAATCAAGGATATACGAATTTTCAAAAAAAAACGAAATTTTGTATGACAACACTTACAGTTATGCAAGAGATACCAACAAATTTCGATTTTTGAAAATTCGTATCTTCTTGATTTTTCAACTGATATCCTTCAAACTTCACAGTTTTACTAATTTTGATATGCTCTTTTCAGCCATGGTAATTGTTTTAAACGTCATTTAAACGTATAAGATTGCAGAATACGTCTTGGTAACTTGGTCATATTCGGATTCAGCATGAAAAATTAGTTTAGAAAAGTTATGTTACCAGCCTCTACCCCAAAATGCCTTCTGCACTTTTTGCGATCGACTTTTTCAGTTTTGCGCCTTGTCTTATAGTCCGATCCATGTTGCTGTCAAAGATGACTCCAATGTTCCTAGCCAAGAGAAAATGAGGTAAGAGAACGAATCCCAACCAAGACCATTTTCGAATTTTTTTTATACTCCATTTGCCCTTTTTCTCAAGTTTATAAACTCTTTTTCATCGTCGACAAAAGTTATACACCCAATCTTTACATGGCTTTATTTTCATGATATGGCTATGCTACGCGGGTTCTTTGATTTATTGGAACATATTTCAGTCTTGTTATTGTATTGTATAAATACTAACAAATCTACCGTCGGTGTAAGATATATCAAATCTTCGTTTTGCAGAGCAATGTTCATATCAAACTTACGCTTAACAAAAAGTACGAAAGGTCACGCATCGCGTATTTGAGGCTCGTATTACAGGCCGCAAACCGCTTCAAATAGCACGATTTCTGCTATATTTTTGTGAATTACTCTTTTGTGTTGAAGAAATCCAAAAACCTACCAACGGAATATGATAAAGTAATGCTAAAGGAATAGATCAGTTAGTATTTCAAGAAAAAATAATAAAATTAAACCACGGCCTTTTGCGATTCTTTGTAGTTAATCGGAGCTAAAATTTACAAAGCGATGTATGAGTGCGTGACGGTACACGATAGAAAATAACCCAGACTCCCCTGGCAATTGTTTAATCCAATAACCTACCGCCAAATTCGAATACGTCACTATTTTAGGCGTGTTTTGATACCAAATACGCAATTATTGAGCGAAATTAAACTACGGCAAAATGCGGTCAAAAGGTATATGGTTAGTAATTTTGACCTTAAGCTTCCTATCAAGTGTTACCCTAGTTGACGCTGCAGGGGACGAAGACTCCGAAGAAAATCAAGGGTTTTAATGTTTACACACGAGATCAATAAATAAGTTCAAAATTATGTCCATTTTGCCTGTTCCTTGTTGAAAAAATTCATTTAAAAAATATATTTTGCATTTTAGTTTCCTAATTTACACTTTATCCAAGAAAATGGACCGCATGAAAAAAGAAGGAATGAGCTACGAATCTGCTTTGGAGGCGATGGTAAAAGAGCTACTTGATCGGTCAGGCCTTAGAGGTGTTTTAGTAAATAGCAGAATAATAAATTGTATCGAAGCTCAAGTTTATCGACTGCTAAAAAAAATACCGGCCGCTGGTAAAGGGGGGAGTAGCCTGCGAAGATTGTATGATAATGGAAAAATGGGAAGCCATACAGTTTCAAAATCTACTACAGTGAGATAGATGTTGCTTCACTTAGGGAAGAGAATGGACAGTTGAGGGCGCAAAAAAGAGTACTCGAGGAAATCAATATAAACGAAAATGCAAGCGCAGTAGCAAAAAAAAATTCGTGAGGGCCTGGACTCTAGCTTTAGCAAATGTTCATTGATATAAGGAATAAGTTTGATATGTTCGTATGCGAAAGCTCGCGCGCTCTCGACCGATGAGATTCATCCTAAAAATAGCATCAAACGGGGCATGTGATTGTCCAAAGACCTAATACGCGGGATTCCTTCTCTTACCTCATCTTCTCTTGTCCTAGCTGATTCAGAGAGCACAATCGAATCACTGCCAACTCTTGCTTTTTCTAAGATGAGGTGGATTACGGAACTGAGACCCAATGACCAGAAGTTCTGTCTTGTCGGTGTAGAGTTTAAGTTTGTTTGCTGCCATCCAGAAGCTGATATCGGTGATGCATGCTTCAATCTTGGATAATGTCATTTCTGATGTTGTAGATTCGAAGGAGAAATAAGTCTGAGTGTCATCGGCGTAGAAGTGACAGTCCATATCATGTTTCCTTACAATGTCATCAATGGGATAGGTGTACAACAGGTAGAGAATGGGACCTAAAACAGATCCTTGTGCCAAACCATATGGCAATTCACGGCCGCTAGAGTTGTTACCTTTTACACAGACAAACTGACGACGGTTGTGAAGATACGATGTAAACCAAGCAAGTGCTTTGCCATTTATGCCAAAAATAGTTGTGGGGCGGTTTAAAAGTATGTAGTGGTCGACCGTATCGAAGGCCGCAGAAAAGTCCAACAGTGGTAATACAACAGAGTGATTAACGTCAATGGCTCTTAGTATATCATTGCTGACTTTTAAAAGAGCGGTTTCAGTGTTGTGTTGTTTTTTATATGCTGACTGAAAAATTTCATTCAAATTATTGTCATTAATATAGCTTATCAGTTGTGTTGCTATGGTCTTCTCAATTAATTTAATTTGGAGATGAAGGCCAAGTTAGAAACAGGTCTAAAGTTTAATATAGAGTGGTACGTGGGAATAACCATATTGAATAGTAATGAATAAGCTTCATCCACGTTTGTAAATTTTTAATTTACCGAGCTTTCTAAAGTTTTTGAATTAGGCCTACTCCGGGCCCTAGAATCGCCGTAATTTTGGGCGATCGTAGGCGATCTTAGGCGATTTAAGCAAAATTATCCCCAAAGATGCTCAAAACTTAAGGCGATTTAGGACGAAGGCGATTTAGGGCGATTTTAGGCGATTTTAGGGCCCGGAATAGGCCTTTGAATTCCTCATGATCGAGATTTGCTTTCTTCAACAGTGGAAAAATAAGTGCTGTCTTTAAAGAATCAAGAACAGTTCCAGAGTTCAAGGATAAGTTAATAATACTGGTGATAAATGACAATAGTATTGGTAAGCAAGGTTTCAAAACAGCTACAGGTATAGGATCCAGTGGGCAGGTTTCAAAACAGCTACAGGTATAGGATCCAGTGGGCAGGATTTCAATTTCATTGACGAGATTAAAAACCATACTTGATGAACAGTAGTAACAGGTTGAAAACACCTAAGTACAAATTCAGAATGCACGTTGCTCTCAAGATAGATGGAAGGATCCACAACTGGCAAACTCTCACGAATACGTTTGATTTTATCAGCAAAAAATTCGCTGAGTGATTCAGCCAAAATGACATCGGATTTGAGATGATGGATATCGTGCCTCACATTTCTTGTTTAGAAAATTCTCAACACATCTGAAGAGCACTCTTTGACCACCTTGATTCGATTCAATAATGGAAGCAAATTGTTGAAATTGTTAACGGCGACGCACTGAGCAGTAAATAATTGATAGTCAGCCTCCGATTTACTTCGACGCTATCTCCTTTCCAGCTTCCTCTTTTTCCTTTTGGCCTGTGCAATGTTGTCATTAAACCAGAGTACAGCTGGTCGGTTGGAGACCAATATAGACTTCTCTGGATCATATTGATCTAGCAGTGCTTTAAGCGTGTCGTTATATTGATCAACCAATGATGAAATATCATTGTCATCGCAAATTGTTGAATTGATCAGCAAAGGAGAGTTTTGTAGATCGGAACAAAAGGTTCACATGTTTATTGAGCGAAGCTTTCGATAGACTACACGTTTTTTTTGCAAAGGTGGTTTGGCAAACATGAGGTGGCACAGAACAACAAGGTGGTCAGAAATTCGTGGTTGAAAGATATTGAACTCCTCCACAAGCCTCTTCTCTAGATCTGCCCGCGTAATAACAAGGTCCAAGATATGCCCATCCTTGTGGGTTGCAGTATCAACGTACTGATAGAGATTGCAGGATTCAAGCAAATCATCAAACTTGGAAGCATTTCTATCCTAGGCCTAGGGGTATCCACGTGAATGTTGAAATCACTCGTGATCTCAACATTGAACTCAATCGTGAATGTTGATTGGTGCGCGATGCATGTGCTTGCACTTTAGGACTTTTTTGACAGAATTTTTCAGGTTTTTCCTTGACATCATTGTTTCTTACGTGGCTTAAAATATGAACGAGATGGGTAGCTAATTGGACTCGAAAGAGGGAAAAATGTATTGAGACAACTGCCTCGGTCGCCTCTGTACCTGCTACAGGTCTGTTAACTATTTACTTACTTTCACAGTATTGTCCAGTGTAACCAGACAGACAAGAGCAGTAGTACCGGTACCCGTAGTTTGTATTTGTGCAGGTAGCTCCATTACGACAAGGACTACTGGAACATGGACTCCCGGCTGAAAACGGTAAGTATCTCTATTAGAGAACAATAGCTACATACATATTCAACAACAAAATTTATATACCTCCTGCAGTAGATGAAACACTTGCATACATTGATGTTGGAGTTGGATTGATTGCCACTGATCGATCATTGATCGATCCTAGGACCACTATTTTTTATTGTATATATTAATGACCTTCTATCGTGTGATCTCTACTCCAAAGTACGCTTGTACGCAGACGACACAAGCTTAGCTATAGCACATTCTGATGAAAACATTCTAACAAAGAATCATGATTTCTTAGGGGGGGAATAAGCGAATGGTTGATAGCCAATAGGCTAAGTTTAAATGTCGTCAAAACCAAATACATGATAGTTGCTACAATCTTGGGCATAACTGATTGAGACAGTGCAAAGATCATAATCTTATTTAGTTGCCGTCACCACACAGATCGAAAACATTGTCAACCCCCTTGCCCACTTATCTAGGTTGTTTCAGAGGGTTGCCCTAGCAGGCCTAGGCCTAACTGTAAGTTGACGACAACATTGAGATAGGCGGGATGGGGGAGTGACGAGGATTGTTTTCGAATATTCGAGCTTAAGTTTGTGAGAAAAATAGTGAACTGTCTCAATAATTTTGTCCAAGATTGTAACAAACTTAAGTTAAAACTTAACCATGCATGATTTTCAAATTAAAGCGAAATCAATCGACAGCAGTTGAAAAGGGAAGAAAACAAATATCTTGGAGTAGAGATTGACGAATCATTAACATGGGGCCTTCATATAGAGAAAATCTTTAAGATAGTGTCAGGAGCAATCGGGACGCTAAAGCGTGTCAGGTATATATCTTACCACAAGATTAAGATTAAGCGGGCGATACATGCTGCAATTTTTTTCTCTCGATTGCAATGAATTTTCAGTGTTGCGAGCGCGAAATTGCCCAGTGTATCATGTCTGGCAACATATAGGTGGCAACGATGTCTCGCAACAAAAAAAAAATTGTTGCAGACAGTTCAAAAGTTTGAACTTTTCACTGCAATATTTTAAGCAGTGCACGCTCGAATTGAATGCTGCAGAGTGATGACATACAAAATTGCATTGCCAGCGCGAGGAAAATTAAATTGCAGCGTGTACCGCCGGGTTTAATCACAATGTACAACTCTTTGTCCTATCATATTTCGATTATGCAGGTACAGTATGGGAAACCTATGGTAGGGGGATGACTGATAAGCTTCAAACGTTGCAAAATAGAGCCGCTAGAGTAATCACATCCTCAAAAATGAACACAAGATCGGCTATGCAAAGCGATGTTTGTTAAAGTTTATTTACTGATTTGTGATGAATATAAAACTGTATAATAAAATCTCGTGAGGATTTCATGTACATTTATCTTGTTATTTAGCTCTGTAATGAAATGTGCCAATTTCTTGACAGAATTACGCTCGAAGTTTGATTGTTAATTCATTTTTCTTTTCACTTCATCTTCGTTCATGATTTAATTTAACCCGGATACAACGATATCGTACTAGTACTAATTTATAAAACGCGTGATTTGATCTCGATTATTATTTCTCAACAGATTCAATCATTAAAAGATATTTAAAATGACCTTAGAGTGTCAGAGGCTAAGTATTTTTCTAATGATTTATTCAGTTTGACCAAGCCGGCTTCTCATGGTATGATAAGCCTTTGATACTTACTAAAGAAAAGCCCTAAATTACCAAATGGAATTATAATTCATATGCTTGTGTAGAGATGCAAAAAGAACGATTCTATTGACAAATGCTTTTTTTCCTGGTAACCCTAGCCCTATATTTATATCAAGATTCCCGTATTAACAATTCAATGAGTTTGAGGTACATCCATTGACCCTTATCTGGCCCGAAGGGCCCAGAGCTGAGAATTGCAAACTGATCGTTTGGAAGGTCAGAAAATGATTTCCCCTTTACTGCGCACCCTCGTGAGAAAAAGTGATAAGACGAAGACATTCGAAGACGTACGAAGTAGGTCAAGTAGTATCGGCACATCTACGCCTATTTTCTGGAAAATCACCGGAAATGTCCCCGACCTGCCGCGATCACCACCGATTTCGTTAATTAGCATTTTTTCTGTTGTGTTCGTGCATAATTCGAAAAAACAGGCACATTAAAAATCACATTTCGAATTCAGGTAATCTATCTCAATTCAATAGAAAAGTGAAATAACGACCAAAAAAGTTCCGAAAATGTATCTGTTATTTTTAGACACGCAACGCTGATTGAATGCCGTTATAATAATGCAGAACAAAGTCTGAAAAAAGACAAAAAAAACAAAAACAACAAAAAAAACCCAAAAAAACAACAACAACAACAAAAAACAACAACAAACAAACAAACAAACAAACTAACGAACGAACGAACGAACAAACAAAAAAACAAACGAACGAACGAACGAACGAACGAACAAACGAACAAACAAACAAACAAACAAACAAACAAACAAACAAACAAAAAACGAAGCGTTCATGGTTCAAGTACTTTGACTGTAATGCATTCGTAATCATAAAACTTTAGAGTACAAATACTAAAACCTTGCAGCATAAATAGTACTAAGTAGTGATATATTTCATGCTAATTCTATTGTTTTTTGCTTAATTTGCACAAGACCTATTTAGTACTTATATGGCAAACTATTGCACGCTTTTAATATTTGTACTTTTAAGTACAAAAAAAAAAAAAGTCAATGAATATATAAATTTACCGCTTTTAATGTGGATGATAAACTGTAAACCAACGCTTCCAAAGCTCTTTGATGGGTCAAACGATGACGTGTTTTTTGCAAAATCCTCGAGTTTTAAATATATTGGTAGCAGCTGTCCTTGATTACCACCTCCATTGTAGCTGATACTGCAGTCTTGCTGAAATCGGAGGGTTTAGAAGGACTATAAATACATTTTGTAAATCATTGCATCCATGCAACACAACCTAATTTAAGTGATTTTTTTTTAGTTTTCTTTGCTTTTTGGAAATAAATCCACCACCACGTCGCATAATTTTGCTTTGTTTCATCTTATGTTTTTAGTTTTTGCATCTAATTTGATAGAGATTGACTACAGCCAATGGTAATGTAAGGAATGCACACATCAATAAACAATTGAAACACTTTAAAATTCTATGGGCTGTAGTTAACTTCTAAACAATATACTACACGCTGTCGAGGCTGAGGTTGAACAACGACAACCGTGAAATGGTCTATTTTCCCGTTCGATTTTAGTCCTATCAATTTGATAGTATCTATGAAAAATCAGCCCAAAAGGGAACACTCCCATAGTTTCGGATACCACACTTTACGAGTGGTTATAAATTACGCATGCCCTGCATGCAGCACTGAAGTGAAATAACTGTTTCGATTTTTTACGTTTGTTTTGTAGGAAATGCTTACACGTAAATTGAAAAACGGTCGAGGACGAGTTGAAAATAGACTGAAAAAGCATATTGTGCCAATCGATCAGGATACACAGCCCCGTGGGGGTTAGTCAATTGTAAAATAATCGGGTATGCTCGTCGTATCTTTTAGGGGTAAAAATCAGCGATTTGGTATCTTTTAGGGTGTTAAAATTGAAGTTTAGAGTTTTAGCATTTCCCGGTCTCTGGTATCATGTGTAGGGCTTCAAAAGATCCCATCGCTTATTATCTTGTTCTTAAATGGAAGAAATTTACCCAACAAAAGTGTGTCAACCGTCCAATTTTACGTTCATCATAATAATGTTCATTAGTTTGTTATCAATGGTATCTCTTAGGGGTTAAAAATCGTCCAGCAACACCTTCCTTAAAAGGCTTCCGGTATCTTTTAGGGGTATTTTTGAAAATTTCCGACGAACACACCCGATCTTTTTACAATGGAGTCGCCCTCCCGGGTACACAGCTAGGTTTTGAATTGTTCAATATTCTGATCCGCAATACCCAGGGGAACTACCCCAAACACCCACTAAATAGTTGCCCTAAAATAGCTTACCTCGTTAATTGACCCATAAGGCCAGTTCGTACAGACTCCTGGATAGCATTCCTGATAGATCGCATTACGACATCTCACGATGTCACCATCAGGATCGTGGACGGGAATTTTAATGACTGCTGGGTAGCCTTTTACTACATAAACCGTTAGTGAAATATTGGAGACTGGGGAAGAGTTATTAAATCTAGCTGTGAAGTTGAATCTCGTCACAAGATTTACAACATCTGAAGAGTAAAGTCTTGTGATAGCACTTATCCAATTTCCTCCATAAATCCTTTCGAGAAATTACGTGTTATTAGTAAATATCAATTCAGTCTACGTGCTTTTTCACTGAAACTGACGACAAAATAGAAGCAACATGCGACAACAACAACATCATAATCATTATTATAGGGGGCATCCTCTGCACCACTCACCTAAATCGCTCCTGATGCGGAATTGCAGGGTTTTATTTATTGATCTTTTGTCCATCAAGAATCAAAAGATAATGAAGTGGTAGCCAAATCTTTTGTTGAAGTTTATTCAAGCTATTGTGACGTCTCGTGTAACCCATTGCCATCAGATCACGCTATATACTACACCCAGTAATGATGAAATTGACAAAAAAATTACCTGACATCCCAGTACGTGTTGTAGGATGATACCCTGCTGAATGTTAAGTTGTTGTATCCTTCCATCCAATCCTCATTGTTATTGAATGAACTACAGTAGATGTACAGACGTCCTCCACCAGAATTGTAACCATTCCTCTTGAACTGCCATGATTCATAGTAAGTAGTAAGTCGCTGTTTGTTTGCAATTGTTGTGCTGTCACAGAAGACCTTGCTTTTACGATACGCAAGCCTCATATGGAATTCCATCTAAAAACAAAATCATGATCACGAGTAAGGAAGGGATGCAACATGAATTAATCTTGTCTCTGAATGACTGTTTAAATGATATTGACTGTTTCTGACTGTATTTGCGCACATTTTACGCACTCGATGTGTATTGCTTGTCTCGTCGAATGTAAATTTTTTTAAATGTGTATTTTCGTAAAATAGAAATAGAATCTATGGGAAATTGGCGTTCTTACTGCTAAATTGCGAAAAGCGTCATATCTCTAAATCGAAAGGGTGAACGTTATTTGCCGCGACGGATTTACAAAATATAGTTGTTTTATATTACACAAACGAAATGTGAAGAAAATAGATAGAATCTTTACCTTCCATTTTCAATTCTAAAACGCTTCACGTTGAATATTTTTTGGTTGATTTGTATGTGTTCATTGAAGCGCTAAAGTTAATTCATGTGTGCACTGAAGCGCTTCTTGTTAAATCAATTCAAAATAGATGACCATAATCAAAAAATATTTGTCAAATAAAATGTGTCATAGAAAATGGAAGGGCCTTAAGAATGATGTGGTAACCTGGTGATAAAATATAGTCTATGTATAAAAAATACAAATATTATGCTAAAAATCTAGATAAATATCCGATAATTTACAAGATGACTACGCTAAGCTTTTTTTATAATTAGACAAGGCGCAAAACTGAAATAATCGATCGCAAAAAGTGCAGAAGGCATTTTGGGGTAGAGGCTGGTAACATAACTATGCTAAACTAATTTTTCATGCTGAATCCGAATATGGCTGTGACCAAGACGTATTCTGCAATCTTATACGTGTAAATGACGTATTTTGTGAATTGCTACAGTCATTTTATACTAACGGCTTTTTCATGTAATTCCAAAAGTTCCCAAATGTAAAAACAATGACCATAGCTTGAAAGAGCACATCAAAATCAGTGAAACTGTGAAGTTTGAAGGATATAAGTTGAAAAATCAAGGAGATACGAATATTCAAAAAACGAAATTTTGTATCAAAACACTTACAGTTATGCAAGAGATACCAACAAATTTCGATTTTTGAAAATTCGTATCTCCTTGATTTTTCAACTTATATCGTTCAAACTTCACAGTTTTACTGATTTTGATATGCTCTTTCCAGCTATGGTCATTGTTTTTAAGTTTGGAAACTTTTGGAATTACATGAAAAAGCCGTTAGTAGAAATGACCGTAGCAATTCACAACTGAAATACGTCATTTACACGTATAAGATTGCAGAATACGTCTTGGTAACAGTCATATTCGGATTCAGCATGAAAAAAAATTAGTTTAGAATAGTTATGTTACCAGCCTCTACCCCAAAATGCCTCCAGGTGTCTGATTTTTCGAAAATGTGCCTTGTCTAAATGGGCCTAAGGGCCCATTATACCTGTTTTGAGGGACTTAGGCATGATCGGAATTTTTTGGGAAGGGATGAATTGCTAAATTGCAATTAGATTGAGTAACCCTTTATAATTAGGCGTAAACATGCTAATTGGCTTTGGATACGAGAAGTAAGGTGATTGCATGCCTTTTCATGGAAGATTTGACTAGAGGAAATGTAAGTGATTGATATGAAAAGATTTGAATTGCATTTTAGAACATTTTATTCAAATTGGTATGAGCACGTGATTATTTCAAGACTGCTATCGATCTCAGTTCTATTGTCGCCAATATCGTCATACTATACTAACCTTTAATAGGTTCAATCTGCAACGATCTACAAACTGAAGTATTATTATTCGCTATGTCTCTAATACATAAAACATTTACAGTTTCAATTGTAATTTGCTTTAATAGCCGATTAGTTTTTAGTAGCTCGGAAAACAAAGTCGGCGGCATTAATTTGTGATTGTTTTAACATTGATGTGCTACTCTTTTCAAGTCGAGTTGTAAACAAAGGGATAATTGGGACTAAAAGCAGGTAGAAATGTGTCTTAACATAGACAAATTAGGTAGAAGTATAAATGCTTTATTACTGGTTTTAGTTTTAATGTTCTGATGTTCCGGACCTCATATTAGGATATCTTAAAATTGAAAGACTAGCATTTTCCCTCACTGTCGGTCACCGCTTGGAAGTCGGTGAGCAACTATATATGCCGTAATTTTGTGTCGGAATGAAATTGTATATTCTTTATGGCTAGAAAAAAACCCTGATAATCACTGTTTTGTCGTTTTGGAGTGATTTTCAAATACTTTGAAAATAGATGTCTACCCAATATTTCCTGATGAACTGATGAACTCTTGCGGACACGTACCCCGCTATTACGGACATCCCGGTAGTACGACCAGTATAGATAAATCCCGTCCTGGCATGGCAGACATCCCGCTATATTAACGGCAAAGTTGCTGACTCTTCGTGAGATCAAAAACTTACACTTGAAATTCTTTTTACATTTTTTTAGATAGCAAAAACATTTGGTACAATCAATTCGAATTACACGCAATTTGCCCATTATACTTGACGCCATTTTCCTGCGTCAAGACTTGTTAGACTTGTAATTACCATTAGTGCACGTTCGCACGTGTTGCTGCTTATTATATATTAGCTTACATCCTTGTAATTAGTTCATTATGCACTCGGTCTATTGAAGGATTTCATGGCAGCCATGTTTGTGGACAAGTACAATAGAAAGTTTTTGAATAACAAATGATTCATTTCTCTTGCGAGAAAATCACTATTATTTTGTCTGCCGTGAAATCCCTCTATTAAAACTTCCGGATATTGTGAAATTATATACCTGTTTGTTTTCAGTCTAGGCCACCTTTGTGATCACAAGCAGTCTGATTACTGGGCTATCTATGACAGGCCCAGTCTAAAATTCGCTTGGTTTTTTTCTTCCTGTTTTCGTCTCGAGAAATGGCCAATATTGCGCAACACACAGCTCCCAGTAATGCTTTGCGCGCGCGTGGTTCAAGAAGTGACTAGATCGATAGAATGTCCGCCATTGGAGATGTCATTCGAAGTAAGTTTTTAGCCTTTTTCTTCGGGATTATTGTTGTTCTTTCCATGTGTTAGATAGAATTAGCGTTGACAGATCTAGAGGAAATTTCTTGTTGAATATTTTGCTGATTCACAGAAGACCGCGGCGACGGACCGGAAATCAAAGTTCAAATCGGTCTTCTCAAAACCTAACCAAAGTATCCTAGAATCTATCTGGAGGGAACCACACACAGTTCCATTAGTGTAAACAGTTGTTAAGACAAACATAGAGTTGTAAGAACTAGAGATTACCGATGAGTTCCACGGAACGACAAGTCTCTTATGTCCGCCATGTGCCGGGCCGCGCGGGGTCGGTGACACATCACATGATATTGTCACATATTCCTTCTTTCAAACAAAACGAAGAACAGTCCAACAATGTTCCAATCTCAAGTAAAACAAGTGTCAGCAGTGTGTGTTCAAAACAATGTCAACTGAATTAATGTTAAGGTTTTTTATGTTCATTTGGTTTCATAGTCTTGCATCCATTGTGGTGTTCTGCGGGTACGCTGTGATCTGCGAAGAGCAGGTTGACCATCTGCCATAGGTGCGGGCATACCCTCTGTTGTAGCAACAGGTACACGTTCTGTTGGATGCAAAGGTTCTGGTTCTTTATCCTGGGGATCGTCCTCCAGTGGTGGTGCAAACTCTCATGTAAGTGTGGACTGTGGTAACTTCATTATTTCCCTTCTGTTTCTACGATAAACTCTATGGCCAACTTGAACGTTGTGTAGCTTCTGACTCCTGCTTGACCAGTGCAGATTCCTTTACTCCAGCTGTTTTGACCCGGTGCTCTCATACGAACTACCTCACCTTCTTCGATTGGTTCTAATGGTTTGGTATGTAGATAATAGTATAACACTTGACGTCGTTTGTTTGCAACCAAACCACGGGTGTCGTGTTCCACGGAATATCTGGGACGCAGTTGTTCCCCACTCATTGGGAGAAGTGTCTTACATAGACGTCCCATTAGACGCTGAGCTGGGCTGGTACCTATGCCTGCCGTGGTAGTGTTCCTCCAGTCAAGTAGGGCTAGGAATTCTGACTGTCCTGACTCCTTACACTTGATGAACAATCTCTTGATTGGCTTTCCTGCATTTTCTGCTTTCCTATTACTCTGGGAATAGTGTGGTGAGGAGGTGTGATGATCAAGCCCCCAGGTCTTAGCAAAGACTGCAAATTCTGTTGATGAACATTGAGGACCATTGTCCAAGACAACTATGTCGGGTATGCCATATCTATCGAAAATTGCTTTCATCTCCTTGATGACGCTACGTGAATTAGAGACTCTAAGTCTGGCCACTTCGATAAAATTGCTGAAGTAATCACACACAACAAGCAGGTTGCGATTGTCAAAAAAGTAAATGTCTACTCCTACCTTGGACCACGGTCGTGCGACCATTTCATGCTGAATGATGGGCTCCTTTGCTTGATTGTCACGATATGCTAAGCAAATATCATACTTTTAACTCGGTATACATACGAGGCTACTATAGTGCATCCCTAGCCCTCCTCAGGCATCTCTCAAGACCGATGTGGGTTGCATGTGTTACTTCCAACAGCTACTTGCGTACAACGCTTGGAACAACTAACTGCAGCTGGCCTTTGAAGACAAACTGGTCTTGTACCACTAACTCTTCCCGTATAGCGATGTAGGGTTGAAGACACTCTGGAGTGTCTGCTCGATTGTCTGGCCATCCTCGCTGGATGACAACTCTGAGTTGCTGAATCACTGGATCTTCTGCAGAGGCTTGTCTAAGTTGCTGCCATCTTGCTTCACTGTTCTGTGGTCCACATCTTCGAGAGATTTATCAAAATAACACGTGTTGACTTCCTTTAGGAATGCACGGCTTAAAGTGTCAGCCAGAAACATCTCTTTCCCTTTTTTGTAATGGACGTGCAAAGGGTATTTCTGCAAACGTAGTAGCATCCTTTGAAGGCGCCTGAGTGATGAATGCAAAGGCTTGTTGAAAATTTGCTTTAGCGGCTTGTGGTCAGATTCTACGGATACTTTGTCACGACCATAGATATACATTTCAAACTTCTCGCACGCAAACACTATTGCTAGTAACTCTTTTTCAATTTGCGCATAGCGCACTTCAGCAGGCATCAGAGCTCGGGAAGCGTAAGCCACTGGTTGCCCATTTTGCAAGAGTGTGGCTCCTAGAGCATGTTGTGACGCATCACATTGTATTGTCGCTTCTTCGGCTACGCTGTAGTACCTCAACACTGGTGTTTGAGTGACAATCTCTTTGAGCTGGTCAAGTGCGGTCTGAAGATACTCTTCCCAGCAAAACTCAACATACTGCTGCATAAATTCCCTCAGAGGTTTAGTTGTATCTGAGAGGTGTGGGAGAAACTTGCTTAGGTATTGCACCATACCTAATAGTCGCTGTACACCTGCTTTATCTGAGGGCGTTGGTATGTCTTGAATGGCCTTGATTTTTGATGCCCACACTAACGATGACGTCGTGAGGCACGTCGAAACATGACTGTCAATAATAAACCTTTATTAAAGGTTAAAACTAAGCAATGTTGTCCTTAGCTTATATACTTGGAAGTACCCAACCCGCTTCCCCTATGGAATAAAGCGCGAACCTAGTTCAATTTATTGGTATCTGAAGATTTTTTTTCCTTTAAAATAAAGTGGGTTAATGATAATAATCATATAACCCATATTTAGCCCCTTGTGCGCTCCTAACAAACAAATAAACAAACAAACAAGCAAACAAAGAAACAAACGAACGTACGAACGAACAAACAAACAAACAAACAAACAAACAAACATACAAACAACCATACAAACAAACAAACAAATAAACAAACAAACAAACGGACAAACGAACGAACGAACGAGCGAATGAACGAATGAATGAATGGATGAATGAATGAATGAATGAATGAATGAATGAATGAATGAATGAATGAACGAACGCATGAATGAATGAATGAATGAACGAATGAATGAATAAATAAATGTATCCGGATCCAGACCCGACAAGCGTGCGCAGCCAAAAAATAGAAATCATGGTCAAAGAGAGTCATATCAGAAAATGTTTATTGCCTGAGTTAATTTAAGTCAGGCCGTACACGAAATATTAGCTCGAGGTCATGACGACAGTGGCTGACCAGTGGTCAGACTTGACCTCCCATTCAGTCAATAAGTACATATTATTTATATTAGCATTCTAAACTCTTTAGCTCGGCAGTCTACTTGTTAACTGTTTTGGAACTAGAATTATTATGTATTCTTTATTGAGTGACAAATAAAACCCGTAAAAATCTAAGCTCTCAGCGGAGTTTTAGAACTGTTAGGAAACTCCTACAGTGCAAAAATGTAAACTGTTCCAGTTTGCAAACAGACATCAAATTGGTTATTATGAATATAGCCGAGTTGTAAACATACTAGGAAATACAATTTTGTGATCGTTGAATATTGTTAATATGCATATCAAACATATCTCTATAAAAAGTTGTCGTTCGCACGGCCATGAAATTTATTCCATATATGGGCAAGGATTACCTTATTTGGAAGTCACGTAGATTTGTTTTTGTTGATTTTCCTGTAATTTTGAGCCTCAAACTGTCAAAATTCGATCAAAACTTGCAGATATTGTAGCGATGAAACACATCACATTGTCCACCATCTTGAAACTGGCTTAGAAACCTAGCTTTTCGGTAAACAGGAAACCCAATAGTAGAGACACAGGAAGCCCGCGCGAACGACAACATATGTTTGATATGCATACTCTGCAATGAGGTATTTACAAATTGAACTGATGCTATTAGCTAGAGTGGTTTTCATTATTAACTCGTAAAATACACTTTAGCGTATTAGGCACTACTACACTAGCTCTAATTCCTCTGTTTTCTATTGTGTTTATCTGACTATTACACTCTGTCTATTACACGACTCTGACTATTATTATTTCACGGGTTAATGAAAACCACTCTAAGTGAAATACAATTAAATAATAAATTAAACATACATTAATACATTAAACCAGCTAGTGTGTAACTTTCACTTTCATTTTCACTTCTAGTCCGTTTTCAGAACTTAACTTACTTCAAAATTCAAACAACGCACACCGACAATCTAGTGGAACTGAAAACTAAATTAAGCTACGAGCCACTGTGAAACTGCAATCTTAGTCTGTAAAAAAACTGCAAAGCTCAACATATGCAATCTTATTTTAGGCATGTTCCTTCCGTAGTTAGCTGGAATGAGCAGTCAACTGTGTTATTTGCCAATTAAAAATAAGACAATATTGGAACTTTATATTATGACTTCAAATACCATTTTCTATGAGCCTATTTTAGAATTCTAAATCTATACACGAAATGGATTCCGAACTGGCCATGAATCGGAGCTTGATTCATGCATTTCGGGTGTACGCTATCCTAAAGCTATATGTTTAACAGCGCTTAGAAATGTATAATGCCAAGTTCTGATAAGTTTAATATAAAAACTAATTAATGACTACCTAGTTAAAGACTTACGACGTTTGCAGATGTATTGCTAGGTCCGAAGGTGATAATTCCACCTCTGAAATGTGAACCATCGATGCCACCAAACAAGATAACAAACACGATCACTCCAAGGAACATTCGTGTGTCCATTGCTGAAACCCTTTGCCTATGATTTCTTTGTTCTTCAGACAGCATTAGACACTATGTTTCTCAACTTTTTTCAAGACAATTAGTGCAGTCATCTAGCTGATTGCACAATGTTTAGGGATTCCTTCATGGTAGTGATTTCTAGCGCAATTGCCACACCTTTAAGGCTGAATTTGATTGGTCATATATAACGTAATTAATTAAGCTTGATTCAAAATCAGGTTTAATTGGTTAGGAATATCACGTGACATAGGAAGATACTTTTAGTTGCATATTCAAGACGGAAGAGATAAAATTAAAAAAAAAGTTTCGGTCGTTTGCAATTGAGTTTAGAAGTCTCAACCCAACAGTTTTAGCGTGTAGAAGTCATTTTATCTTTTATTGTTTTGTTATCTTAGTAAGGCTGAAACATTAGCATTTCGTGTTTTTATTGTACAAAACAAACTGAACCCTTGCTGTTCTTCTAAAGAATTTCAAATTATAACCAATATACTTGGAAAACAAAGTTTTGCAGAACATATATACTTGAAAATGTGGTGTCCACTGCTTTGTATAGAACTAAAGATAATAGATGGATTAATTGTTACTTTTACTTAAAGTCGATTGCTAGTTAACATCTCACGTTTCATTTGATACGCATCGATTGTGTTTATTATCTTAATACATGACATGTTTGTTTCGGTTACCTTGACAACCACGCGTTTTCAAAGTTCTTAATAATTTACATCCAATTCTTTTCCTGCTGGTTCTCTATCGTTCTCCTTTCACCTCGTACTAATCCAAGATTACATAAATGGTTTTATTAAGAGTTAATCCTTGCTTTCAGGAACTCATGAAGGTATCTTTGATCAAAATTGGAATGCTTCTGTGAACCGTACAGTACACTACATTCGTAACATTGAAAATCGTAAAAGTGGAACACAAACATTTTTTCTTGTCGTGGATTTAAGAACAGTCAGCCCTGCTGTTCATTCAATTAGTGTGAAATTTGCCTTCAACTTTGGAAATAGATATCAAACATTAATTGAGTGAAGCCCTCTTAAAGTCTAATTAAAGCTTGTTAATTAATAGACTTTGATATTTATGCCTCAATTTTGTTCCGTGTGCATAATCATGTCAAATGTTTATACTTCATGGCTTATGTAGTTTGTTTGTTTTTTTGTTACCATAACAACACAGCACGTTCCCAAATATTCTATAGCATTCGCTCATCCACCGTTTGTTTTCCCTTTTGACATTTGCCTTAAAGATTTGTTTGTGTGTGTGTTATTCAAACAAAACCTGACATTTAAAATGCCTTCTTCAAATGGCTTCTAGTCTCAATCAAGTTTACCAAGTGCAAAGATATTCATCAAATTTCCTGTTTTCTTTCTTTATTCGTCGATGCGTGAACGTTTTTATACATGATTGTTTTAATGCAGCAGTAGGTCTATTTATCAAAATAGAAGTTATTGGCGTCATTCATTAGTTAAGCAGACAGACAGACAAGAGAAAAGAAAACAAAAGAAGTCAGCCCGGGGCCAGCCCGGTTCATATAATCAGGCCCTCATATGGTTTCTCGCTATGATTGGAAAAAAGGACACAAGCAGGCCGTGTGTTCTTTATGCGATTAAATAAAGCGCGCTTTTGTCATGAGCAACACAGGAAGCCTGCCTTACATATAACAAAACATACTTTTTCTTCAATGTATCTTATTTTGATTACAATTCTGCATGCATATTTCACTGCGCTTCGATTCACTGTCATGCAGACTTTAGGCTTCACCTTTCGATTCAGAACGCTCAAATAGGACACGGTTCTTTTTCATCAGTCTTACGAAAGATGATCTTGTTCGTGGACGTTTCTACTGCGTACTTTGTTTGGGGGACGCGGTTTGCTGTCACACATGTACACCGCTTTAAAAACAAACGATATTGTATAAATTGCATGCACAGTCAATTACAAAGACACTCTCATCGTAGTATCAGACATCATTGTGAAACCTGAAAACATTTTTTGATGATGGCGAATGTCAGTCGAGTGAACTAAAAATAGCACAAGATGTGTAGACGTCGTTCCATTAAAAGACTGGCTCTTAGTGACGGATTTCAAGTCTTCCATACAGATCCTGGAAATTCTGAAATTGTTGTGTGCCATTTGTTTCCACGATAATCAGATGAGAAAAAAGTTTGAGGTAACAAGGAATGAAAACATTCAAAGTTACTATGGTAACGAAACCAAACATTGTAGACGGTAACTATAAACACTCTCTTGTTAAAAGTTCAGATTAATATTGCATAATTACCTCAAGGAAATAGTACCTCAGCAATTCTTTATTAATTTTTGTCACTGTGTGACTAAATGTCCTCGAACTGAGAAGGCCTTAAATTGGCCGAAAAGTAACTGAAAAATGTCGAAGGAATGTAACGGATGATAAGATTCATGTTCTAGAAAGATCATATTTATAGCGTTACCATGGCTTCACTAAAAAACAAACCCTACAAGAAACTGTAAACAATGTGGTCTAATAGTAGCAAGGTGCTCAAAAGATACCTGGAATTGAATGTCGAACTTTATCTAAGAGAGATTAGCAAAAGCAAATTACATTTATTATTTGAATAACAACTTTATGGCTCTTAGTAAAGAGTTCCATACAGAGTTCGTTGCAAACTCATTTTAATTATTGATGACCTTTGATTTCATATAACTTATGACAAAACGTTTGCACAGTATGAACGATATATAATTGCATTCCTTCAGACTTGTTTACTATCACCCAAGTACCCCCTTCCCTCACTGAAAATTATTTTCACGCAATACTTCCGCATTATTGATCACGACCAATGAAATTAGTAAGTAACTCATTCTGCACCAATCAATTGGTCATACTCAACCCTGACTAGGTGTGGCAATGCAAAGATATAACAGAGTTAAACCCACTGTCAAGATGCTCCAGAATTTTTACCGTATACAGCGTTATAGGCACTGTTGGTTAACCTCGCAAACAAAAAGCATTAAAAAAAGGCAGCACTAAGTACACTCGGATACCAAAATCCAAGACGTTAAGCCGGATTCAAACTAATGATGAACAAAATTGAGAAAACCTCGCAACAAAAATCGTCAAAATCCGCAAACCGCAAACCGCGTGCAAAATCTAAACTGAGTTAAAAACCGCAAAACTTTAGGTTAAAATAACAAATAACCACCAAAAATAACGTAAAACCACCGCATCGCCGCCAACCATTTTTGTGTTACCTGCTGCATGTGAACTGCTCTTTTGATCTACTGGCTGTACTATATCTACATTGCTTATGGTCGACTTTTTGCCATCATCGCTTTGTGGAGCGATATTTTTTTATGATAACCCACTTTAAAGAATTTGTGGTCAGGGAATAGTTTCTGGGTAATCATTTCCAAGCATGTGCAGCCGAGATGGGGGGGGGGGGGGGGGGACTTAAAGACTGATAATATTTTTAGTAGAAGAGCAGTGTAAAATACTTCACGTTATCTACAGACCTTCACATATAAAAGCATTTGTTCTTGCATACGCCACTCTTATCAGAGTTTGATGATCCTGGTGCTTACAACCCCCTCCCCCATCCCCTCCTCAATAGGCCATTTTACGGTTCTCGTCGTTCAACCTCAGCCTTGACAGTGTGTAATATACTCTTTAGAAATTGACTGCAGCCCGTGGAATATTTTGTGTTTCGATTGTTTGTTGATGTGTGCATTCCTTACATTAGCAAAGACTGTAGTCATTTTCTAACGAAGAGGTTGAACGACGAGAACCGTGAAATGGTCTATTAAAACGACATTCTGCCATCCCTGTCCAGTTCCAAGTCCAACAGCAGGTACAACAATACTAGCTACATCATGATCCTTGACTAATATGTGTGTGATATAATTGCACGTTTATTGGTGTCTTTTGAGTTACAATACTACAATATGTTAACAGTCTGACTTATAGAGCGGTTTTCGTATGAGTGGGAAACTTACCGCGCCGTAGCGTAACCGTACCAGTGTCGTAGCTGATGTCTATCAAAACATTCGTAATTCCTGCCGTAACCGTGGCGTGCAGTGACCGTGCCGTTTTTCCAGTCATACGAGATCTGCCCTAACACTACAATGTGAAGAGCTTGAAAATGAGGCATACATCGACGTTTTAGACAATCCTTTCACCTCAAATCAAACTAACGTGGCGACGTCCTTAATTTTGCTAACATTGTTACGAAATATTTTCAATTCAGGGAAACTAAGTGTTTATGGAAACGAGATACACTGTATTTGAAATCTTCTTTAAATTACACCAAACTAAAAGACTCAAATCTGTTTTTACCAGCGGCATAAGCATAAGCACACGCAAACAAAAGCTGAATCAATGTATTCCTCGTAAGTATCGCCAACCTTGAGATTAATATTGCATTTAAATTTACTCAAACTTATTACTGGTGTACTGTTAGTGAAAAAGTTTTTTTTTTAAAGCAATTTTTGAAAAATTGCTGCACATTTTTTTTTGGGGGGGGGGGGGGGGGGATTGCCTTGTTTTGGCTGCACATAAGGTCCAAGGGCCGAACGAAACATCTAAAAGGGAATCAAAGACAAGCTTTTATAAGTACATGGCTATATTCAAAAACAGTTCTTTGTCCAAGAAACTGTTGTTGAAGGGGGTGAGAGGGGGCGACCCTTGCTTTATATGGTCAGTCATTTCAATGGTGCATTTGAGGTTAATTGTGCAATAACTGTCAATCACTATACAAACTATAAAAGTCAACTTCATAACTGGTTACTTAGTTTGGAATTGTTGTTACCTTATAGCCTGTCCACACGGATACGTTTTGTTCATTTTCACTGAAATTTTAGTTGGTGTAGCTCTCGCGAGAGGGCTAGACAAGTGATAATATTTCGTATTTCGATTGTTGCTTATTGTAAGTTAGGAATGAAAAACCTAATCTGGATTTCTCAATAAAATTGCTTTGTATAACCCGAACGTTGTGGAAGCACGTTTTCGTGTGGGCAGGGCTTAATTAGTGAGTTTCTATAGCCAATCTCAAAAAGGTTTTTGCTATATATGAATATAGATCTGAAGCATCGAGGAAATTATGGGATAGGTTTAACCATATTTTTGGTTGAGCCCTGATAATAGGGAACTAGGGAAAACTAATTTTGAGGCTGTGTTATTTCTTCGATAGCTATATCGAGATATATTTATATTTAGCAAAAAACCCTTAGCTCGTTTTTTGACATTGTATGGCTACATATTCTATAGATTATGCAAAAATATTTCTTGTCTTTTTAATTTCGCTTTTTCCGGTAAACATGTACCTAACTGCGGCTGCGCAAGAAACTATAAATCCTATCTTAATTTGAGAATTAAAAAATTTCTGGGTGTAGTGCGTTTGTGTGTATCAATTCTCAATTGTTTCTTCATGACTATAAGCTAGACATTTTTTTTCGATATTTTTTCTCTTTTCCTGCTTAACCCAGTAATTCATTTGAACGTTGAAACATGCATATTCATTGGAAATATGCGCGAATTCTGTTTTCTAAATTCTACATTTGAAAATACTCTACGTCTTAAAATGGAAGAGGACAGGTCAGTGCGTGGGGACTTCTAGGTTAATTTGCATAGAAACAGGCAGAAATAGAAATTTAAAGTTTGCATTCTTATATTTCTATTTCTGACGGCTTCTCGTCAAGTTCCATTCCATTGTTTTCATACGAGTTTGCATTCGTTTCCATGGCAATGGGAGGATTGGGTGCAACATATGCTCGCTTCAAAAGACTGGGGAACAGTTTTCGTACTTTCTTGAATAATATCACTCCAACGACAACAAGAAGCAGCGCGCCAACAACTCCAAGTCCGGCAGAAGTGCCAATCTGAGCAGCTGTGTGAATAATAATGGTGAAAACAGTGAATGTGTTTCTTCGGGTATACAATTTGATTAAGATGCACAGTACGAGAAGGTTAATCATTTTCAGAAGTAATATATAAAATATGAGCGGGAGACCGTTTATGGGCATTTAAAATGAGGAGCCGCAGGCGAGCCTTTTTACGCCCATAGAGGTCGGACGTGAATAGTTTATATATTACATAGAAAAAGATAGAATTAGTATAAATTAGCACTAACTTCTTTATAATCGAGAGTGAGGTCTTTACGAGAAATATCAAACCGAGGCCTTGCTGTATTGTAGTCAAGGTCGAAGTTTGATATTTTCTGTACAGATCTAGACCAAACGTTCGTGCTTATTAAGTGGTATATTATATGACACCTTTTTGCTGTTATGTTTTGATTGATTATCTAAAATATTTATCATACCGCAACTCATATTTTATAGGGGTACTTGGACGAAAATAGGTCAAAATTGGAAAGTGGTTAATTCCTAAGTCGACTTCATTTAACGACCAATATAAATAGATATAAAAGCTACTATCCCAAAAATTCTGCATTTAAATCATATTATCACCAAGAAATTTTGGTTTAAGATCGAAAAGAACAATAGGGTTGTACTTATGACGTCATAGATACACAATGTAGATGCTAAAATACGTAATAACTGTTTATTTGTACCTTTGGAATTTGATGAAAATATATTGCTTGGTGACTATTGGTCACATATAGATACATTGAACCAAGTTTCAAGTCATTTTCAATTTTCATCGATTTTCATCCAAGTACCCCTTTATATCCGATTTCGCGTCATATTGAGAGGAACTGGTTCCGAATTAATTTGTTCGAGCTCGTTGACAAATTTACATCGGATCATACTAAAAGAGTCCAAATATCTTCGTTTTTCTTGGTCATTGTTTTTGCAAATTAAGCTGCAAGAACTAACGGAAAGAGAAGTACCCGTTCAAGATCAATTTTGCATACAATTTGTGAAAGGTTTCAGTGATATTTCTATACGCATGAGAACGACCACCAGCGGCAACTGTCTCTATTTAAAATGAATCCCAAATTGGAGTTCAACATTTGTGACTTAATTTGAAATTGAAAATAATTTGAATATATGTTCAATTCTATTTTTGAACTCAGCTTTCTTTTCTAGGTATGGGATAGAACAAGATGTTAACATACCTGTTGCCAAGTGTCGTTGTGTTTGCTGCACTAGGTATAATTCAGTAAGCTTCAAAATTAAGCAACTTCATCGAGTCGACGTTTGAGCTGCCAAGGTAAAGCCCTCATGGTTTGTAAATTTATTCATAACAACACCTTACTATCTGTTGCAAAATTTCGCACGGGATCTAGACTTTTGGGAATAAAGACAGTAGTTCTCTGAATCCAATAGCTTCTTAGTCTAAATCCCGTGTGGAATTTGCAACAGATAGTAATGTGTTGTTTCGAATAAATTAACAAACCATGAGGGTTTTACCTTGGTAGCTCAAACGTCGACTCGATGTAGTTGCTAACTTTTGAAGCTTACTGAATTATACCTAGTGCAGCAAAGACAACGGCACTTGGCAACAGGTATGTTAACATCTTGTTCTATCCCATACCTAGAAAACTTCACGAAACAATTCGACAGAATTTGTAGAAGTCGAAGTAATACAAATTTACAACGTTCACCTCGTGGTCACAAAAATTACTCCCCAAGTTTGCTTGAGGATAACATTGGCGTTTAGCTTCTCATGTCTCCATATTTTGTCCACAAGTTACAATAGGTATTTGTCTTTCTTATAGCAGATACGGTTCTCGCTGTTTTTGAAATTTTGTTGAGATTTTGGCGGTAGATTTGACTACAGTTTGCGTCGTAACAGGCACCGCAAATTTGTATCGTAACTTCTAAGGATTAAATTGATGTGATACATGGTGTGTGTAGTCCTCTATGACTTTCTATTTGATTAACGAAATAGGAAAAAAATTCACCTTAGAATTTTGGATTTATGACCAATTTTTATCATAAAGCCATTTTTAAAAATTGTCTAATATGTCGAATTATTTGATCTAATTCGTAGAAAAATATTACCAGTACAAATTTCAAGGCTTGTAGACAAATGGCTGCAAATTTCTCAGAAATCGGACATTCATCATTTTCCTGTTTTTCATAGTTTTAGTGTAAGTTTTTATAAATTGTGTTACTGCATATTGTAATTTGTTCCCAACTGACTTGATAATATGTCAATACACCACTTTATTACTTTATTATTATAAGGTTTTGATGTAAAAAGACGCGATTGAAATTCATGCCCAATAAACAAATCAATAGGTACGGGCCACCTTAATTCCAGCCTCACTGGCAGCCAATCAGAGCGCACGATTTTACCGTAAGCAGCTTGTGCCATATAATATTTAGTACTGTTTATGCTGCACACCTTTAGTTTCAGTCTTAAATACCCTCCCTTTAGAATACCTGACTCTCAGAGCCAGTTTTGTACTCTATCATTTATAAATACGTTTATTATTTATTCGACATTTTTGGAAAATTGACTTTTCTTTGTAAAATTAAGTCGTAAGTATAAAAAGAGTCGTTTACCGTTATTAAATTGTTGGTCTTTCTCAGAGCTTTCTTTTTGTCCCCTTAAGGGCCCAATATTTACGTCATATTTCTCACTTTCGTCACTCGTTGATTTAGAAGTTTCACGACGTTTTCTTGAAGGTATGCAACCACGAGAGCACCTTGAGTTGGCTGAATTACGATGACATACCATAAGCTCACAGTGTAGGTAGACCAACTGGTTAGTGGAGTAGATGAAATCAAACGACTTGATCGAGAAGCGCTGAACTGAACTGTGCTTGCTGTAGTTATAAACCATGGTGGGGTCCAGCGTACAACTAAAACAAAGAGATTAAGCGTATAGGCAATGAACGCAGGCCAATGACAAGGCCACGATTTGTTTACGTGTTTTTCAAATACTACACCCCTAGTTTTGTTTAGCTTATTAACCTGAAAGCAGGTACACCACAATAGATTATCAGTGCCATTATTGTCAGGTCCTGTAGTGTAATAGGCCTGAACACACCCATGAGATCTCCATTTTCTTCCTGGATAGACAGATAGCGGGGTTCCTTTACGTCCCTCAAGGGTAAAGTGAGGCCGTTTCTAGAGAGACGGTGCCTACACTTTATAATTAACGTCCTTATCCGAGAGGACATGAAGGTCTAACCGATTTGCAGATGTAATTACAAAGGCAGCACCTTCTCCATTTTTTACCCTAAATGCAGGTTCGGACACGTAGCGTGACCTTCCGCACTGGAAACCGGCTCGCGATCAACTGGACCGTAGGTGGTGTCCCCAGAGCCCATGGCCAGAAATTACGGGCATCTCTATTTTGAATTACTTTAAAAGCTTTGCTTTGTAAAAAAATGGCAATGCAGTAAAACCTGTCTTGTATAGTCTAACAACCTAAAGATGCTAAAGGAATCACTTACCCTTTGTCAAGAAACGTGTACTGTGGTGTCGAGTTATAATTGGTTGAAGTTGTGGCCCGACATGAATCGGCAAATACCACTAAGTCAGCAATGGTATTTTTGACCTCAAATTGGACCCAAAGATTATCATTCAAGGACACGGGGACTGGGTATTCAAATAGAGAGAATGGTGTTTGGTATTGAGGTGTTTTGTACAGATCCATCTTGAAGGTGAAGTTGCCGAAGGCTAAAGATAAGTTAGTAAGATAAAGTAAGAGCGACGCAAATGCAAGTGGAAGCGCAAAAATTGTTTATGCATGAATGTAAACGTAGGGATTAAGTGGCTGAGTACGCATGCGCAATTAAGGTGCTCAAAAGGACAAAGATACAATGGCTTGCGTTTGCACTTGCGCAAAATGCGGCTCACACACTTAAACCTCAAACGCAAGCACAAAGTTACTTTTATGGGCCAAGCCAAATATTTTAAATTTGCGGCAAATTTATCTGTTTTTACATCTCTAGAAAACTGGTGACAGTAATTTCTGAGTTTCATCCGTTTCTCTGCGAATCAAAAGACAATAAAGCGGTAGCCAGGTTGGATAAACTAATGAGAAATCTTTTATTGAAGTTCACCCAAGATGGCTGCCGTGCGTGTAACGTCACATGCAAGCAATTGCGTGACAGATAATGAACTCGACAAGCAAAAAACCGGCCATCGATCTAGGAGCGACTATTTTCGAGGGTATATAGAGCATACCAGAGAGTCAGCTCTTAGAGAACTATAGAATGTATTTATTTATCTTTGATGACGTCACGTGAAAACCAAGAATTGTCATACCTTCATGAACATGTATTATTTTCTTCGAGGGTCTGAATTTGGTGCTGACAAGTTTTCGTTGCGAATATTTGCAGCTAAATGAAATGGCAAGCAGATGATCACGAGTAATTGAGTTAATGCTTCCACTTTTGTACTTCTGGTCATCACAGACCTAAAAACGAAGAGAAACGAAAGGAAAACAAAAGAAAATTAAATCCAATAAAACAAAATAATATTCTCTCGATTCAATATCCATAATTTTGACGTCAACTATGCATTTATTAGACTGAGTACAAACGTTCGGAGAAGGAATTTAAGTGTTTGTTAATTAAATCAGCGCCTATTGACGACTCTTGAGGATGTTTGAGGTCAAATGAAGTTGCATCTACAATCTTGGAAATAACTGGTTGAGAAAGTGCCCATTTTTGCATCATGTCTCAACTCGATGCCTTTACCACACTATCAAAAACATTGTCAACCTCCTTTCTCCCTTCTCAATGTTGTTTCAGAGGATTACCCATACAGCAGGCCTGTCGATATTGAGTTGAAAACAAGATAAGATAACTTTAAGATAAGATAACTTTATTTAAACACGGAAAAAAAAATCATCAGTAAAATTACATTGAAATTTAATACTGTTTTACATGATTGCCGTGTGGGAGTCTACTGCAGAGAAGTGCTTCTTTAGTTTTTTTCTGAAAAACCTTAAGGAGCTAGTTGTTCTAATGTTTTCTGGTAGCTTGTTCCATACAGCTGCTCCGTCATAGCAAAAACTGCGTTTAAGATAATCTGTCCTTGGTTTTGGTAATTGTAATTTGTTTTCGTTATTTCTTAATGTGTAGCCGGTGTCAGTATTTGTGAACATCTCATTCAGATAGGCTGGGGTGAGGTCATTAACAACTTTATGCATCATTACAGCTTTCTACTTTTTAAAAGACAAGGATATATTATCCCACCCAAGTCTGTCAAGTAATACAGATGAACTAGTATCATAGCCACATTTAAGAATAACTCGGGCTGCTCGGTTTTGAAGTTTTTGCAATTTGTCATTCAATAAACCACACATGCCGTCCCAAACTGGGCTACAATAATCGAAGTGTGGTCTAATCAATGAGTTGTAGATTTTAATGGCAGTATCGGTAGATACAAATGGCCTGAGGCGTTTCAATGCCCCAATTCCGGAGGATATCTTTTTAGAAATATGTGTTATATGAGCTTTCCAGGAAAGTTTTCGCCTATGTACACCCCTAGTGACTTGGTACTGTCAACTTTTTTTATATCATTGCCCTCGATTTGAAGATTTATCTGATAATCATTGCACGCCGTTATTCTTTGGAGAGAGCCTATCTGCATAAATTCTGTTTTAGCAATATTTAAACGCAATTTGTTAGATATTAACCATCGGTTAAGGCTTATTAGTTCATTACTCATCTCATTTTCCAAGACATTTGGACACGATGAGGCAAGGCTGATGCTTGTATCGTCGGCATACATTCTTGGTCTTTCCTTACACAAACAATTAGGCAAGTCATTTATGTAAAGCAAGAAGAGTAAAGGGCCGAGAATCGAGCCTTGATGAACTCCGCAGGTGATATGACACGTTTTTGACCAATGACCATTTACACTACACCTTTGAGAGCAATTGGACAAGTATGATTCAAACCACCTGAGGGAACCCTCATCAAATCCATAAAGCCTAAGTTTACGTAGTAGAATGAGATGATCAATGGTATCGAAGGCTTTCTTCAAATCGATGAATACTACTGCCTTGAGTAGTCCATTATCTATGTTGACAGACCAGCTATTCGTAGCTTCTAATAGAGCCGTAAGTGTACTATGCATAGTTCTAAAGCCCGACTGGCAGTTATTCAGCAAATTATTAGTATTCAGATATTCATATAACTGGTCATGAATTGCTTTCTCAAAAATCTTGGCTACAGCCGGTATAACAGAAATTGGTCGGTAATTGTTTGCATTCGATTTGGCACCCTTTTTAAAAATAGGTGTCACTTTAGCTAGCTTCCAATCGGATGGAAAAATTCCAGTTCTAATTGAACAATTGAAGATGTGCGTGAGTGATGGAGAGACAATATCAGCTTGCAGGGGATGTTATTTAATAGATAATCACTGAGGCACGCAGCATTCGTGCCTCAGTGTGCCGAAGTGATTATCTTTTATAATTACTGGTCAACTTCATAACCACCAAAATCACCAAAATTGTTTAAATTGAGGTATTTATTTATTTTTAAAAGTTGAAGTATTGTTTGAGCATGCGTAGTTCTGTTGATTTTGCATCCCACACGTTTTGATACCCGTGTTTGTCATAACAAAGAAAGGCTACGGTACTTAAATTCTGAATGGGGAGCTGGATTTTGAAAAGGCTCTGAAAAGTACTGTGACTGCTAGCTTAGTAGTTACATTTCTTTATCATCCTGCAAATCTGGTTCCCCTGTAAGCAAAACACGCTGCATTATTATTAATAATGCTGTGGGATCACACTATCACACAGCATTATTAAAAATAATGCCGTCTGCTAGATTAGACAGACGGCATTATTTGCAATAATGCAGCTGCTCTATGCTTTTTCTCTCTCTGCATTCGTTGGTATAATGCAGAGTGAAAACAATGAGTTCTGGTAAGAACAGTAATTATCTAGGCCTGTAGCTTTCTTTGAGTCAAGATTTTTTTAGCAATTTGCACACCTTGTTATCGCTGATGCTTTGAAGACAAAAAGTATTATCGGTTGGTATAAGGTACGATTCTGGTTTGATATCACTAGCTTGGATATCTGAGGCTAAGGAAGAGCCAACCGAAGAAAAGTGTTTGTTCAAAGCATCAGCGATATCAGAAGGTGTGTCTGCTACGACATCGTTAATTTTAATTTCGGTAACTCTGGTTGTATTTTTGTTTGAATTTGTTAGCTCATTAATCACTTTCCAGGTTTTTTTTAGGATCTTTCTTGTTAATATCCAGGTTTTCCTTAAAATATTTGGATTTAGCTTTCCTAATAGCATTATTACATTGGTTTCTAGCCTCCTTGTAATCATTCCAAGTACTCTGGTCGTTCAACAGAGATGCTTTACGTTTCAAGGAGTCCCTTTTATGCATTTTGTTCAACAGGTCAGACGACATCCATGAAGGTCGTTTTTTACCAATACGTTTCTTTTTTATTGGTGCATGTCTATCAAATGACTCAAGAAGCATTCCCTTCCATACAGTCCACATTTCATTAGGGTCTGTTAGGGCGGAAATACTTTCCCAGTCTTTATGGGAAATATCGCGTAAAAAACTACTTTCATCGAAATGCTTTAAATTTCGCGTTTTGATTACTGAAAACCCTCCAGGTCGTGTACAATTTATCTTCCTACACATGTAAACCAGGGAGTGGTCACTAATCCCTAATTGGATAACGTCTGAACTTGTAACATTTTCAGAAGAGTTCGTGATACAAAGATCAATAAGAGTCTTAGAGCTTTGGGTTATCCGTGTGTACTCTTGAATTAGCTGTTGAATTCCATAGATGTCAAAAATGTCAGCCAAAATAGAAGCATTACGATCTAAATTCTCTTTAGCTAAATTACAATTTAAGTCTCCAAGTAAATAAAACTCCTTACTTTCGGCATCAATTTTGTCAATTATACTCTCAAAAGACCTGAAAGATTCGACAGGAGCCTGTGGAGGTCGATACCAAGTGCTAACCAGAAAAGATCTTGAGTGCGGATTCGTCATTTCAATAGTTAGCATTTCCAGATCGTTGGCACACAGGTCTTCTCGAACCTTCCAGCTGAAATTGCTCCTTATATATATGCATACACCCCCACCATTTCTGCCATTTGTATCTCGATCTCTGCGAACAACTTCAAAACCGGGCAGATAAATTTCTTTATCAAGGACAGTATCGTCTAATTTGGTTTCATTAATAGTGAGAATGTCGATTTTGGACTTACTCATAAAACCTCTAAGTGAATCAATGTGTAATAAAAGGCTATTTATATTTAAACATGCCATGACAAGACCAGATCCCAATACCTTACTAGCAATAGGAATTTGAGGTGAGGGAGGACATCAAGTTTGCGAGCAAAATGTTGACTGATTGTCCCAAGGGTATTGTCCAAGATTGTAGTTTTCTTTGCTTTTTTAATTCTGGACATTCTGCATCACAATTTTGTTAAAAAAATCCGAAATGGCGGTCACCGTATTGGTTTCTGATTAACAATTATATTAGATTGAAATTCTATTGTTTTTGTGTCTCAGTTTGACTATTAAACGTAAGCTTTTTTGACATTATCTTGCTTCTTAAAAATTAGACTCTTTATATACAAGGTAAAATTGGAAACTATAAGATCAAACTATAGAATGTTTTCGACCTTAGGTAATTTCCAGTAGTATAATTGTATAATAATCTACATTCTATATAAAGAGTTTTATTAGTATTTTTGTTTCGTTCTAAAATATCACAAATATGAAAACCATTGGCTGTAGAATACTGTACTTGGATTTATAAAATATACAATAGTGGGAAAATTACCTCGTTTTGGAATACAATTTGATCATCATTTTCGGTGTAATTTGTACCACAGGCATCAAGGGGTGTTCTTAATGTGATGTAATTTCTGGAAACAGAATTCGAAGAAGCTCTGCAATTTTTATCTTTAAAGTGAAGGTTACGCCAATCGACATTTGGAAAGTAACTTCTTGTAAGAGTGATTTCCATGTAGTGATCTTTACATGCCACGCTTGTTTTGAGGTCTGCAGAGAAACATGAATTAGTAGATGTAGGGTTTGCTTATGTGTAAGCTAGGTGGCCCTCTTACAAGTGTAAAGGCCTCCTTCAGAGAGAAGACAGCCCTCCTTTGCATACAAGGGACTATCCCTTAAGGTTATTTCAGAAAATATATTCTAAGTGCGAGTACACAAAGTAATCTTGAGCGTTTACACTGACGTGGTAAGTTATGTGCAGACAAAAAGAGTTGGTTCTTCGTAGAAGGGTTTCTTTAGCGAGTAATAAAGATTTCGAAATATTAAGATTTGAATGCATCTTACTTGTTTCACATTGCCGTCCAGTATATCCAGTGGGACAAGAACAGTACCCATAATAATATCCATGACATTTACCTCCGTTCAGACAAGGATAACCGTTTACCTCACAAGCAGTACCTTAAAAGACCAATCAGAACTTAGTTTAGAGTCAATTGTTTGTAATAATTTATTTATTCCTCGTTCATTCCAAATCCTCAATGCCATTACAATCACGCAAATCAATCAGTCAATCAATCAATCAATCAATCAATCAATCAATCAATCAATCAATCAATCAATCAATCAATCAATCAATCAATCAATCAATCAGGCCTATTCGTATCAAAAGATACGTTTCAAACTTAATAGTATTATTGTAGGTTAAGCATGAGATTGGTAGCATAGTTTGTATAGTTTGCACTGATCAAGAGACCACTAAGTCTTAGTATTCTGGTCACTTGCACCTATTTCGTAATATAAAAATTAGGTACTACCTAATAGCGGAGCTCCCATTTAAATAATAATAATAATTTTGAAAACTTTGTTTTTGACTTTTTTGATTCAAATGAATTGGGCTTCCTGTGGTAATAGACAAACAAAGATTGCATTTTGTTGTAAAAGTTGAAATAAAGATTATAGATCAAGCTTTATAGCATTTGCTTTAGGGTTTGAAAAAACTCTTGCCCCTCAGTCTCCTGAGAATTATATGGCTTTCAAGCCATATAGTCACTACAGTGATATTTATTCAGATTCAGTCAGATTATATAATTGACTTTGTAGTAGTGGTACATGATTCTCAGAAATAGAATGCAAATTAAAATCCCTCAAACTCATTTAAATCACATAAATACTGAACCATTTCAACATCCTTCAATTAAACTGGACATTGCAGAACATTATATTTAGATTTTTCTGTCTTGACAGTATGACACAGATAAATAGTTGTCTTTACATGAAACAAAAATTCTCTCTTCCAGGTTACACTAATCATGACTTTAGATGAAGTTGTAAAACAACTCACAACAACTACTACCTAATAGCAGAGCTCCAATTTCAATTTTAATATTTTTTGTTCTTGATTCAAATGAATTGGGTTTCCTGTGGTAATTGCCCAATATATTTAGGTTGTAAATTGCTTGAAAAAGTTGAAATGAAGACTATTTTAAAAATCATTTGTTTCAGTTTGTATATGCCCTTTGATCTCCTGTGATATTCAGATTTCAGTCACTGTCAGATTTCATAATTGACTTTGTAGTTGTTCATAATTCTCAGAAATAGAAACAAAAATCTCCAAAACCTTTTTTATATTGAAACAAGTAATCAAACCTATTCAACATCCTGGATATTGCAGAACAACATATCTTGATTTGTCTGTCTTCACTATATTGTGACATCTTGTTTTTTTTTTGTGGTTGTTGTTGTTTTGTTTTGTTTTGTTTTATAATGTAGAATAGAATGACACACTAGGTGAATACTTGTCTCTTCCAGATTACACTCTGATAATACAATTTTTAAAAAGTGATTCATAAAAACAGCTGAATTGACATACAACAAGAAAACAAGGAATTAAGCATTTGCAATTTGCATTTAAGGTCTCATTATAAATTCCTGAGCTGTATTTACACATAAGTGGGGTTGAAATAAGTTCAAAATCAAATATTTTTTACTAATTTTAATATTCAAAGTAGTACAAAAAGTTCACTGGTGAAAACAAAATGTTGCTGTACATGTCATGTACTTGATTGTTTGTTTAAACTTGGCCACAGTTCAACGTACATAAACGTTTACTTTTTTTAAGTCATCAATCCCCAAATAAAAGATAAAAGATCAAATATAGGTATAAGAGATTTTTGACATCATTTTTTGGCCAGGGTCTTTACCTTGAAGTGCTTTCCTTGTTGAGTTTAGAAGCATATAATCCTTGTTTCACGCTCAATGCAGACGATTCTTGATTTCCAACTTTGGCTAGATTTTTAAGCAGCTTTACTGAAGGTATCTTCACGAAACGAAGAATACACGATCCTCAATGACTCATTCATTATGAGAGTTTTTGAAGCTACGAGTCCAACTAAAAATTCGTCTAACTTTGAAAATGTTCTCTGTGTCCTTCGTCTAGCGAGCAGTTTTTGAAACGACACCGGGCCCGAAAAAATATTCAAACGTACGTTTTTTCCGCTTTAACCCGTCAAGATTGGCACAGATAAATGATCATGAAAATCGCTAAATTTTTACGAGGTTTCCAGAATAATATTTTTAAGTTTTGCAAGTTAAAACTGCAAGGAAACTTGTAAATTTTCAGTTTTCAAAGTGTCAGCGCGCGTCAAGTTGGCGCCAAAAATCAATCAGCCAATCAGCATCGCGATGTACACGGACGTACGTACGTACGGACGGACGTACAGCCGTTGGGCTTCCTGTGTGTCCACGAAAAATCAGAAGGATGGGTTACCATTTTTTCTTAGGTATGGTGCTCCGCTCGCGCGGGCCTTCGGCCCGCGCGGGAGCTCCGCTATTATGAGTTACATTAACATTTACAAAATGGTACAAGTTTCACTAATCATTTTACTGGTTTCAAAAGAACACTTGTTTCAATAAATACGAGCATGCAGTCAAGCAAGATAGTTATTTTAGAGTTTACGTTATGGTAGCCATGGTAATGAACTATCCTATGTGTTTGACTACTGCACGTACACCAGGCTAGTGGCCAGAGTACAATTTTACTTAGGCAAAACTTTGAACAATGGCTAAAAAATTCGCTGACAGTAAAAATTTCCTTAAGGCAAAAGATTAGATCATTACTCGGGCTACCTCTGGTAGCTCGAGTCTAGGTTTACCTTTTCGGTCTATCTATCTATCTATCTATCAACGTCGCAAATCGGCAAATTACCCAGAAGCCTTTGGGGTACACTGTTGACCACGAGGCTTCCTGTGGTCGCGAGAGATTGAGAACAAAATGGCGGACGCTATCAATGGAATTATCAATGGGAATATATCGAACTATTTGGCTTGATCTCAAGATACTTCGCTTTTAATCGTTAATATCGAATTCTCGAATTTAGTGGTGACCTTCTTACCAGCTGTTGTAATCAACTTATAATGTATTGATCGTCCAAGAACACGAGACAGATCGATTTGTGGCAGCGAACTTCACTTGAGGACAGACATGTAAGACACGGAGATATTGTCTTTAGATCAGTAGTTTGTTTAAATTAATAATATTTCACCACTGCTTGCACATAATGTTTGCTTATATAAGCTTTATTTATACACGGTGTCTACAGTCATACTCCTAGGATGTATTCAATAATTAAGCCAGGAAACAGGAATTAGTAAATGGTGCAAAATCACACCAAATAAACAATGGAAAACAAATGATTTTGTATTATTAACTTATAAATATTTAGTGCAATCTGTATTTTGTACAATGTCATGATTATATTGAATGCACTTTACTGTCAATCATAAATCATGCTCAATGATAGCAGATAAAAATATTAGTGATATGGATAATCATGGAAATGATAGTAATGTTTATGAGACCTTATATTAGCAACAATTGAAGAATAATTTTAGAATGTACAAAATTATATTTTCTAATCAATGAAAAGTGATACTCAACCACAAATTTGTACAAGCTTTGTGCAACCATGCTCACAGAAACAAGATAAAGTGGATTGAATTGAAGATGTTACTGTATGTAGTAGTATCAGATTGATGTGCATGGAGGAGCTATATATGGTATCGGTAATGAGCATATATTGTATGACATTACACTTCTTCAAATAGAGCATCAGCAACTGACTACTGCTATAATCATCGATCTGCTCCATATTAAAAACATGTTGTATTGAAAAGTTGTATTAAGAAACTGAAATGTACTGTACTGAAATGATTTCATAGAAAGGTAACTGTGGTACTTCTTAGAATCTACCAATGTGATAACAGCAATATCAAAATCATTTTAGACTAACTTGGACATTGAAACAGTCTGCTGCAGTTTGTAAGTTTTGTTTCCATAAATCAAAGTAAAAAAGTACAGAATAGAAATTTAAATTGTCTGAGCTATATTGTGTTATCTATAGATCATATTGGATTAATTGGTAGGCATTTACAAAATAAAGCAGACTGTATACTGTATATGATGGCGTGATAAAAAGACCAGCAGTATATTAATAACCACCATGATGTGGTACAATTATGTACAAACTACTTTCTCCCCAATATAATTTGTGTTCTACTCTGGGAGTACTTGTCATGCATTTTTGCAATCAAAAGACACTGACAAGTCAAACTGGTTTCCATCAACTTCTGTTCTCCATTTCTCCTCAAGTACTACACACAGGTAGCCCGAGTGAACGCCTATTAGGCGTCTAGTTATTCTAAGAAAGCAAAACTGGTGTTGGTTGGTGCGCGATGCATGTGCTTGCGCTTTATTTTATTTTATTTTATTTTTTTGTAACAGGATTTTTCAGATTTCTCCTTGGCATTATTGTCTCTTACGTGGCTTAAAATATGAACGAGATGGGTAGCTAATTGGACTCGAAAGAGGAGAAAATGTAATGAGACAACTGCCTCGGTCGCCTTTGTACTTGTTACAGGTCTTTTAACTATTTACTTACTTTCACAGTATTGCCCACTGTAACCAGAAGGACAAGAGCAGTAGAACCGGTGCCCATAGTTTGTATTTCTGCAGGTACCTCCATTACGACAAGGACTACTGTCACATGGACTCACGGCTGAAAACGGTACGTTTCTCTATTAAAGAACAATAGCTACATACATATTCAACAAGAAAACTGAGTGACATACCTCCTGCAGTAGATGAAACACTTGCATACATTGATGTTGGAGTTGGACTGATTGTCACTGATAAAAAAATTAAGAATCGTATAAAGGAGTCGGTTGAAAGCATTAGTTTAAACAAATAAGTTGAAGTTTCACCCTTTCGAACAATCTTTTTCTATCGCCTTCTCTCTATTTTTATTTCGGGACTCCCGAAGGACTCGCGAACTATTCACAGGTCAGCGATCTTTTCTCTTCACGTTCAAATCAGACTAGACAAATTAAAATTGATATTTAGTTAAGAACAGAAAGTCTATATAGAACATATGTTTCACCATAGCCAGTAGCTAGAAGGAAAATCGACGAATTTTACTGTCGTAACTAAAGGCAGATAAACGTGTCGGTTATAAATGCCGTATATTTAACAATTGTTCCACGAAATCGAGTCGTACATGAGCTCATAGCCGACGAGGCGCGCAGCACCAAGTCGGCTATTAGCCGGCCATGGACGACGAGATTGAGTGAATAACTGTTTTATTATATCCACATGCATTGGATTCTGAGAAAAATATAATTTTAATTATTTTCAAGTTTAAAAAATATTAATGGAAAAATAATTGTTAAAGATTACTTCCGATTTTCGAGGACGTGACAAATCGCACGAAACAGTAATCAAACATAAAATAGTTTCAAGCAGCTATTTAACTCAGTTTTGGACATCTCAGTGATATATATTTGTCAAATTTATTTTGACCTCTGGAATCAGTCTAGAATAAAAAATGTCACAAAGTTTATGATTAGCCGGCATGAGGACTGTAAACAAACCGGATAATAGCGACAGAAACAATAAATTTTGGGTAAAAATATGTATCAATAATCATTGAAAAATAAAAAATATGTACTTCTTACCATCAAAACTTTCATTCAAAACTTAAGTTGTTGCTTTTTTGTATTTTTTGGAGTTTTTTTTTCTAGTAAAGATTTTATTTCGTCTTCAGTTAGTTCGGCAAAACGCTCCGCCATTTTAATTTTCTCTACTCACGGGATATGAGCTGATAGCCTAGTAGTAGAGGAACCAATCAGAGCGCGCGATTGCCCATATCCAGTGGATGTGGATATAATAAAGTTTGATAGCTGGGTCAAATAGTGAGAACATATCAGTTCTAGAAATACAAACTGAACATTACAGCTTGAATTACCATTGACTAGAAGCACTCCACGATAAGAATTAAATACAGACGCTGTTTAAATAAGAAGCCTTTTAGATCGTTTAATTCCTAGTATCAGCGTAAGCTATTTCAGGAGTAAAACCATCGAAGTAAAGTTTCGCCATGACTTACGCAATAGAATATCGCATTGCACAGGCTCAGGGGGATCAGTCCCCCTCCCTTCCCTCTCCTTCCCAACTTGTCAAGTCGAGTTGTGAACAAAGGGATAATTGGGACTAAAAGCAGGTACGACAAACTAGGCGGAAGTATAAATGCCTTATTACTGTTTTTTGTTTTGACGTTCTGATGATCCGGCCCTATTAAAATATCTTAAAATCGAAAGAATAGCATTTTTCCCTTACTGTCGGTCACCGCTTTGAAGTAATCTTGTGTCGGCGTGAAATTGTATATTTTTATGGCTCGGAAAAAAACCCTGATAATCACTGTTTTGTGGTTTGGAGTAATATTCAAATACTTTGAAAATAGTTGTCTACCTGATATTTCCTGATGAATTGAACTGATGAACTCATAGGATGTATGACAAAATTTTAACGTTCTTTTGTTGTTGTTTTTTTGTTTAAGTGTTTGTACGTTTTTTGGGTGGACTAGCTCGAATGGATCATAGTCCTTCCCCACTGCATATTTTTCTTAGTATTGAGTAGTTTTTTCGTTGTATTTATTTAATTTCTGATTAGTTTTCTTATATATGTATGTACATTTTCCATTATGTTAAAATGCAGTGTAAATGGATTAAATTAGATTAAATTGATTAAATTAACTCTTGCGGACACGTATCCCACTATTACGGACATCCCGGTAGTACGAGTGGTATAGCTAAATCCCCTCCTGGCATTGCAGACATCCCTCTATATTATTCAACGGAGTTACTGACTCTTCATGTGATCGAAAACTTACACTTGAAAATATTGCTACATTTTTAGATAGCAAAAAATATATTTGGTACAATCAATTTGAATTACACGCAATTTGCCCATTATACTTGACGCTATTTTCCTGCGTCAAGACTTGTTAATACTCCATTCGCCCTTTTTCTCAAGTTTAAACTCTTTTTCATCGACAAAGCTATACACCCTTTTCTGCCATTGTGATTCTGAGGCAATATTTCTAAATAATTTGTTTAGAAATACTCTTAAGCCTGGTTTTCACGTGGTGAATATTAAGCTTATCTACTTGAATTTTTACTGAATAAAGTTTAAAATTGAACTGCCAAGACTGAAAATCCTCCGATAAAACGTGCTGAGAGGTGCCAGTTTGAATAATTGTTTTAATCAGAAATGAAGTCGCTTCTGATTGGACGTATTGTTTTTCTCAGACGCGAAAATAGAAACGATACGGGCATTCTGATTGGCCGAGAGCAATGAACAAACAAAAATTTACTAAATGGATTTTTAGTGACTAAATCTCGATATGTATTTAATGCTTTTAACCCTTTAGCCCTCATACAAAAATGACTGTGACACAGTTGTGGAGACATGCAGGGGGCATGGGGAATGAGTGGTCCATCTGCGCATGCATGGACACAGGCATACTGGTCAGGCAAAGAGAGGTGATAATCCTCTCTCTAGGGGTGATCATGCCCTAGGCCACTGGCTTGGCAGGAGGTGATAATCCTCTTACTCCAGGGGTGATAATCCCCGAGGCCGCCTGAGGGATGCCCCAAAGGAGGTGGCAAAGAGGGGTGATAATCCCCTAGGCCACTGGCTAGGTAATGGGAGGTAATACTCCTCTCACTCCAGGGGTGATAATCCCCAAGGCCGCCTCATCCACTCCAAGGGTAATAATCACCTTATAGAGTTACCCAATAGATTCCATGGCAACATAAACAGAGGGGTACCTCTCCCCGGTAATAGCAGACATGACTAGTATGGGAACACTTATCCCTACAAATACACCCCGTGTATTCCCCATAGACAAACCACACAATGAAATGTAAATGAATTTAGAAACAGCAACAAAGGACTAATTATTTGCTTGTGTATCCCCTAACAATTTCCTTGGGTGACTCTCGTTATGATGGAAGTCAGGCATCTGATAGACGACTCTTAACAATTGGGACTATGCCCCGAGTATGGAACAAGATTCCATTTTGATCCTGTGCAAATAATGCGAAAACTGACTAAATGACTCACCTGGAATTCTGCATGACCTGCCATTGTTATCAAGAACCATTCCTAAAGGACAGACGCACACAAAACCATTAGGTTTAAGAAGGCACAGGAAACTGCAACCACCATTATTTTGTTGACAATTGTTGGAGACTGAAAGAGAAAATTCCAAATTTTAATAAATATTAATAATATTTTCTAAACGCAGGCTAGGTTAATCATGATATCAAAATTTTAATTCTAGATCAACTTACTCGAGGGTTGTGCTGAGCTGTCAAATAATGCTAAACCCATCGTTTTTCCTTGAATCTGTCTATGCTTGAACAAAGCTCCTGTTGTCTTATAATTTTGTTTTAATCCTGGAAAAATATACGACCAGTCTGTCCAGTACAGCCAAGCATCCAGTAAGACTACATTAAATGGATGAATTCCAGAAGAGTACCAGAGCTGAGTCCGATTGGCACCAGAGTAATCTGCTGACTCAATTTTGTCCGTTTGAGCATCCACCCAGTAGATCTTCTTGGGTGTGAAATCCAGTGCAATGTCATTAGGCCATACAATGGACGAGGTGACTATTGCTTGTCGGTTTTCACCATTTAGATATGCGCGTTCGATTTTCGCGCTTGATCCCCAATCCGTCCAAAACATTAAACTGAAAATTAATCAAACATAACTGACTAGCATCAAATTATATTTAAATGAATTGGGTGGCGAGTATGTGACGGCAATGCTTTTATGGAAGTTAAAAATCCAAACTGTTTAAAAGCAAGAATCCGATCTGGCGAGCAAATCCAGGTTGACAAGCATCGAGAACTCTACCAGAGGATGAGGATGAAGACTTGAGGATGATCAGAGACTATCAGAGAGCTTTGTTATACAATGCAAATTACATCGATCAGTAGATAATGATGGTCTAATAGAATATTAGCTTTCCGTAAATTGGTCACTATCTCTTTTTTTTTACAAATGATCATGATGCACCCTAACTTCAGATAGATCATTACCCAGACATAGGATCTACTGCGATTCCACGTGGTTCGTCTAGATTTGCTGAAATCAGCACACGTCTTCTCGATCCATCAAGTCTTGCAATTTCAATTTTGTTAAAAGTCGTATCGGTCCAGTAAAGAAGATTAGTACTCCATTCCACGGCCAACCCATCACAAACACCAATCCCATCATGTACAATTGTTTGAATGTCAGTGCCGTTTGCATTTGCTCTCTTTATCGATTTCTCAATCACGTCACTCCAGAAGATCATTTTACGGCTGACATGAACGTCAACTGCCACGGCTCGAATTAAATTTGAAATTACTGGTACTGGATCATGGTCCAAGTTTGCTGGTACAGATAAAATGTGCGTTGTATTGGACATGTAAAAGAATGGCTGCTGGAATCCACTAGCTGTTTGGAAAAGAGGAAAAGTAAGAGTTAATTACCTCGAAACTCGGCATTATGCTATATACACCTATTTCAATAAATGTTGTCGGTAAAAGCCTACGCGACTCACCCGAAAGGAAGCATGGGTAAAAATTACTAGAGCTATAAAACCACGCAAATGTCCACGCTATAATTCAAATTCAGCTTGCAATGACCTAATACATCAAAGAGCTTCATTTGCTGATGCTAAAATCAAGACCAATGCGAAAAAGAGTGAAATTTTGCAACTACCCATACTCCTTTTCGGTCTAGTCGCGTAGGCTTGAGACCTCTCATACGGCAATTTTTTTATGAATTAGGTATATACAGCCCGAGGACCGTAGGCCCGAGAGTTTAATACCGTACCGTACCGTACTGTACCGTACCGTACCGTACAATACAATACAATTACATAGAGAATACTTCATGGAAAGTGCGTGCGTACGGTTTTTATTCACGCGTTGTGCAGTATGACAACACGGACGAAGCCGCCCGTGTTGTTAGTGAACCTCGGATCCAACACTCTCCCGGGAGCTTCAATAGCCTAGTAGAATCTAGTATCTAGCTAGAATCTAGTATCTAGTAGAATCTAGTAACTAGTAGACTAGCTAGAATTTAGTAGAATCTACACTAGAATCTAGTATCTAGTAGAACTCTAGTATCTACAATCCTTGCCAAAATTAGTTGGAACGATGTGCACTATTATCACTTATTTACAAGCAGATGGAAGAGGAACCTCTTACTTAATCGACCTTAATCCTGTAGTCACTCAATTAACACTTTGGCATAGCAACAAGTAATACGATCTGTACAGCAGTGAGCCTAATACAAAGCAACGATGCTCCACGGTTCTCCGTGCTTTTTGCTCTCATAAATCAAAAACTTGAGTGATCAAAGAGAAATAAGCAAAGAAAATAGCAATAGAAATATCACTCCTTATCTCTCGTGACAAAAAATTCCACATCAAAACACGTTAAGACCTTTTTACAACGTCTTATCGTATATTATAATATAGCTCAATTATAACACGCGTTCTGATTGGCTGAGAGACAACCAAAATCTATGCTCTATTTCACCGGTAAAGACATGGTTTTCTGACGAATGAGTATATCAGCAAATTTTACTGTTAGTAAAGGAAAACCAAATCTTAAAATTAAACTACAAAAGACTTTCCATCTTTCCAGTCTCGTTTAAAATTTACAAACTGAGCTTCATGGTCGGACAATAGCAATAAAAAATGTGTAAATATTCAAAGAAAATGACTCGAATGAGCATGTACTTTCAAACAACGCTAGTCTAAATCCAGTCAAATTGTAGTTTGTTATAGCCTGAGTTACAGGAAAAAACTGAAGGAACTAGGATTCATTCACAACAGGAATTTTCTTTTTGCCTGAGATTAGTTTCAATCAATTTATAGGATTATTTTTCAATGAACAAAATTTTGTTTCTTACTTACAAAGACAGGCGAAGATTTCCAAAACTGCAGACCGTCGCCTCGAGACAACTTGACTGTTCATCCTTCGTATAAACTACGCCAGTGTAGAGATGTTTTAACACAAGCTATCGGTGAACAGCCAACAGATAATTCAAGTTAACAGCTTCTTGTTTACCAGCAAAATCCTTATTCTGTAAACCTCTTTTAAACTTCAACTTTTTCAAACCAAAAACACGGCTTTCAATTCACTATGTGGAACGCTGCTTGGTTCATCGAAAGCATGTAAACATTTCCAAATCTTGAAGAACTGCAAGTCATATTTAGCCTTTTCGTCTATTTTTGAGCCATTGTCAATTATAAAAACAGAAAGCTCTTTGTTCGGGATAATTTCTGCTGAATTCCTTCGATGAAAGTTGTCAAACTATTCTCAAAAACACCGCTTTGAGTCGTACTGATTACTCAGAAAGTACGACAAATGTGATTGGCTTATATTTGCACAAGTTTTGAGAATTTTAGTTTTGATCAGGAAATAACACAACTTGATCGTTCTTAAAATACCTCTAGCTATATCATAAAAGCAATAGAAGATAGTTTTCTATGACTCTACCAGTGAAATAGAGCACTTGAGATTTGGGAGAAACACTCGAAAAGTTTGAAAATCACTCGCCTACGGCTCGTGATTTTCAAACTTTTCTCGTGTTTCTCCCAACATCACGCGTGCTCTATTTCACCGGTAGAGTCATAGAAACTATCTTCTATTGCTTAAAGAGAATAGGAATACTGTCGAATATTTCTTATATTGCGATGGAGCACCGTTAAAAATAATAGACATAATAATTATCAAAGCAAAGTCTGGGTGTCATTACATTACAAATTAGTGGTACTTTAACATAGTATAGAAACATTTTCAAAACAGGCTAATATTATTGAATTATTAGATATATTAAAGGAGCTTTGAGGGGAGCACCGTTGGGCTTCCTGTGGAAAATCGTTAAACACATTCCTAAAAACAGTTTATCAAGAAAATTCTCCAGTATAAATTCATTTTTATTTCCCATAAGGGAAATAAACATCTCGGCCGCTAAACGCTAGTGTGGCAAGTTTCGTGATGTGACATTGCCCGGTCAAGATACAGGCCAAGGTAAAGGCACAAGCAAAGTACTCGTAACACAGGGTACCCAATGACATGTTGTTGGGACACATTACAAAATCAGTATGTTAACCATAACCAAGTGTAGGTAGGAAAATGCCACAGATTCGAATCGGTTATGTTCCTGTCTACAGTAAGCATTAGCTAAATTGCTTCAGCTACGTCAGTCACCGATCCTACCATGCTGTTTTAGTAACGAGCCCTAAAGTCCTAACTATACAACAAAAATACCATGTTTTTGCTGAGAATCGACACCCAGGCTAGTATGCCATGGTGATTTAAGCCGCTCATGGCAAATAATACAGTGAATCCTTAGACTTCCTAGAACTTTAATATAGTCTTACAGTTTTTTTTGTATCAGCGGTTTTCTAATTCTCGGGGCTTTAAGAGTCAGGGCGAATTTATTCTTTGGTTAACATTGTAAATACGTATTTTATGTCACGTGGATTGCATGCTATCTTACTACTATGCAAACGCAATACCAACAAATCTAATCATCGACCACTAATGACAAAGGTCAAACGAATCTACTTGAAATGGCTTGTTTCACTTCCGAACTCGTAAAACATGTTTTTGGTGTCATTCTTTTAGACCTATAGGTATGCACCATTGCTTTTACTGTAAAACAGGATTTCATCACTTTCGACAGCTACCAATTTTCTCATATTTTTTAAGAACTAAGAGAAACCTCTGAACTTTTTCGCTATCAATGAAAACGTCCACTAGCATACATTATTAACGGTAATAAATTAGTTCTCTGGTATTCGGTTTATAGTACATAGAACATAAAATGTTCTTTACACAATCCTTGCCAAAATTAGTTGGAACGATGTGCATTCAACGGATATTTCTACAATTGTACACTTTGTGACCGTGCCATTGGACCCCCCTCCCCCCTGTACAATGTTGCTGCTACATAAAAGGTATTTCGAACTGATTGCCGAGTCGTAGGTGTCGGGATTTTCACAGCAACATTGTAAAGGGGGCATGGGGGGAGCCAATCTCATCACCATCTACTTTTCGCGCGCATCACGACAATATCGTGCCAACAATACTGGCAATGATTGTAGCTAGAATCTAGCAGAATCTACACTAGACTATTAGAATGTAGTAGAATCTACACTAGAATCTAGTATGTAGTAGACTAGTAGAAGGTAGTAGAATCTACTATAGAATCTAATAGAATCTAATAGCTAGAATCTAACAGTCTAATCTAATCTAGAATCTAATAGATCTAATGTAGACTAGAATCTACGGTAGATGAGATCCTTGTTTTTAAATCAATGTGTATTGTAAAGCACCTAGAGCAGATTCTGGATAGGCGCTATATAAATGTTGATTTTTGATTATTGATTACAAGCAAATAAGTTTTATTCATCCATCATAATTGATTTGAATTTCAAATAAGGTTCTGAGTCGCATGCTTCACCATTGTGCACTTTACACATCATATCTACGAAGTCTACAATGGTTTCTTCTACTTAATTGCACGTATGCCTCAAGTCTTTCTAGAAGAAAGTACACTGAACGTACCGACATCCTCGGTAGACTGCTGATGAATGCACCCCATTCTGTTGTCATAGGTGTTCCAGCGAGATTGGTAAACTGCTCACAAAGTCCGTGAAACATGTTAAGATCGATTTCAGTTTTTACACTGGATGTCACAGTTGGTTAGTGCGCGGCCTTCGGTGCGAGAGGTCCCGAGTTCGATCCCCAGCCAGACCTCATGAAGTCATGACATCCTTGTTTCGACTTCTTTCCAATCTGTGTAGCTTTAATTAGCTTTAAATACCCTTAAAACGGAGCACTGATGGAGAGGGGAGTAAAATGAGCGCACCGTCGACCTAAGATTTGTCAGTTGAATTACTGATACGAGTTATCGACGTTAAATATGGTCGCTTACTTTACGTAGCTTTTTACACTGTTAACCTTTAAACCCTCTCTAGCTCATTCTGATCAGTTTCTTTTTGTTTGTCTAAAATCATTGGAAACTTCGAGTGCACACGTCAAAAATAGGATATCTAGAATTAAAACTGATTTTTGCAGCAGTAAATTGAGGGACACCTTTTAGATGATTTGAAACTTGAAAATTCGCTTTTTAAACTGTCATTTACAGTGATCTAATTATAACACTTCGAAAGAATTAAAACAAAATTTGCACGATGGTCAACTGAAAGCTTTGATTTTCTCCCACTTGGTTCACAAATTTTTGTAGAACTGTCTGATAGTAACGAAACTTGTCATCAAGGTAGTTTGAGTAAATCCACATTTAACAAACGTGTTGGCTCACTTGCGACTGTCATGGTGACTCATAAATGACGTAGAAATTTGGCGCCAAAATTAAGAATTTTGAAATTGATTTTACTAATTATCCAAAAATGTTCTTTGTTCAAAATGATGCATTCCAGTGAAAACACCATGTAAATCCGATAAATGGTTCAAAAGTTATGATCAGATTAAAGGAATTTGAATTTCCCGCCAAAGTGATAGAGATTACCATATATGGTCAAGACAACACTATATATGGTCAAAATTTAGGGTATTTCTACCTCTAACAATATAATCAAAGTGAGATTGAAACAAAGTGAATAATGCATTATAACAAATTCGTAGTTTTTTTGACTTGGGAACTTTTGTGTCACGTGGAGTAAACGTCATTTCCTTATACATATGACGTAATATGTATAAGAAAATGACGTATTACTCCACGTGACACAAAAGTTCCCAAGTCAAAAAAACTACAAATTTGTTATAATGCATTATTCACTTTGTTTCAATCTGAGTTTGATTATATTATTAGAGTTAGAAATACCCTAAATTTTGTCCATATATGGTGAATTTCATACATTTTTGCTTATTCGGCGGGAAATTTGAAATATTTAAAAATTGAATAACTTTTGAACCAATTATCTGATTTACATGGGGTTTTCGCTGAAATGCATCATTTTGACCAAAGAACATTTTTGGATAGTTAGTAAAATCAATTTCAAAATTCTTAATTTTGGTGCCAAATTTCTACGTCATTTATGACGTCAACATGACAGTCTCAAGTGAGCCATAGAGTTTGTTAAATGTGGACTACCTCAAACTACCTTCATGACAAGTTCCGTTGCGTACAAGACATTCTTGAGCATTCTACAATTTTTTGTTGACCCGAGTGGGAGAAAAACATATAGACAAGGCGCATTTTCGAAAAATCAGACACCTGGAGGCATTTTTGGGGTAGAATTTCAAAAACCGAAATTTGTTTGTATTTCTTGCATAACTGTAAGTGTTTTCAACCAAAATTTCGTTTTTTGAAAATTCGTATTTCCTTAATTTTTCAACTTATCCTTCAAACTTCACAGTTTTACTGATTACGCTCTTTCCATCCATGGTAATTGTTTTTAAGTTTGCGAACCTTTGGAATTACATGAAAAAGCCGTTAGTATGAAATGACTGTAGCAATTCACAAAATACGCCATTTACACGTATAAGATTGCAGAATACGTCTTGGTAACAGTCATATTCGGATTCAGCATGAAAAATTAGTTTAGAATAGTTATGTTGCCAGCCTCTACCCCAAAATGCCTTCTGCACTTTTTGCGATCGACTTTTTCAGTTTTGCGCCTTGTCTAATAGCCTTTTTGACCATCGTGTCGGAAGTATGTTATTGCCAAATCAAGTAATTGCTCAAAGGTAAACAAATACCAGTAGTAGAACTCAAAGCCGACCAGAAAGACGCCAAAGTTTTGTTTATGATACCAATGCGTACAAAGTATCCATGTGATTCGTAGTGCAACTTAAGAACTCTGACTGTTCATAAACTTCAAATATCAAAATATATTAAACTTTTACTCAAAAATCTTGATTCAGTATCGGCTACATCGCTAAAATCAATTACGCATTTGTTGAATTTTAATTAGTTTCGTTCTCAATGACACACTTAGTCCGACCCAGACATCTTTTTACCCCGCTACGCTTCGGTAAAACAGAATCCAGGAGAACTAACTTGCATGCGCATGCGTTTTATGAACTAATCAGACACCGTAAAATTTTGGTGTGACCTGGTTACAAAGCTATCGTTCAATATGGCTGAATTAAATCAGCTATATGGGGCTCATTTTGAAGACGAATTCATCGAAGCAGATAAACATGTCTTCACTTGTGCGAAGCACACGTTTTACCCAAATTGGAACAATCCAAGCCCTCTATGACTTGTAAATAGAGATTACTTCATGGTTGGTGAGCGCGTACGATTTTTATTCACGAGTTGTAAAGATTCGCAAACGAACGAGTGAGCGTAGCGAGCGAGTGAGTTTAGCGAAACTTCACAATGAGTAGTGGATAAAAATCGTACAAGCGAACCAACCATGAAGTAATTTGTTTATCTTATTTTCACATTGGTTCGGTTTTCTTTGTTTTTCGCAGTTGAATCATATGGCATAACCCCTGCTAGAACAAACAGCTAATTTCAATGCAAGGGGAATATATATATCAGTATTCAAGGGGAATATGGCATATTCCCCTTGCATACTAATGTATATTCACCTCGCATTGAAATTGCAAATCAGGGAACCGATAGTCTTTACACGGCCTTATTAAAGACTCCTCCAAGGCCCGGTTGGAAACAGAATACAAAGTTGATACCCAATGCATATGACCTTTATACACGTGTGGGATGCATTTGCTGCACTCGTATGGTTTACTGCGCATGTTTCTGACATGAACTGGCATAAATAATTCGGCAACACAAATTTCTCTGTTCTAAACATTAATGAAATTTGTATTTCCGAAAACCTCACCAATGTAAAAATAAGTCATTTATCGGCCCTCGGCTCGTGGTTATGTATATATTCACCTCGAGCTGCGCCCTCGTTGAGTATATATCACATAACCCCTCGCTTCAGGCCGATAACCCTCACTTATAAGTACTGAGATTTTTGATGAGATGAAAATCGTTACTATTCTGGACTGTGTTCAATGCATTTCAATCTTTTCCACGGTCGTCGTGATTCCATTGCAATTGCTAATCCAGCTGACTGGTTGATGGTGTTCATGTTCGCAGTAAAATTGCCTCCCCTGGATGACTGCACCACGAAATTAACCCATGGATTGTTGTGAAGTAGATGGAGCGGATTGCTGGTCCTCTAATACGTTATTGACATTGGTCTTAGTTGCTGTTGCTCCAGTTATAGCACTACTGAGTTTTTTTGACATGTGCATCTGCTATTTTGTCGACACTGTGCTGTAGTTCTGTATGTTCTGTAAGTTCTTATGTCCGGTGAGTTGGGCGATTTGAGTAGTATACAAATGGGGCTACTGTATCCGGTACAAGCAGGTACTCGCCGGTGCAGGGGGGAGGGGGCACGCCCCCGATAGAGGGGATGTCACGCAACGGTACACGTAACGGTGGATGACACACCGCCACTGTTTCCAGTACAGACGTCTGAAAAATCGAGGGCTTTGTTTTTTTTATCAGTTGAACCCCTCCATTATTGTACTGTATACAAGATGAACCCGATCAAGTGGTTGAAAAAGCTCTTTATTTCCACGTATGCAGTGGGAGTGTGTAAACACCTCCATGAACTCGATATAAAAACACTGCTGTGGTTGTCAAGTCAAAAATAGCAAAGTCGAATGCTTGATGCTAACCGAAGATGAAACCATCGAACTTCACTTCGATGAAGCCCTACGAAAGGTGAACGTGATTACAGTGATCGAACGAGTGATGGATAACATGAGACCATTTACAATAACAATCGAAACAGAGGCCGAACTTTACAGCTGGACGGAAAGAAACCAGGCATTATCATCAGACATGTACCAAGCAATCAAAGATACAGTTAAAGTGATTCGAATGTATTGAGAAGGGACAAAATGGTACACTGAAAGGATGTAAAATCGACGAACGAAAAGACCTTCGTGACAAGGCACATGGCTAATCCCACCAATGTACACAACGAAAAAGCTTTGAATAAACAAATGGAGCAAAACTGGTCGCGAATTTGCATACGTTCTAGACACAAAACTTTTTACATAAAATACTTTGAACAGCATATACTTTATTGCAAAAATACAGATAAAACTAATATAATTACATGTCGTAAAGCAAATTTAGTTCGATGATTCTACATCTTCACATTATCTTGAGGCTTTCTCTAGTTACATTGGAAAGATATGTCCTTCGATTTCCATGGTTCACGAAGAAAAACACAGGGATCCCATCTAGTCTAGAATCTACAGGTCTGTTAACTATATACTTACTTTCACAGTATTGCCCAGTGTAACCAGACGGACAAGAGCAGTAGTACCGGTACCCATAGTTTATATTTCTGCAGGTAGCTCCATTACGACAAGGACTACTGGCACATGGTCTCACGGCTGAAAACGGTAAGTTTCTCTATTAAAGAACAACAGCTACATACAAACTACACAGTTCAAAGTCAGTAAAGGGATTTGAAAAAAGCATCTTTCAGTTCTTCGACAAAAGAAAAGTGCCAACAACAACAACATGCAACAACAACAACAGGCCCATTCGTATCAAAAAGATACGTTTCAAATTTAATAGTATTATTGTAGACTAAGCATAAGATTGGGAACAGAGTTTGTATAGTTTGCACTGATCAAGAGACCATTATACTAAGTCTTAGTACATATCAGACAATTCCCTATAACAAGCTGTCGTTTGCGCGCAAAAAAAATTCCATATCCATATTTTGGCATACCTTACCATATTTGGAAGTCAGCTACAATGCCGGACAAAAATGTTAAGACAAAGCGAAAAAAATGTTGCTTTTTGAGTAAACCCATCACTTTCAGTTAATTGTTCTTCCCTCTCTCCCTCTCTCCCTCTCACCCAATGTTGAGGTAGGTGCACAATGTCGTCCATAGAATGGGCTATCGTCTGGTACAACATTGACCCGGGGGGGAGGGGGATTCAATAAATGACTTGTAAGCAAGAGGCGACCTAATCAAGTAACAGCTCAAATGTATGGATTTCATAACTGTCTCAAGGATTTTTGTCTGTGATTGTACTGTTTCCCTTTTTTAAATTTTTTTGTGCCATTTAGAGCCTAAACTGTCGAAAATTTGAATAAAAACTTGCAGATATCGTAGCGAAGAAACATATTGTCCACCATATTGAGGCCTAGCTAGAAACCGCGGCTATTTCATATTATGAGTTACATTAACATTTACAAAATGGTACAAGTTTCATTTAACATTTTACTGGTTTCAAACGAACACTTGTTTAGATAAATACAAGCATGCAGTCAAGCAAGATAGTTCGTTTAGAGTACAATTTTACCGAGGCAAAACTTGGGACAATGGCTAAACAATTTGCTGACAATAAAATAATAATTTCCTTGGGGGAAAAGATTAGATCATGATACTAAAAAAGCAAATATGGTGTTGATTGGTGCGCGATGCAAGTGCTTGCACTTTAGGACTTTTTTGGCAGGATTTTTCAAGTTTTTCCTTGGCGTTATTGTTTCTTAAGGAGCTTAAAATATAAACGAGATGGCTAGCTAATTGGACTCGAAAGACCTGAAAATGTAATGAAAACAACTGCCTCGGTCGCCTCTGTACCTGCTTCAGGACTGTTAACTATATACTTACTTTCACAGTATTGTCCAGTGTAATCAGACGGACAAGAGCAGTAGTACCGGTACCCATAGTTTGTATTTCTGCAGGTACCTCCATTATGACAAGGACTACTGTCACATGGACTCACGGCTGAAAACGGTAAGTTTTTCTATTAGAGAACAATAGCTGCATACATATTCAACAACAAAACTTATATACCTGCTGCAGTAGATGAAACACTTGCATACAATAATGTTGGAGTTGGACTGACTGCCACTGATAAAATAAAATTAAGAATGGTATGATAAATGGAGTAGTTTGAAAACTATTTAAATAAATACGTTGAATTTTTACCAGTTTCGAACAATCTTTTTCTTTCTGGTCTTTAAAAGTATTAGAAAGACTGTAGAGATTCGATGAAAATGATTTAGAATATACAAATGTTGTGCAAAGCATTTCCTAATTTATTTTTGGAAGATACGGGATAATGTGTAGTTGCATATTGAACGTTATATCACATGTACAAAAAGCAACACAATTAGAAACCAAACGACGTTTGATGGTATTGTTTTAAATAAGAACTAGACGCACAATGGTGCGTTTACTCGTGCCCAGCCCAAGGAATTGAGCCAGCTTGGGATACCTGTGGTCTTACATAAGCTAGATGCCAAAGCTGCATGGTCTTTGGCAGCCATCAGTTTATTTGCTTGGTTGCCCATCCAATTTGTAATATTTTCGAATAATAAAATTTTAGTGTCGAATGTATTCTAGAGTTACTTTGATGAAAAAAAAGATGAAATAAAAGGACTATTTGGTCTGTATTTAGTAATGTTGTTACTGAAAACAAAAGAAAACAAAAAGATTTACAGTCTGCTATTAGTTAGCCAATTCTTTTACTAGCAAAGGAATGTGCTCGATTGCCTAAGCATCAATTTGGGGAACAATAAATCAAAATTTCTATGCACACACATTCCAGCTGACTTTTTTTTCTGGGGACGGGAGAACAGGATAATCCAGAGCTAGAGAAGGGTTCATCCTGCACTACCATTAGAATGAAGCTTGTGATTTGTTCAAACATTTCAGTAAAAAAATAATAATATTATGTGGATTATGATGAACAATGCCTTTTGTTCTACATTTTTAAAATCTCTATCCTTTGTTTTGTTTTACCATTCTTTCTTACTTGAACAAATCACAAGCACTGTTCTGACCGCAGTGTATTACTGGATAAAAGCACCAGAAACAAGGCAGAAAACAAATCCTTCAGCATTTAAGTTTCTCATCAAGTGATTTATTGCACCAATCTTCCTTTTATACATCTTCCTCATGAAAGACAGAGGTTATCATACAAACTTGGCTAATAAATGAGATACACCTCCCTGAAAACTTATTGTGTGAATAATTTCTATACAGTTTCAAACAGATGTACGCAACAAAGACTTAACACAAAAATGTACTATAATAGCTTAGAAGTAGAATATCAAAATGAAATAAAACGCATAAATTCTTGATAAGTACAACCAAACTCTTGGTTTGGGCTCCCTGTGGTTGCCCATTCTTTTGTGATATATTTCAAAATCAGCAAACTGGAAATATGAACGCTCTTGACTGCACAAGGAATATAATTCCAGAACTGATAACGCTTTGATTCCTTTAAATTATTCTCTAAGTACCAAAGAGATTTTTAGTACCAAACACAAATATCTTGACGAGTGAAAGACACTTCAACGGCCGGCTTTTAGTAAATCAAATCGAACATGGAAATATAATTCAACTGTCAGTAACATGAAAATGGCAGTCATCCAAAAATTCCAAAAGTCTAAACAACAGAGGGATATAAATATATGTCTCAAACCAGCTTAGTCATGTTTTAGAAAGCGAGATTTGCAAGCTAACATAATGAATTTTGAATATATCGGCGATTTGTAAGTAAATTTTGAATGAAGAAGCTTGAATTTACCTTGATTGAGACTCACGAGAGACTCCTATAACACAATGGCTCGATCCGACTGCATTTATAGTGAAGTTTAAGTTACTAAACATTCCTGACTCGTGAAAATAACTCTGTTTTGCTCAGAAAGTTTCACTGCTTTGCTTTGATTGATGCAAGTCAAACTGAGCTGAGTCATGTTGTCGCGATCAGGGTCGCGATGGAACGTGCGTGGCCTCGTTTCCATGCCTGCCTAATTTGCATACACATTTGCGACTACGACGAAACATAGATAGATTGAACGGTAAACCTAGACTCGTGCCGGCCTACGGCCTGGGCACGAGTAATGACTCAGAAGATCGATTAATAAAGCCAACTTTAAAATGTAATCTGTGAAAAATACATGACATATCTGAAGAAGAAAGAAAGAAAGAAAGAAGGAGTACGATTGAATGAATAAATGAATGAGAGAAAGGAAGATCACCGATAGCCTGATCAATAGCAGACAGTACCCTGCGAACAGAGTCTCCCTTTACCTTCACCGCGAACGAACGAAGGATGAGAGAATAAAAGAGAGAGATTTGTTGCAAAAAGCTCACTTAACCCTTGTGTGTTGTATTTTTTGCGCCTTCCACTTACTAATTAGTATTTTTGTAAACATTAAATAATATGTGTGGAAAATATAAACCTTTGAACCTTTGAACCTTTGAGACCGCTAGCTCTGCTCGCAGGGTAAGCAAACAGCTGCATGATCAACCAAAATATAATTCAAAGTATACGTAGTAAGATTTCAATGGATCTTACTTGTTGCACATTGTCGTCCAGTATATCCAGTGGGACAAGAGCAGTATCCATGCCAATTATTTCCATGACATTTACCTCCATTCAGACAAGGATGCCCGTTTGCCATACAAATTGTACCTTATAAAAGACCAATCAGAACTTAGTTTAGAGTCAATTGTTTATAACAATTTATATATTCCTCATTCATTCCAAATCCTCAATGCCCTAACAATCAGAATCCATCATTCAGAATCAACCATTCAGGGTATTAACTCAACCTACGGTACTGTTTCAGACTTGCTCTGTTCTTTAGGTTTTAAGAAGACTCTGTCAATCGATCAATCAATCGATCAATCAATCAATCAATCAATCAATCAATCAATCAATCAATCAATCAATCAATCAATCAATCAATCAATCAATCAATCAATCAATCAATCAATCAATCAATCAATCAATCAATCAATCAATCAATCAATCAATCAGTCAGTCAGTCAATCAATCAATCAATCACTATCAATCAATCAATCAATCAATCAATCAATCAATCATATTAATTAATAAATAATAAATAAATAATCAAGTAATGAGTATAAATATACAATATAAAATGCCCGGGGGGGGGGGGGGGGTACTTGACCTCGATTTGGGTGGGGATGCTCCGCTGGGATCCTAAAACGGTTACCCTGTTTATGACAGAAAAACTCAAAATACCATACCCTGTTTATGACAAAGTATAGTAATTGCAGAATGTAATGTACTTATTTGTTTGTAATGTAAATGAGTTTCATAACGAGTTTGTTGCGATCGTGATCGAACAACGATAAAGCTTCTAGACAGATCGTTGCCGTTGTGGCTAGCTAACGACTAAGGTTGATGAGAAAGCTGCTACCCTGAAAATGACAAGAAGCTCAAAAAATTGCAAAAAGGATACCTTGTTTATGACAGGGAACTCGAAAAACCATACCCTGTTCAGCGGATCATCCCCGTATAGTAAATATATGGGAGTACCCCCCCCCCCCGGGAAAATATATAAATGATATGAATATGCAATGATAATATAATAATTGGATAGTTAAATAATTCGCGATGACACAACTACACAGTTCACCGTCAGTAACGGTATTTAAAAAAAAACATTTTTTTCTTCGGCAAAAAGAAAAGTGCCAATAACAACAACAACAGGCCTATTCGTATCAAAAGATACGTTTCAAACTTAATAGTATTATTGTAGGTTAAGCATGAGATTGGTAACATAGTTTGTATAGTTTACACTGATCAAGAGACCACTAAGTCTTAGTATTATGGTGATCACTTGTTGCACCTATTTCATATTATGAGTTATAATAACATGAGTCTAACGTGTATACAAAATGGTACAAGTTTCACTTATATCATTTTACTGGTTTCAAACGAACAGTTATTTAGATAAATACGAGCATGCAGTCAAGCAAGACAGTTATTTTAGAGTATACGTTATGGTAGCCATGGTAATGAACTATTTACTTACTTTCACAGAATCGTCCAGTGTAACTAGACGGACAAGAGCAGTAGAACCGGTACCCATAGTTTGTATTTCTGCAGGTACCTCCATTGCGACAAGGACTACTGGTACAGGGACTCACGGCTGAAAACGGTAAGTTTCTCTATTAAAGAACAATAACTACATACAAACTACACAGTTCAAAGTCGGTAAAGGGATTTGAAAAAAGCATATTTTTTCTTCGACAAAACAAAAGTGCCAACAGCAACAACAACAACAACAACAACAACAGCAGCAAAAACAACAACAACAACAGGCCTATTCGTATCAAAAAGATACGTTTCAAATTTAATAGTATTATTGTAGACTAAGCATAAGATTGGTAACATAGTTTGTATAGTTTGCACTGATCAAGAGACCATTATACTAAGTCTTAGTATATATCAAACAATTCCCTATAAAAAGCTGTCGTTTGCGCGCCAAAAAAAATTCTATATCCATATTTTGGCATATTTTACCTTATTTTGAAGTCGGCTAGTTTCCCTTTTTTGATTTTTGTACCATTTAGAGCCTAAACTGTCGAAAATTTGAATAAAAACTTGCAGATATCGTAGCGAAGAAACATATTGTCGACCATATTGAGGCCTAGAAACCACGGCGTTTTGGTAATATATAGGGTGCCCGATAATAAAAACACAGGAAGTCCAGTGAACGACAACAATTATTTGATATGATTATGGTCTCTTGCACCTATTTCATATTATGAGTTACATTAACATTTACAAAATGGTACGAGCTTCATTTAACATTTTACTGGTTTCAAACGAACACTTGTTTAGATAAATACGAGCATGCAGTCAAGCAACTATGTACTTACTTTCACAGTATTGCCCAGTGTAACTTGACGGACAAGAGCAGTAGAACCGGTACCCATAGTTTGTATTTCTGCAGGTACCTCCATTGCGACAAGGACTGCTGGCACATGGACCCACGACTGAAAACGGTAAGTTTCTCTATTAGAGAACAATAGCTACATACATATTCAACAACAAACCTTATATACCTCCTGCAGTAGATGAAACACTTGCATACATTGATGTTGGAGTTGGACTGATTGTCACTGATAAAAAAGAATTAAGATTAAGATTAAGTTGAATTTTCATCAATTTCGAATTTCAGGCTTTTTCTTTCTGGTCTTAAAAAATATTAAAAAGATGGTAGAGTTTCGATGAAAATAATTTAGAATATACAAATATGTGGTGCAAAGCATTTCTTTATTTTATTTTTTGAAGATACGGGATTATGTGTAGTTGTATAACGAACGCCATATCAAGACAAGTACTGTTATCGAGTGCACAACCATATCCTAGTACACATGTACGAAAAACAACAAAATTATAAACCAAACGACATTTGATGGTATTGTTTGGAAGAAAAATGCCTCAGAGGATGGATTTATGAAGTCAATTGAAAAATTTAATTTATGAAAATTATATAACATAAGGGGGGGAGGGGGGGATGAAAGAAAAAGAAAGAAAAAAGAAGACAGAAAAAACAATAAGAAAAGAGAGAAAGAAAGAAAGAGCAAGACAAAGAATGAATAAATGAACGAATAACGAATGAATAAATGAACGAATAACGAATAAATGAATGCACGAATGAATGAATGAATGAATGAATGAATAAATGAATGAATAAATGAATGTATGTACGTATGTACGTTTGAACAAGTGTATGTATGAACAAATGAAGGGAGGAAGAAAGGAAGTTAGGAAGGAAGGAAGATTTCATGCATCTTTGTTTACCGCTGCTATGGCAACATTAATTGAAGTGAAATAGACAAAAATATAAACTTTGATTCAAGTCCAATAAGTGGTGTAAAAACCATATTGGTTGGTAAAGAGTAAGTTGCTCAATTCGTGGAGTGAAAAAAGGAAGCATGGCCAATGAAAAGCTATATCGAGACACAACTATTTTTTTTCAGCTACTTTCATACATATTCAACAACAAAACCTAAGTACCTCCCGGACCAGCTGCAGTAGATGATGCACTTGCATACGTTGTTGTTGTAGTTTGGTTGATTGACACTGATAAAAAAGAATTAAAATAGTGTGATATAACGAGTCGTTTGAAAACTATTCAAATAAATGGTTCCTTAATAAGCCGGCTGACGGCTTCAATCCAGTCTTCCTCGCCATCATAACTGTTATATCGTCCACAATATTCGTAGTAAGATTTCAATGGATCTTGCTTGTTTTACATTACCGTTGGGTACATAGCTAATTACGTGCACAAACTAGTTGATTGATCTTTTTAAAACATATAGATGTTAAGACCAGTTTGATGACCAACATTGAATGAGCGAGAGGGGGCGCTTATGAGAGGTACGCATACAAATTTAGTTCAAACAAGATAAATTACCTCCGTTCCCACAGTAACGAAAATAGCAATAAGGTGGTGTCTTTAGCTGATACACGTAGAACCCTCCACAGTTTCTAACAAGAATATCGTATTTCCAGACACAACAGCTGCTTGCGGACCAGCCATTGAAGCAGACAGTACGTTGTACAATCCCTTCTGCTTGTGTGGGATGAGAACCACTCATCCAGCCTGTGATATAAGCACCACATCGTTGCGAGGGTACACATGACGTCGCTATAGCAGTACCAGCAGCTCCCATGAACCGGTACCATAAGCCACCAGTGATTTCGTTAAAATCGCAAAAGTGTTTACCCGCATAATGTTGAGATCGGTCATAGCTGTTCAGGATACTGTAGTTTGTACATTCTGTGGCGATAAAAACCAAACACATCCGTTATATGTTTAAGTAGAGGCATATTGTATTAATTGTCAATAACATAGGGATTGGTCACCCCAATCTCCCGAGCCAGGGCTCATGGTAAACGTGCTTGACAAAGTAAAATATAGTAAATAACTAGTAATAAGTATGAAAAGCAAAATCAAGCTAATTGCATAATTCAAGAGTGATCTCTCTAAAAATATGTAATAATATAAAAAGTAGGGGAAAATCGTTAAAGACAAAGTTTACATTTAATTTGTAATCAACCAAGTTTAACTTCAATTCGTGAAGACTTCATTAGAGAACTTATCGAAGCATCAGAAGGGAGGGGATGTCTCTGTTGTTTTAGTTTTTGAATTCCTCTTCAAAGTTGGGGCAGCATCGAGTTATTTTAGGTTCACTAGAAAGAAAAACACTCAAAAAGACATTCAGCACTAAGCAGCTGAAAACCATTTGCAAATGGTTGACTGGAAGTCTCTTTTTTGTTTATCTGAGTAATGACCTTGTATAGTTTTCTTGGTGTAATAATTGTTTTGTTTGCCGCTTTCTAACTTTATTTCTCCTTCCCCATTTGCGGCCGGTACCCATAGTTTGTGCAGGCAGCTCCATTACGACAAGTACTACTGTCACATGGACTCACGGCTGAAAACGGTACGTTACGTTTCTCTATTAAAGAACAATAACTACATACATATTCAACAAGAAAACTTATATACCTCCTGCAGTAGATGAAACACTTGCATACACTGATGTTGGAGTTGGACTGATTGTCACTGATAAAAAAGAATTAAGAATGGTATGATAAAAGGAGTCGTTTGAAAACTATTTAAATAAATAAGTTGAATTTTCACCAATTTCGAAAAATATTTTTCTTTCTTTTTTTTAATATTAAAAAGATTGTAGAGATTCGATGAAAATGATTTAGAATATACAAATATGGTGCAAAGCATTTAATTTATTTTTTTAAGATACGGGATTATGTGTAATTGTATAACGAACGCTATATCAAGACAAGTACTGTTGTCGAGTGCACAACCATATTCTAGTACACATGTACAAAAACCAACAAAATTATAAACCAAACGTCGACATTTGATGGCATTGTTTGGAAGAAAAATGCCTCAGAGGATCGCTTAATGAAGTCAATTGAAAAATTTATCTATAAATGAAATTATATGACATAAGGGGAGGGGGGATGAAAGAAAAAGAAAGAAAAAAGAAGACAGAAAAAAACAATAAGAAAAGAGAGAAAGAAAGAAAGAGCAAGACAAAGAATGAATAAATGAACGAATAACGAATGAATAAATGAACGAATAGCGAATGAATGAATGCACGAATGAATGAATGAATGAATGAATGAATGAATGTATTTATGTACGTTTGAACAAGTGTATGTATGAACAAATGAAGGGAGGAAGAAAGGAAGTTCAGAAGGAAGGAAGATTTCAGCCATCTTTGTTTACCGCTGCTATGGCAACATTAATTGAAGTGAAATAGACAAAAATATATACTTTGATTCAAGTCCAATAAGTGGTGTAAAAACCATATTGGTTGATAAAGAGTAAGTTGCTCAATTCGTGGAGTGAAAAAAGGAAGCATGGCCAATAAAAAACTATATGAGACACAACTTTTTTTTCAGCTACTTTCATACATATTCAACAACAAAACCTATGTACCTCCCGGACCAGCTGCAGTAGATGATGCACTTGCATACGTTGTTGTTGTAGTTTGGTTGATTGACACTGTTAAGAAAGAATTAAAATAGTGTGATATAACGAGTCGTTTGAAAACTATTGAAATAAATGGTTCCTTCAATAAGCCGGCTGACGGCTTCAATCCAGTCTTCCTCGCCATCATAAATGTTATATCGTCCACAATATTCGTAGTAAGATTTCAATGGATCTTACTTGTTTTACATTACCGTTGGGTACATAGCTAATTACGTGCACAAACTAGTTGATTGATTTTTTTAAAACATATAGATGTTAAGACCAGTTTGATGACCAACATTGAATGAGCGAGAGGTAGCGCTTATGAGAGGTACGCATACAAATTTAGTTCAAACAAGATAAATTACCTCCGTTCCCACAGTAACGAAAATAGCAATAAGGTGGTGTCTTTAGCTGATACACGTAGAATCCTCCACAGTTTCTAACAAGAATAGCGTATCTCCAGCCACAACATTTTCCAGACCAGCCGTTGAAGCAGGCAGTACGTTTTACAATCCCTTCAGCTTGTGTGGGATGAGAACCATTCATCCAGCCTGTGATATAAGCACCACATCGTTGCGAGGGTACACATGATGTTGCTATGGCAGTACCAGCAGCTCCCATGAAACGGTACCATAAGCCACCAGTAATTATGTTATAATCGCATCGGTAACTACCCCCATAATGTTGAGATCGGTCATAGCTGTTCAGGACACTGTAGTTTGTACATTCTGTGGCGATAGACACCAAACACATCAGTTATATGTTTAAGAAGAAGCATATTGTATTAATTGTCAATAACATAGGGATTGGTCACCCCAATCTCCCGAGCCAGGGCTCATGGTAAACGCATGCTTGACAAAGTAAAATATAGTAAAAAACTAGTAATAAGTATGAAAAGCAAAATTAAGCTAATTGCATAATTCAAGAGTGATCTCTCTAAAAATATGTAATAATATAAAAAGTAGGGGAAAATCGTTAAAGACAAAGTTAACATTTAATTTGTAATCAACCAAGTTTAACTTCAATTCGTGAAGACTTCATTAGAGAACTTATCGAAGCATCAGAAGGGAGGGGATGTCGCTGTTGTTTTAGTTTTTGAATTCCTCTTCAAAGTTGGGGCAGCATCGAGTTATTTTAGGTTCATTAGAAAGAAAAACCCTCAAAAATACATTCAGCACTAAGCAGCTGAAAACCATTTGCAAATGGTTGACTGGAAGTCTCTTTCTTGTTTATCTGAGTAATGACCTTGTATAGTTTTCTTGGTGTAATAATTGTTTTGTTTGCCGCTTTCTAACTTTATTTCTCCTTCCCCATTTGCAGGATCGCATAATTTAAAGCGGGTTGAAAGGAGCTGTCCAAAAATATTGTATTCTTTTTTTCGTATCGAACAACAAGTCGTTTTACCACTACAAGACGAGGGTCCAGTTGTTCAGTCGAAAGACGATCAGCGGTAACCCAGGATTAAACCGAAAGAAAACTATTGGCTTTAACCCAGGATTAGCGTCAATCACCATTCGAACAGCCGGGCCGAGGTTTTATAGAGTATGATTTGTTCTAAAAGATTTTTGTCTCAGCTTTTATTACTGTCCTAACGTCATGCCAATCCTTTGTAGGACGCTGACTGACTAACGACCACCTTATAAGCTGCCATTCCCAAAGCAATGTGAAAACATCACACAATCATTTTCACTGCACTTGCTCAAGACCAAACTTTATTAAAGAGACAAATTGAGAAGTTCGAGCCTTGCTATAGCTGTTTTAAAATTTACACTCTCTAAAACGAACAGCTGCTGGGTTTTGAAAACTTGATTGAATAGACCATTTTAACCACAGCCTCAAATGCGCGTAATATATTCTTCGGTAACAGCTCGTGAAAAGGCAACGAATACACACAAATGAACCAGGGAGGTGCACCAAACTTAGAAGAATTTGTTATATATACATATCGAGGTTTACTCACTAAAATTCCATTTAGTAAATTTTTGTTCGTTCATTGCTGTCATCCAATCAGAATGTGTGTATCGTTTTCTTCACGTGTGGGAAAAACCAAGTACGGTGTTAGTCAACGTTGAGATTGTGTAAAAAATAGAGTTTTTATACATTTGAGCACGTTTTTTCGTTGTTAACATTTGCTTCACTTATCAAATCATTTATGAGCCTTATGATTTGTTAATAAACGCCACTCTCGAATTAGTGCCGCATCAGAAATCCCTAGCTGGTCAGAAATTAAATTAGCGCCGCGGCGCTAAAACGAGTAAATACGGTATATATATTCATCCCACACCATTGAAAATACAGCAAATCATGCAGAAAACAGGAAAACGTTGTATATTCAACTGTCTCTTGTGAGATAAAATAGTTATACAGTGGTTTATTTGTCTTGGCATACCGTGGATATTCCACTCGTCACTTGTATTTTCTTTGTTAACACAAGTGACTCGTGGGGTATTCCAGGGTAATTATTTATTTATTTATTAAACTTTACCCCCTAGGGGCGGGTAACCCACAACGGTTGACCAATTACTGTGGTTCCACTCGAAACCATTGTATAACTATATTTTATTATTCAATTTTCATACACTGTACAAATTCTGATTTTCTGATTGGTCAGTTTGTACCACGTGACGCGTTGTTATGACGTGACAACACGTCACTATGCAATAATACTATGCAATAAATATAGACAATCTACGGCATTACAGCACAGTTGGAAAGAAAAAATGTTCCTGGTGATAAATTTGAGGATTTTTCGAAAAAGAGAAGATCAATAAGCATACTTAAAACTGCTTAGCGTGCCTGTTTTGAAGGTAAACTCTAAATTTCATTGAAGTTTTTGGAGCTTACTGAGATCAACATATTTCAACGGCTTAAAAACAGAGTTCGCCGGCTTTCCAAATTCATCTAAATATTTACTGTTTTTAGATTGGTTATCCAAAACCTAGTAAGTTTAGAAAGTCTGTCGCCACAAGGTCTCTCAGATGGGGTAAAGACATTTTATCAAGAATCGAAGAAAACGCCAAACGAGTACTTCAGCCTTCGGCTCATCGACATGCACACGACAAAAACTACTTCTTGTTCAAGTCTGAAGCAGTACGTTTCAACCGTAAGTCGCCCGTTTAAACCAATACCCAAAACTCCAGCGATAATTTTCTAGTCCTTTCAATTACAGAGTTCTAGAACTCAGTGCTAAATCACTTTTAGCATTCCAAAAAAAGTAGTTCTTGATTATATGGACGATTTCAATTTTACCGAGCAAGTTGTAAACATGGATTCTGAGAACTGTTTCTTATCTAAAGTTCTTGTATCACGGTACTTTTCTACTAGTTTTCTTTTGGAAAGTTTATCTTGTATTGTTAAAACTGATTCTAAAATTAAGATCAATGTGAAAAAGAGAGGGAAATTTTGCAAATATCCATGTTCCTTTTCGATCTAGTCGCGTAGCTTAAGCTTGCGACCTCTCATACGACAACCGTTTTTGCAATAGCTATATCTGACAGTGACTGAATATATTCAAAATTATTAATTGAGAAATAATGTTGTGTGATTTATTAAATAAATACTCGCGCATCAAAGCCGTATACGATTACAAGGCCCAATTTTTTCCTGCAATTGTCTTACGTAACTTAATTGCTGAAAACTTTCAGGATTTGATCACTTGCAACTGGTTTATAAAGCTTAACGATTTTAATGGCAGTTGCACCTTTTTAAGGATTTTAACTAAGTGACATTGAAAAAGTAAATAATCTGTTGATGGAGCATGGCTGGTAATTATCAAATTACAAAAAGTTGTCGAAATCTTTAAAAAACGGCTTAGGAAGTAAAATTTGAATTGATTTTTCAGATTTTTTATGATATGCGCATGATTTTTGTGAAATTTCATGTCCTTTAGAAGTTTATAAGATATTATCAAGCTACGTTCAAGCCATTTCAATGTTTATTGGACGTCTAGCCATTAATGGATGCTTTCATTTACCATATTTTGCGTTCTAAAGAATATTCAGTTCAACTACGTTGTAGGCAATTCTTGACATGTGCAAATTTTTGAATTGCAGTCATTTGCATTCAAAACAAGAGCGCAAGAAATCTGGTTTCAAGCGCTTCTGCGCAGCATATCGTACTTTATAAAATTTATTTCTCCAGATCTATGTTTATTGTTTCTAGCTTTAAAACAGCAGCTTCGCTACATAATTTTTCCAATTCTAGCATTAAAATGCGTCCAAACTTTTGGACCATTTTCAGTGTTTTATAAACAGTATAAACATTGCTTATTTAACTTATATTTAACGGCTTGTCCTGTGGGCGATCCGTTTTACACTTTTATTAGGCAGACATTAAGTTACCTTTTTGTTGTCATTTGAGGTTCGTGGTTGTTATTCTCAGAGTACAAGGGGTGCTTTAAGATTCATGACGATTTCAGAGCACTTTTAGGGTACACTTTTGGCGGCCAATCGTCCTCGCATTTCTATTCCGACGATTTTTGTGAAACTCACTCAGCTTGAAGTTTGATTCATTGTAGTTTGATTCCCTGTGTTTCATCCATTTATACCAACGGAATTTTGATTTAGAGTGGGTCATTTCTAAACAGTGGGGTTAGGTTTTGTTGAAATTACTCCAAAAATAGTTCTCTTCAACAAAATCACTTAAAGCCAATGTGTGGCTGGATAATTGGAGTAAAAGTTCCTAAAAAGCTATTGAAATTGAACGCGATCCTAAAAAGTTGTAACCAAAAGTTTGTCAAGGCCGAATACCTCCTGAATTTCTATTGAGTCACCTTAAATAAACTTAAATTACTTACAGATTATATAGTGAGAACAGTCAAAACATCCAAAAACATGGAATTGTTTACTTACTGTAATAGTAAACGGCAAAAGGAGCCACAGACTAGCCAGATTCACGAAAAGTAAGCAAAACCAAAGGTTTCTAAGCTTTGGGTGACGAAATTCAGGCAAGATAAGGTCGCTCACGTAGCTTGGATACGTGAGCACGTCATTTATCATTTTTGGCAAGGAAAACGGCTAGAAGACACCAGTTTTTGACATCTGTTTTTACACAGCAAAACAATCAAGTTGCTTTTGTCTTCTATGACAGATCTATACCTTCAGATGGTCAGCGATCGAGCGACGATGGAAATACAATACAATACAACTTTATTATTTCTCCCTTAGGGTTTTTCAGAATAATATTACAAATTTAAAAATGAAATCTAGTTATAATAATACTTGTTACATGCAATTCGAAAAATTAGAAACAATGAAGAACTTTTAAAAACGAGAAGAGATTTGAACAAACTATTTATAAAATGTTTCAGTGTCCACTAAGTTCTTCTTTGGCTTTTTTCTTAAATAAAGAGAGGGATGGGGACTTCTTTGTCTGCTCTGAGAGACAGTTCCAGGACTTGATTGCTCTGAAGAAGAATCCGCGCTGTGCTGTGGATGTGCGGCACTGTGAAGCACGTAGGTCTGCTTTTCTCCGCGTGTTATAGGTATGGATATCTGAACATCTTACAAACTTTGAGCTGAGGTATGTTGGTGCTAAGTTGTGCATGCATTTATATACCAGGATGACATCACGCAAACATAACATGTTTTCAACAAAAAGTTTTGTTTTTGAAGCCGTTTCTTTGGGCTGACAGACTGAATCAGGCCACTTCAAATAGTGAGTCACTCGAAAGAACTGTTTTGAGATCCAACAATTCTTGTAGTTGACAGGGAAACTTGCTAGAAGATCCAAATACACCATTTTCCATGAAGAGCCAACGTGTACTTGTCTTTTTCTGACATTTTTATCTTGTCGTGTGAGTTTTCAATGTTGCTTAGCGACCCCGATTCATGCCGGGCATGAAATCGCAAACATGCGCTCTGGGCATGACTCATGCCCTGCGGCCCTGATTTTATGTCTCGCGAGCTCGCTAAGTATCCTGGTAAATAATCAAATATTGACTGACATGAAATTTGAGCGACCTGGGCATGACGCTCAAAATGTCATGCCTTTATAGTCTTTTAGGGTAGTGTTGCCTTTCTTTAAGCTAACTCATGTTCAGGGAGCGCAAAAAATGAATTTCACAGGCAAGCACCCTGACTAACAGGTTTTACTACGAATACAACATGTTGAGGGAAAAATCATGTCAATAGGGACTTATAAGCCTTTCTTAGCTTCAAATTTTACTTCCTAAGCCGTTAAAACTAAAATTAATAATTTAATAAATAAAGTACATGCGACATTTTAAATGTTACCATTTGATAAGCAGTTCAAATGTACAAATGTAATGTGGTTAGAACTAGTGGAAAACGAATAGCTAACGATGAATATGAACGCATGCAGTTTAAATTACCGTTGAAGCAGTTCAAATGTACATCCTCATAGTGGCTACAATCATGTATCCCCCATCCACCATGTCGGCACTGTTGAATGGACGTCTCATTACCACTGCACTGGAGCTCATCAAGCCATATTGGACCAGTTGCACCTGAGTTACGATTACTAAAACTGATGGCTGATTGGAATCCAAGTTGACGACATACCACGTGGGAATCTGTGATATCCCAACTATCATCACAAACTGTACCCCATCTCCCATTGTGTAAGACTTCTAGACGCCCTGAGCCGGATTGATTTCCACCTTGAAGACGTACAGTGCCTAGGAAACAAAATGATTGAAATAAGCATTATAACTTTTTTTTACAACATTATCTTAGATCTTTTCCGTCCAAATCTGTTTGAAAAACTGTCCCAAACTTTTTTCTGTAAGGACGAGCGTGACATGTTGGCGTCGGCAGCTATTGTCAGTACTCTTATTAACAATGGCTCTCGGCCAATCAGATTGCAAGATTTTAGTCAAATGTTGTATTAAAAATTAAAAAATTAAAAAAAAAATAAAAAATTAATTATTATTGTTATTGTTATTGTTATTGCTATTTCTTTTGTTTATTTAGCATTAATTAGTACTTATATGGCAAACTAGAGTGATGGCATTTAATCCGTGAAATAGATATTAGTCGAGCAGACATTAGTAGACACCATTTTAAAGTAAAGTAAAGTAAGTAAAGCGACCATATTTAACGTCGATAACTCGTAACAGTAATTCAACTGACAGACATGAGGTCGACGGTGCGCTCATTTTTTCCCCTCTCTCCATCAGTGCTCCGTTTAAGGGTATTTAAAGCTAATTAAAGCTACACAGATTGGAAAGAAGTCGAAAGAAGGATGTGAGGTCTGCCTGGGGATATATACCGAAGGACGCGCACTAACCAACTGTGCCATCCATGCTCCTGCAAGGAGCAAGGATGGCACATTGTTTTCTTTTGTTTTGATTTGGCTATTACAAAAGGTCAAATGAAATCCGCACGACATTTGGTATCGAATTTGGTACATAAAGTGACATAGGAGCGGACGTCGATCGTTGTCAAACAAATACTGTATTTACGATCAACTTTCCGCTTAAAACCCGTTCGCAAACCACCCCACTCCTGAACGATTCACCTTAAAAACAAACTCCTTACTTCTTGGTCAAAGCTGTATACCTGGTTATATGAGAATAATAAATAAAAATCGTTCTCTACTTACCACTAGCTATCCAGACAATATAACAACTACATGAAGCAAATGGCGAGTCTACAATAATATAGCTTGGGTTTCCAGCTGTTTCATTCTGAATGTCTTCGTAGACACCATATTTATCAAATAAAACTTGCTCTATTTTTCCCTCGTGAGTGATTTTCAATAAAATATTAAAAACTAATCACTACAAACACCATCTAGTTTTTTAATAAATCGTACTTCCATAGCGAAAATCGAAGAAAGGTATTCGGCAAAATTCGGAAGGTTTTCGTTCTCATCCGACTGTCACCCGAAGCGATTACTTCGGAAATTAAAGTCACGGACGTCTATCGGACTTACATACTCGATGACATAGTGTTACTGGTTTTTATGAACTAAATAAAATTTAAAATTTGAAATAAATTTAGAATAAAATTTAATTAAATTAAATAAGGGCCGCGCCGCTAAACGAGTGAATTACGGTACGTATATATATTCATCCCACGCCATTATGTATTCGGCGGTATTCAACTGTCCCTTCGCGTTAGGCATTGTGGTAATTGGCTGTATTTTCTATCGTGTGAGATGATGAAATAGTTATACAATAGTTCCTCGTTGCATACCGTTTATTTCCCACTCGTCACTTTTATTTTCTTTGTCTAGAATCGAAAATACAAGTGGTGAGTGGGATATTCCACCGGATATTCCACTCGAATAGACCATATATTGAATAACTATTACACAGACAAAGGAAATATTGCCGCTGCTCGGAATCAAGCCTATGCGACTCGACCGACCGGGAGTATGGGTAGAAATCACTCAGGTGACTATAAAATGCATAGCCTTATTAGTCATGCCGAGGACCTGAACCATCCGTACCGCTCGCCAGCGGAGGTCTGCACTTTTAGAAAAGAAAGAGTAAAAAAAAAAAAAAAAAAAAAGAAATTCAGTGCAGAAAAATATATAGTGTTTTCGTTGAAGGCTAGGCTGCCTTCATTATATTACAAATGCAGTATGTGCATATATCAGATGTATTTCAGAAATTAAGGGATAGCTTAACTGATATTTTTTCAAGCTATTTTGATACATATTTAACAACAAAACCTATGTACCTGCTGGACCAGCTGCAGTAGATGATGCACTTACATAAATTGTTGCTGTAGTTGGGCTGATTGACGCTGATAAAAAAGAATTAAAATAAGGATATAAGAAGTCGTTGGAAAACTATCGAAATAAATTGGAGTGTCTTTTTTTCTTAATCTGAACCCTCACTTCTGACTCATAATAAGCTCCAATTCAGACTTCCTCGCCACCATAATTAAATTCAATTATAATTAGTTTGAGCAAAAAAGTTCTTTTTGTTATTGAAGTTTTAAAGCAATACTACCAATAAATGTTCAGTATTTTACTTGAAATAAAGCAATTGTTTCAAGATTTAGGAGGGAGGGTACTTCTTGGTGGGCAAAATGTTGTCGTAAGGTGTAAGTTTCATGATTGTCAAGTTAAGGGGGTGGTGATCTTCACGAAAAGACAGCTAGTCATAGTCATAGTCATTAGGACAGCTAGTCATAGTTAGTGGTTGACGGACAGTTCGTCTTGGGTAGCCAAGTTTTGTCCCGCCGGCCAATCATGTGACCTGGCTAGCCCTAAACCTTGGCCCTAATTTAGGTCTAGCCCTAACCCCAGTTACCCCATGCAACCCTAGAAATTTTTTAACCCTAGAATTTTAACCCTTACCCTAGCTTTGAACTAACCCCAACCCGAACTTTCACCAGGGGGTGTCAAATGCCTTGGTCACGTGACCCCCAATTTTCTCAATTAACTCTTTCCCGTCCGATGGCTTTTAGCGTTTTTGAACGATTTTCTGTAGATTATGATCCGTAAACTTTTATGGCTCCATATTTGGGGTTGCTATGGAGAATGCTGCTGGTTTACAACAACGAAAGCTCAAGGTCTCCAGCAACGTCAGTTTGACGTAGTGTTATTTCTTGTTTGGTTTGTAGTTAGGACTCAAAATTGCCATTGGATCGATTTTAGGTAAGTTTAACCCTTTTGTGACGGTGCAATTTTTTTGGATTTTTTAACATTTTTAAGGGTAAAACTTTCAAAAATTATCGTGACTCCATATAAGAGGTTGTCAGTGAAACTATTGTTGTTTCAAAACACTAAATGCACGGGCTTTCCAGGAACGCCTGTCGAATTGTCACTCCGGTTGGTTTTGCGAACAGCGGGGCCTGAATTCGGCAAATATCTGTTTATAAGTGCCTTTTTTCAGCCATTTGCTACCACAGGAGCCCCTAGGCCTGCATCCTTAAGCTCGGCTAGTTGGTAGAGACGCTCTTCTGGAAGAATTCAGAGGTGGGAGGTGATTTTATGAAGAAGATGGCGCCGAAGAGTGTTCTGTTTGGAAATGGAGACGTTGGAGTGAAGTCGTCTCCCTGCTTGTTCTGTGGTGGATTTCAGAACCTACCAAGACAATTTCGGCGAGTTTTGACTTCTAAAGAATGAAATCGGTGCAATATTTTCTTGGTTGGTGCGAGTGGCTGGGGACTTATAAAAAATGTCTTAAACATTGGTTACGGGGGAATTGCTGTCAAAAATTTGCATGATTTCCCAGAATGCTGTTCGGTAAAGCAGAAGAAAAACACGTGCTTCCGTTAGTAGACCGAATTGAACTGCTATTGCTCGGTCCATTGGAAAATTGAGAAGGAAAAAACAAACAAACAAACAAAAAAACACGAAAACCACAAGAATAAGGATTGAGGTTTGCTAGGAATGTCGAATTTTGGCTTGAAAAGGATGTTTTTGACAATAAAATGAGCGATGAATTACAGTATTTCCGAGCGTTGTTGTATGCTGCAGTAGATGATGCACTTACATAAATTGTTGCTGTAGTTGGGCTGATTGACGCTGATAAAAAAGAATTAAAATAAGGATATAAGAAGTCGTTGGAAAACTATCGAAATAAATTGGAGTGTCTTTTTTTCTTAATCTGAACCCTCACTTCTGACTCATAATAAGCTCCAATTCAGACTTCCTCGCCACCATAATTAAATTCAATTATAATTAGTTTGAGCAAAAAAGTTCTTTTTGTTATTGAAGTTTTAAAGCAATACTACCAATAAATGTTCAGTATTTTACTTGAAATAAAGCAATTGTTTCAAGATTTAGGAGGGAGGGTACTTCTTGGTGGGCAAAATGTTGTCGTAAGGTGTAAGTTTCATGATTGTCAAGTTAAGGGGGTGGTGATCTTCACGAAAAGACAGCTAGTCATAGTCATAGTCATTAGGACAGCTAGTCATAGTTAGTGGTTGACGGACAGTTCGTCTTGGGTAGCCAAGTTTTGTCCCGCCGGCCAATCATGTGACCTGGCTAGCCCTAAACCTTGGCCCTAATTTAGGTCTAGCCCTAACCCCAGTTACCCCATGCAACCCTAGAAATTTTTTAACCCTAGAATTTTAACCCTTACCCTAGCTTTGAACTAACCCCAACCCGAACTTTCACCAGGGGGTGTCAAATGCCTTGGTCACGTGACCCCCAATTTTCTCAATTAACTCTTTCCCGTCCGATGGCTTTTAGCGTTTTTGAACGATTTTCTGTAGATTATGATCCGTAAACTTTTATGGCTCCATATTTGGGGTTGCTATGGAGAATGCTGCTGGTTTACAACAACGAAAGCTCAAGGTCTCCAGCAACGTCAGTTTGACGTAGTGTTATTTCTTGTTTGGTTTGTAGTTAGGACTCAAAATTGCCATTGGATCGATTTTAGGTAAGTTTAACCCTTTTGTGACGGTGCAATTTTTTTGGATTTTTTAACATTTTTAAGGGTAAAACTTTCAAAAATTATCGTGACTCCATATAAGAGGTTGTCAGTGAAACTATTGTTGTTTCAAAACACTAAATGCACGGGCTTTCCAGGAACGCCTGTCGAATTGTCACTCCGGTTGGTTTTGCGAACAGCGGGGCCTGAATTCGGCAAATATCTGTTTATAAGTGCCTTTTTTCAGCCATTTGCTACCACAGGAGCCCCTAGGCCTGCATCCTTAAGCTCGGCTAGTTGGTAGAGACGCTCTTCTGGAAGAATTCAGAGGTGGGAGGTGATTTTATGAAGAAGATGGCGCCGAAGAGTGTTCTGTTTGGAAATGGAGACGTTGGAGTGAAGTCATCTCCCTGCTTGTTCTGTGGTGGATTTCAGAACCTACCAAGACAATTTCGGCGAGTTTTGACTTCTAAAGAATGAAATCGGTGCAATATTTTCTTGGTTGGTGCGAGTGGCTGGGGACTTATAAAAAATGTCTTAAACATTGGTTACGGGGGAATTGCTGTCAAAAATTTGCATGATTTCCCAGAATGCTGTTCGGTAAAGCAGAAGAAAAACACGTGCTTCCGTTAGTAGACCGAATTGAACTGCTATTGCTCGGTCCATTGGAAAATTGAGAAGGAAAAAACAAACAAACAAACAAAAAAACACGAAAACCACAAGAATAAGGATTGAGGTTTGCTAGGAATGTCGAATTTTGGCTTGAAAAGGATGTTTTTGACAATAAAATGAGCGATGAATTACAGTATTTCCGAGCGTTGTTGTATGACGCAAAAACACACATTGTCACAATCTCCTTGAAACAAACGACTGCATCCGCTAAAAACTGGACTCGAAGTCATTTTCTTTGGTTGTCAAAGTTTGGTCTTTTACTAGGTGTCATCATAAACTCATTTTTGGAAGTCCATCTAACGATTTGAGAAACCTGTAATATGCCAAAACCATCGTTCCAATTGGAACCATATTTGCAAGGGCAAGCACCAAAGGGTAAAGCCATTTTCATCTTTAGTGGCTGCTGGAGAAGCATCAAGCGCGAAGGCAACTAAGAGTCCACTTTCTAAAAGGAACTAGTAAGGCGATCTACTTCGTTAGTGAATTGGATCGATTTGCTACTCGAATATTTGAAATCATAGCGCCTCTAGAACGAAGTGAATTGTCTTTGGGACTCCACTACTGATGAATGTCTTGACCTACCAAGGGATATTTTGGAAGCTGTGATCACTGAAGAACACCAGAAGCGCGAAATTTTGTTGGTAGGTCGGAATGGCTTTAGAATTATCAAATATGGTTAAGATGTAGGGTAGGGAAGGACCCCTTTTTCAAAAATGTCGGTATTTCCCGGCATGCAATTAGTTCGTGATGTTGAAAATTGAGGAAAGACCAAAATGTATATGCACTATAACTAGTGGTTGTAGCTTGGCCCAGACAGCAAATAATTGAGAAAAAGAACACTACTAAGCTAGGGCTAGGACTGAATTTCTCTGTGAATGTCGAGTTTTGGTTTTGCGCATAAGACTCCAATTAAAAAAAACTGAAGAAAAAAACGTGAATGTCATTACGACTTCACGCCGATCTAAGTGTGTCATCATAAATTAGCGTTTTACCCCCCGCAATCCCCCCCCCCCCCCCCAGAAGGGGTTTGCGGGGGGTGTTTACGCAAATTTCTGTTACGTTGCCATGCAACAAACAAACAAAGATTCGGAAACGAGTCTGGTAATGACCAATTACTCCAAAACAAAGTTGTTGTTTTTCTAGAAAAAACATAAAATTCTTGGGGAGAAGTAACTAAATAACATAGAAAACTTCAAATTTGATAGATAACATTCGGCAGAACTTGTAGAATTTTACAACGAAACGGCGTGATTGTTCGCACCTTATCATCCATGCACTTGAAAATAAACTGATTTTTTCTTCTTATGTACTTCTTTAATTAAAGTAAAATATGTCTTTGGAACTTAATTACAAGTGGTTAAGCAATTTTTGTTTAAAACAATATTTGGCAAAAACCAAGATCAAATCGACTCTCTAGTGCAAACGGTGTATTTGTTTAGCAAGGATATTGGTATGGAGTTTGGATTAAAGAAGCGAGGGGTTATGGTTATGAAAAGAGGCAAAATAGTAAATCTTGATGGCATTAAGCTGCCAGATGGAGGGGTTATGAAGACAATTGAAAAAATGGATAAGGAAATGAAAGATGTATTTATTAAAGAATAAAGAAGAAGACTGAAATTGGTACTTAAATCCAAACTGAATGGACGCTTTATGATTATGGCAATAAATACATGGCAGTATTAAGATATGGGGCAGGGATTATCAAATGGCTATAGCAGAAGAACTGAGAGACTTGGACAGAACAACACGAAAGATGACGACCTATGAATGGAGCTTTGCATCCTAAAAGTGAAGTACCAAGGAAGAATGGAGGAAGAGGGCTAGTCGGGTGTGAATGATGTGTTAGAACTGAAGAAAATAGTCTGCATGGGATGGTAGATCAAGAATTCTAAGGAGAAGCTTTTAAAGGGAGTAATGACAGTGGGTGTGATAGAGACAGATCAGGTGTAAAAAGTAAGGATGACTTCAAAGAGGGTATCAAAACTTCAAATTTCAACACCTGGAAGGGGAAAAGGATGCATGGACAGTTTATAAGACAGGTTGATGAAACCGCTGATACTGGTAAATGTTGGGAATGGCTTAAAAAGTAACGGCTTTGTGAATGTAGCGGCGACAACAAATGCAACTTCCTTTAGTTCTTTCACTAGTAAGTTTCTACTCTAAAATAAACACCAGAAAATATTATTTAAACCTCATGATACTAGTATTACAAAGATGTGTACTTGGACTCGATCACTCAAGGCCTCACAATATCGACGGAAAAGACGTAATTACATCGAATCAGTAGTTTGGAAATTGAATACTTGGATCACACTAATTTGTTAAACCAGAGGTTAGAAGAATGGAAATACAACATATATCTAGAGAAAAAACACACAGGCTATTTGAGATCTTGAGTAGAGAGACAAGTATTTCGTCGAAGCTTACAAATATTGAGTCGATATCATTAGCTTGTGGAAGAGTTTTGTTCAGTGGTCAAATATTCAAGCATTGTTGAGTAGAATGGAGGAATCCTTTGAAGGTAGATTTACTGTAATTTTTTGTATTTTTGATGTAGCTTCTCTTCAAATTTTGATCGAACTTGTGAGATTTTGTTATGCTTTTCTGGATTTATCTTCTCCTTCAACATACCAAAGTATTTGTCAATAAAAGACAATCAATGAAAGAAGAAAAAACTGTTTTGTTGTTTTACATTCAAGCTTACGCCGGGAGATCTTGAATAGTTTTGGAGAAGCTTACAACTTCAGATTTTCTACTAGCTTGATGGCAAGTCTTGCTAAAGTTCCGGCAATGTGTTATCATATAGGGATCACTATTGAGTTTGTTTGTTTTTATCCATGATTTATTCTGGCTGCTTCTAGACGTTTACACCTACCAAATACTAGCTTTTTTATATCAATTCCCAGGTGTTTCCACGAAGGCATTTATTCAAAATTTCTGACTCTATCGAAAAACATATTTTCGAGAAAAGAGAAAATCTGACGTGAGCGTGCGTCCATCGTGAGATGGTTCACGGTAAATTAGCCAATCAGAGTGCGCGCTTTATTTTAGCTATGTTATAAAAATAGATAGATAGATAGATAGATAGATAGATAGATAGATAGATAGATAGATAGATAGATAGATAGATAGATAGATGGATAGATAGATAGATAGATAGATAGATGAATAAAGAAAGAAAGAAAGAAAGAAAGAAAGAAATGAATATATAAAACATATAATATATAAGTAGAAAAATAATGCATAATATAAAATCGGTGTTTGAAAACTAAAACGCCATAATTTTTGCCCACCAATTTGCAGAAAAGTAGAAACACTGGCTTCACAAGCATGGCTTCACAAACAGTATTATTTTTTACATTTCTACACTGATGTACATGTTTTTCTTTTCTCGGTTCTTTCCTTTTTCCTTTTTTTAATAAACATAATGGAATCAATTATCAATTGCAACCGGTTTCAGTAGAGCATGGCATAGGCTGTAGCTGTTGGTAAGTATACGACATATTCATTAATTAGGAAGTCAGCAGTCCAACGTTAAGAATGAACGGTTTCCAGAGGGAATTACAAAGACCGTTTATGCGAACGAATTATTGTCAGAACTGCATGACATTACATGAACAGAATTCAAACCTAAATCTACAACACGAGCGCATGGGAACACAACTAAGAAAATAAAGCAGTCCTTGCATTGGGAACATATAAGGTTTTATGTTCCTTTTATAAAATGTTTTTCGACTTTTTAGGGCGGGGAAGCTGCTAGATGTCTCAAATATTTTTATAAATTAAAATATAATATATTTTATAAATTATGTAATACTAGATATTATGTAGCTTCAAATTTATCGCCAGTGTATCATTAAGAGTAGAAATAGCACGGATTGCTTTCCATTTGAAGCTGTTTGTGAGCACCATGTTAAATTGTACATGTCCAAGTATAATAGCCAGTTTCTTTTGAATTAATAGATCTAATCCATCCAGTCATAAGCTTCCAAAACAATAGCCAGAAAGGGCTTCAAATTTGCCTTATTGCCAACAATAGAATTTTTATTGTATTAGAACTCGGGAATTAAAGTTTTCACTTTAAAATAGGGAATTAGAAAAAGTAAGTCAGATAATGAATGAGATAGAAATACCTTGTGAAAAACCTGAGATAGAAATTCCTTATAAAGCTATGGTAGATTTTCTAAAATTAATTAAAAGCCTATTTATAAATAATATTACAATTAATTGTCATTCGGAAAATGTAATTAATTTATGCTTCATATCATCGAGTGTAAAATAAAGACTCGGAAAAATCCCAGTTCCCTCGCTATGAATTTTTACTCAAAATGCTTTGCTCATGTACGACTATCATAATGATATACTTCCATCAGCTTTCAATGAACTTTTGACTAGTGTTAACAGAGCTAGTACATCAATATAATACGAGACTTGCAAACAAAATAGCATATTATTTACCAAAAATTAGAACAAATGATGGAAAGTCCAACATTCGTTTTCTTGGAGTGAAAATATTGAATCATTATCTGAGGACCTTAAAACAAAGTCCCGCAAATAACGAATTTGCCCAAGTTTAATTATTTCAAATTTTGCAACAAGTGCGTTCGAGTGATGATGTAGTGAATTTCAAAATTATTTAACCACCCTGTGCATTTCGATTCGTGAAAAACATCAAAATTTCAAATTAGAGGTTATGGACACTTTCTAATATGTTACATAGATACCTGGAATTGGAGGGGAAGATGGCTGAGTTGGGGGGATGGTTGTAGAACCTCTGCATTTTCCAATGACAGCGGAGATATCATCAATAGCGATGTCTCCTGTAAAATATGACCCCCTTATTCCCTCGACGACAAGCTGGTGTGAAAATATAGTAGTGGTATTAGTCTGTGTTTTAGTTAAAAAGTGTCCTAGTCTCTTTTCAATATTTCAAAGCTATCACTATTATCACCATCGTCATCGTCATCATCATCATCATGTCAAAATGCATCATCATGATCATCATCATGATCATCATATCGTCATCATCAACAACAACGTAACAACATTTTGAGAGCTTGACGAACGGGCACAAACGGGATTATTATCACACACTGTATTTCTGACCAGCATGTGACTAATTTCCGAATTATGCACGAAGGCCCAGAAAAAAAGCTATTTAACGAAATTGGTAGTGATCGCTGCAGTTCGGAAATATTTCGATTTTCCGGAAAATATGCGCAGTTAAGAGAAAGTCATTTTCTGCCCTAGCTTCCGAACGATCTGTTTGCAAGCCCAGAGCAAAAGTATGATCAAGGGAATTGTGGAAACCAAGCAGTTAATTAGTAATATGCGTTATCATTACTCACATCGATTTTTCCAGAAAGATCAATTTCAGCTCGGTGCCATTTGTTGCCTTGGTCACCGGTCTTGTTGAAAATTCTTTTGTTGTTGTTGTAGATGTTTAGAGATCCGATGGCACTGCCATACATATGGTAATAGAAAGTCATACACATTGAACAGTTATTGGGTGCTTTGAAGTTTAGTCTTGCTGTATCTCCTTGGCTTCGTGGGGAAGACGTCTCGATATATATATAATAGCCTATGGATGAATGAATTGATGGATGTATGACTCGATTGGATACGAATCGGTCGATCAATGGATAGATGCAAAAATAAATGAATGAACTAATGAATGAAAAAGAGAATGAATGGATGAATGAATGAATGAACACGATGGTCGGTTGCTAGGGCTTTTCCTCCCCCAAGGTTCTAAAATTTAATTTTGGCTCACAGAGGAGTAATTTATTTTCTAAATGAAGCAAAATATTAGAACATGTTCATTAGAAAGAAGATCCTTAATTTTTCTATAATTGTAAAGGTATTTTGGAAGTTTTTTTAAAATTATGACGTCATAAATGATACATATTTTTAGTGACAACATCAAAAACTTGTTAAGCAATGTTCAAAACTTTACAGACATTTTTGCTACTCAAAAATACCGTTTATAGTGAAAACCCCATCTCAATCAGATTAAAGGGTGCGAAGTTACAGCTAATGAAAGAAATTCAAATTTCCCGCCAAATGACCATATATGGTCAAAATTAAGGCTATTTAAACGCCAATACAATGAATGTATTGGCACAGCGGCAAACACAAAGTTGCATAAAATCAAAATTGTAGTTTTTGTAGCTACAGCCTCGTTTCGAGGCGTAGCTACTATGTCATCGAGTTCATGTCCGTAAGTAACACCACAGGAAACCCATAAGTTCTAAACTGACCAATCAGAAGCAAGTACGACTTTAGTGTTCGACAAACGATAGATCTAATCTGTCAAGCTACTACAGAATTTTCGTGAATGGATGTTTACCCTGTATGAACTACATTATAATTTGCTCCTTGGTTATCTCGTTACTGCAGCTTCAAGCCACTGGATTGAAAATTTCCAGCAGTTTTATCGAAACGTAATTTTGTGTCGGCTGTTGCTTCGACTGTCTTGCTGATCATGAATGAAGCGGTGAACTGCACTGTGAAGTTGTGTGAAGGAAAAAACGATGCCGAGAAAAAAAAAAGGTTCACAGTCGGTGATCCTCGTATCTGCCAAATTAAAAGACGCCAAATCAGTGAAAAAAGATAGTAAGTTTCAGTTAATTGGGTCCTCACATGAAATTTACGAACACTTCACAGTCACAACTCGATAAGCGAAGCTTGCTTACGATTTTCTAAAGACGAATTTTCGCTTCAAGTACTGTCTGTTTGTACACGAATATCATCGTGTTAAGCTATTTCATATCTTATTTGATGTGGATTCTACTTGTGGAATGTATATTGCGTCGATGAGGACATAGTGATCAGGAGCATGACTGGTTGACTGACCAAGAGACCATAATACTTGACTTCTCACCTAACAGTTTATTTCTCCTTAGTTATTTTAGTACCTGATTCCCAACGTTTCTTTTAAATTTTACTTTAGGATCGATTGAGACAGGGCTTTTTTATAATAGGTACTTCAAAATTGATTGAATAAATCAGAGTTAACTCTGAATAAATAAACATTTTAAATACAGTTTGCAGCTCACATTTATTACACGTGCAATCAAACACGTTCCTTGTGGAATCCCATTTCAGTCCCAACGATTATTTGTTATTGTAAAAAAATGTAATAACTGTTCCGAACAATTCCTCTCTAAATAACAGCGATTTTCGAAATAATGTGAGCTCTGACCTCCAAACCGTCCGTTGGAATTTGGTTTTTCGGCCACTTCAAACAAGAAATACTCATAAACATCCCTAAACGCATACAAATGACAAATGATGATCTTTAAACGACCTTTAAAAGCTAAATATTATTTTGGTATACGTTAAATCTTCGTATTTTTAATTTTTAAAATTGACTGACAGAAGTTCCAATTAACGGACTTTTTCAATGCATAAGTTCGCATAATTCTGAAAATCGCTGTATTAAAGCTGTAGCTACATGCGCATTTTGTGCGCCTATTTTTTCAATTTGGGATGTGTGGTGTTATGACGCATTTTCGTCACAAAAACGTCATATTGACGTCATAATGACGTATCTCATGACGAAAACGCGTCATAACACCACACATCCCAAATTGAAAAAACTACAATTTTGATTTTATGCAACTTTGTGTTTGCCGCTGTGCCAATACATTCATTGTATTGGCGTTTAAATAGCCTTAATTTTGACCATATATGGTCATTTGGCGGGAAATTTGAATTTCTTTCATTAGCTGTAACTTCGCACCCTTTAATCTGATTGAGATGGGGTTTTCACCAGAAATCATAGAATTCTACAGAAAAAACTAATATGGGTTTTTTACTATTTCTTTCCTGAATTTTTTTTCTGATGCCAAATTTGGACATCATTAATGACGTCACAATAGCGGTCTAATGAGATGTAATTGCCATCAATTAACAGGAAATTTATCAACCTACTTCCCCACCACGTTTTGTCACATTTGATGCATTCTACTTTTGTCTAAGGCCTAAAACTCTCAGTTTTGAGGCTTCCGGGAGGAAAAGCCCTAGCAACCGACCATCGTGGAATGAATGAATGAATGAATGAATGAATGAATGAATGAATGGATGGATGGATGGATGGATGAATGAATGAATGAATGAATGAATGAATGAATGAATGAATGAATGAATGAATGAATGCATAAATAAAAGAAAACATAAAAGAAAATCCAGTACAGATGAGGCAAGCCAGCATCTGTAATGTACTAAATCGTACATGTTTTTATATTCAAAATTACAGTTTCTCGTTATCCAGCTAGATCTCCACTGATCCACCGTCTGCCAGAATCATTGAACCGTTTACAACTTTATATGAATAAATATACATGATTGAGACTTCCTCGACAGGGCTTTTCAGCTCAATTTACAAATCCTAACTAAATCAGATAAATCAAACATAAATGGATAAATGGATCTATCCAACTTTATTTTCGAATAAAATAATGAATGGCTGGAAGGATGGAAGATCGATGAATGATATGAGTTGAGACTGTGCCGAATGAATAAATACATGATAGTTCAACCAACGAATCAAATCAGTGGACTGATGGAAATATTTCTTGATGAATTGGATAGTAAATGATTATATCCATTTGCAGTATACCATGGTATATTTTTCTGAATGGTGTTAAAACGTACGACACACTGCAGGACTCTATAGATGCACGAGTTCCTTTAGGAATAGATTTATCAATGGATAAAAAGTGGATGTAAGAATGAATGAATGGACAGATGAGGGGCTGAATGAGAAAACAAATGAATTGAATAAATGTAAGTTAATTGATGGAGGACAAATGAACTGGAAATTCTATTTTTTACCATTTCCATCTGCATCATTGCATGGTCCAGTGTGGCTAGACGGTGTACATCCACTATTTCTTGACCAGTCAAATTGATCGTTCAGTTCCTGTGTCCAAGCACCAAAACCCTTGCCAAAGTCGGCTACCATGTCTAAAAAATAAACATGTCAATATAAAATTAGGAAAACCACTTGATTCAACTGATCTTTCAACAGATCACGCATAGTGACGGGGAGAGTATCGGGAGCACTCAACGCTCTGTTTAGCTCCGAATGGACAAGTTATATGGTATTAGAGGGAAATGAAAACCTAGGATATGAATAAGTCGTTTTTCCTGACGTACTATTTTCTACCTCACCAATCGATACTTTGGGATCACGTGAGAATGAACACGTGACCAGCAAACCACGTGAGTGACCTTGCAAGCCATCCTGTGAGGAGTGTAGTCAGACAGAGCATCAGAAATAATAGGCAAAAATGGAGTTTTTTTATAGAGGTAAACTGCAATTCAGAAGGCACGATGTTAAAGGAGAACACAGAAAATCAAATTTGAAACGATCTGCATCAGGAAAGATAATCGGAAAAGCAGCAAGAAGAAATTCCAAGACGTAATCCCTACGTATCTCTATTGGATCGGTAGAATTCCAATCAAACTTCAACTTACAGGTAAGTCTCGTTTAAGTTTTAATTCTTTTACCAGTGTTTTATCCCGCGAGTGAGCATTTAATGCTACATTGAACTTATCAGAGGAAGTCCAAAGAACTGAATGTGTAAAATAATCCATCCCCTAAACCCCTTTCTCCTGCAGCGGGTTCTCTCCCACGCACATTATAAAAGTTCCGCCTAAGCTACGATAGCCAGGACCAAGTGTTGATGCAAAAATCGTGGTAAAGAGCGCACGAATCTTGAGCTACATCAATCTCTTCATTCGTTTTGCATTACTTAGCAGATTGTTAGAGTATGGTAGTGAGTGTGAGGAGGGTGATGCAAGTTGCGAAAAACTTTAAATTTTAGCTTGCATAACATGCTCTTAGGGTTTGCCCCCTCCCTTCTGCCTTCCAGTGCCCAGTTACTATTCTGTTTCAAACGTTAGTTTAAAGAGCAACTCCCGGCTAAAAAGCAACATTTTCTCAATAGCTCCATTAATACCTACTTAAAACGCATCGAACTCCAAATTCTGTATAAAATATTTTTTAGAGCGTTTTTTAACCGCTTAACTAATCTTTGTGCGAGGCTAAACAAAAAACGCTTCGATCTCCGATCACGTGATCAACTACGTCACACATGTGTAAATCCAAACATGGCGGATTCGAGTAGCTCGAGCGACAGTGATTCTTTGTCTTCTGTGTCTACTTCACCGAATTATTCTTCTCCCTCCGGTGACGAGTTTTCCGACGATGCAGTGCAGGATTTTCAAGGAATTCAACCATGGCGATTTGAGCCTCCAGGGCATTCCGAGAACGAGGATTCGTCCGATGAGGAGGAAGCTCCTCAAGACAACCGTCTTCAAAACTCTGACTGGCAAGTTATAAAAGCTAATTCTTTTGCATTCCGATCGAACAGTACATCCTCAAAAGTAGTCCTTTTCCCCTTATTTTAGACCTTAAAAATACACGTATATAATTCATCAATAGAGTCAGAATATTCCAGCTTGTGGCTTAAAAATAACAGCAGGATCGGAAAAAACAATTTTTGCAAATAGACAATGCAATCTAATCGAGGCTGGGGAAGATAGAATTAAAACAGGAAATATAATACGAAGAAAACAAAGGGCTATTACTATATTATGATCTGATCAGTCTAGTTCTAGTTGCAAATGGTCTCTAGAAGCTCATGTCAGTAACTAATTACAGTTTGACTCTGTCTCTGTCTGTCTGTCTCTATCTCTCTGCTTTCTCTCTCTCCAGGTGTTTATGTGACCACTGTCAAATAATGGATAGGGAGGAGGAATGCTGTTGTTGTCAGGAAATAGATCAGGTGAAAGCTAAAAACGAAGAGGCAGTTGAAATAGAAGGCATAGAGCAGCCTAGGTGCATCACAGACCACCCAGGGTTTAAGGCCGTTTGCCTTAATGTTTGGGTGTTGCAGGCAGCATGGTATCAGTTTAGACAGCAATATGGGGATAAGGCATATGAAGGACCAGATCATAAACTGAAACGCCACATTGCATATAGACAACTGGTTAGATGGTGCTGGGGTGTACTGGGAAAAAATATTAGGGTACCATTACCCTCTTGCGCTGTGTGCTGCATAAGAGCACATTTTCCTCCTCCAGGTCTTGAAGAGGATTTTATTTTTGAAGGATTCCACTATGCTGATGATTAGTCAAGGCAGATCTCTCCATCCCTAAGCAATTTACATTTTCCCACATTTGTTAGATTAAATACAAATTTTGATGCCACTTCATCATCATTTTTAATGAATAATTGTGTCTCACTGTTGAATACTAGTTAGGAAAATTGAGTTCTTAAATAAATAAGTATTTAGGTGATGTCACCTAAAACAGTGAAAACCTGCCCATCAATGGTTGTTCAAATCTTGGGAGTCCATTAAATGAAAATATTTACAAGAAAGAGTTTACATTGAAGTTCCCCCTCCAACCCCCGGAACCAGTCATCTGTTTCGCATTATTTTCAATTTAGGTGAATAGTAAATAATTAGCCTAATTTAGTTGACATCAACTATTCATTAGTGAGACTAAACACACTCTAACACTACACTGATCTCTTTCATCGACTTCTGCTCAATTCATTTTATATTTGGATACAAACCAGATATTTATAACATTTTCTGATCAGCCTTTATCGTAATATGTGCAGTATTCTCCTATCAGAGAATATGAAAACACTAGAATGCATGGGGCTAGTCAGTCCTCATCAGTTGGCTAAACATACAGTAATTTTCAAAAAAGTTGTCAAGATGAAGACATTTAGTGAATGAATTATAAACGAATTATAAACTCATTTGCATAGATTATGTTCTAAATGCCCTCACTAGAATTCTAACTTTATTTGCAAATCTACTGTATGAATTGCACACAATTATAAATTATTATGATATGTAATGTATTCTCAATATCTCTGCTTGCTCTTTATGATGGTGGCATTCATTTTTAAAAATCAGTTGTATTTGTATTGCTTACAGTCTGGGTGCATAATTATTTTTCAGTATAAATTACTACTTAAAGATTATGAAAACAATATGTGTACAATCATCCATTAACATTTAGTTAACAAGCATTGAACAATTATATCTGCTAATAAACTCATCCACTGCCTCTTGTTTGTCTGGCTTCTGTGCAGATGCAGCTAGGGGTGGTGGAGTGTTGACTTGAAGGTTGGCCATGTACTGCTTGAGTACTTTTGGGCTTCTTTCATACCTCTTAAACACTTGCTCTATTATTGTAGAGCAATAGCCTACATGCATAAGTGAAATAGCTTTGTTATAAAAAAAAGTTGTATAGGGCTCTTTCATGAGATTCACTCCACTAGTACTACATCTATGTTTTACAACATGCAACCAAATAGTGGTGGGTAAATGGTCAGTAAGGTAACAGGAAGTGGTCAGCAAACAGAGTTACCAACACAGATTGTTCACAATAAATATTACCTTCAATGACCACATCATTGTGAAGTTTCATTGGTAAAAAAGGACCAAAAATTTTGTTATTTCATAGGTCTTACCATAAGTTGCTTTTGTCTTAATTTCTCTCACATTGTGCTTTCCTTTTTTTGCTTTTGGATATCTTATAGCATACTTAGGCCTTCCATCAACAGTCACTGCCTGCATCCTATCTGCATTTTCATTATAATGCAAAGCAGAAAGGCACAGTCTAAAAAAAGATATATGGAATTTAGTATTTAATTTACTTATGCTGCATATAATTATACACATTTATTTCCACATTTCATAGTGGGAGGAGGCCCTTGGCCCTTGAGGAGGGAGTCCTTGGAACTGATACAGAACCACAGGCAACCCAAGGCCACTACATTTACAAGTCAGAAAATGTACACAGGGTTTTTGGAGCTGTTCATTTGAAGACGAGTTGTCCTGGTAGCCAGGATAACTCTTTTGTTTTCTTTTCCCTGGGGACACAAAACAATAGAGTTATCCTGGCTACCAGGAACAAACCCCTTAAGATATGCCATATTTTATTTTGAGAAACAAATAAAAGTTTGTCCACATACCTGCTGTACCATTCTGCTTATTTTTGGCCCGTATATGCAGTTTCAGTACAGATATCTTTTAAAATATCAGTGCAAGTATATTCTACACCTACCTGACATACATCCCCCAATAAGAAAAAGCAGTATGCTTTGGTACAAACTGAATATCCAGGCTGTGTTTGGCCTCTAGTGTTGATGTTTGATACTTTGGAGACAGCTTGGACACATCCACAAGAAGTGAAGGCTTAAGCAAAAGCTCTTCTAGCTTGACTGCTTCTTTACTGCCTGAGTGATATAAATAAAGTTTGTAACACTGTTGAACACTATGAGAGGACTACAGTTTTCTTGTGTTAAACATGCAGTTACATAATATGCTACCAATTTAGATTCCATAGGCACATACCAGGTTTTAACCACAGACGATTTCTTGAATCACCTCGTAATCTGCCATGTCCACATTTGGGGTAAAGTCTACACTGCCGATTTTTGTGAATGTTTGTGATGTGGAGTGGTAGTATTTTCCATTTTGCTACCATCATATCCCCATCTCCATCAGTAGTTGATGCAGCACACCAGTACATGTGATTTGAAATTGACTGACGCCACTCACCAATGTCTTTAAAAGCCTTTCTCTTTGCCAGTTTATCTATTTTCTTACATAAACCTATAATTGAGTACAAAACATGAAAGATCAGGGACAAAATTTACACAATTAAAAAGTTTGTACTTGCCTTTGGAAACATGCCAGATGTCATAATAGTGAGTAGTGTCTGGTAAGTTTCTGCGAATCCATTTATTGTTTTGTTTATGCCTATCAGTGATTATCTCTGCAATTTGTAGTCCAGCATTGGTTATTTCTCTTACTCCTCTCACTAATCCCTCATTTTCCATCCATGAACTGTTTTTGACCTCATTACTCTGCAAAGAAAGATGTTTTAATATATTTTAAAAGTACAAATATTTATATACATGTAATTTGTTGATGATGATGATAATTTTAAATGTTAATAATGTTTATGAGTGCATATTTATTTCTACATATTTTACTTTAATTTGTATTTTACTTATAAGTAAGGATAATATCTCCCAGCTTCTCCAGATGGCCATTCTTGTACTGCTCCTAGCAAAATTGATATACTTCTTTCTTACATGTACTTCCTTTTTTTTTTGTCTCACAAGTTTGCTCATATCCTTCCTTCCATTATGGGTGTGTTGAAGTATTTAGTTTGGTAATGAAATGTTATGATAATTATTACTTCATTCATTTATTCTTCCACTTTTTGTATATAAGTTGTACAAAAAGTGGCAGAAAGAATAAATGAATGAAGTAAGAATTTCATATTTGATATAGAATTGTCTGTTTTACTAATAAAATACACCATAAAATATGTACCTGTACTAGTTCAAAATCAATCACTCTATTAATTTGCTGTTCAATCAATGTAAATGAGCCATATTTTGCACAGTGGCCAGGAGAATCACATCGGCCATCAGCAGCAAGGACCAAGTCATTTCCCATATTTGATAATGTATTCCATTGTTGGGTTTGCTGCTCTTTCCATAGTTGTATCACTACAGGATTGACATAGGACCCAATGTGTCGATAGAAAGAGCTTGATGAGACACAAGGTACATTCATAAATCCAAACATCCTCAACACTTTGGCAATACAGCAACCTGATGTTAAAACAACCATTTATACAAGGTATTAAATAATAAAAAAGTCACTTCAATGTTAGGAAAAAAGCATAGAGTACAGCTCAAATAATATTATTGAGGGTATGGTGGTTGAGCACTCCAGGGGGGCCCTGCTGTGGGCTGGAATTCATGTGAAATTAGTTTAACCTGAAAGTAAAAGAGAAGTAGAGAACAATAGGTTTCCTGCAGGCATCTGACGTCTAACAAATGGCTGGCTTGACCAGACTTTACAAAAGTTACAGTTCCCTTCAGTGCACTGTTGTTTAATGCTGACAAAGGTACCCAAAACCTTTATAATAGAAGCTTTAGATGGACTTGTGCAGATAGGACAGACTGTAAACAATTGTAAAAGACAGCTCTCAAAGACTATGAACTTCCTTTCCAGATAGCTTTTTGTGTCATTTTCTGCTGTAGTTCTTTGTGAAGAAGAAAGGAAAGGAACAAATTAAAGGGAAATTAATTAATTGATGATAAATGAAACGATGAGCTTAGTTTTAACCTATCTGATTTAGATTCACACGCTTCTTCGTCACTGGACAGAGAGGGCTCATAGTCTTTGTCATCAAAAGGGTCATCACTATAATCACTGGCATCTTCACTGTGGCTGTCTGTTGGTACATCGGGTAGTACATCATTGCAATTCATTGGCTCCAGGTTGGCAATGTTACACTGAACCGCACAATCTACTTGTTTGGGACAAATATTCGTGCCTATAACAGTAAATAAGTAAAGTTTAGAAAATTACCACTTTAATACAAGAATATGATAAGGTTTCTACATGTACACTTGTAGTTCAGTAGTACATCATGGTACTTTAATATTTATTGTAAAAGACATAAATATGTAAGTTACCTTTACTTCGAAAATGCGGTCGTTCAAAATGTGCCTGTGTCCCAACGTCAACTTTTCTTGGTAAAATGATCTTCGGGATTTCAGCCGCTGGTCGTTCTGCTCGTTGATCACTCCGCTCGTTATCCTCAACCTCGTCAACATCATCTTCAACTCGATCAAACTCCGCTAACAACTGTAAATTACAACATACGACGGCACTTACATGGACGAACAAACAGGAAAACAACGCCATGTTGTTAGCCAACAACATTAAAATGACTGATAATACGTACCCTGTTGCACGTTAACTTAGACAATGCTCGACTTTGTCTTTTCGGTGCACTGCTGCTTGTTTCGGTATTTGTTCTTGTCGAAGTACAAGGGCGTTTTCGCAATTGTGAGGCTCTTTTATTTTTTGCTTTCAGAAGCTGTTCTGGTGTTGGAATAGGCTGTACAGTTGGAACGCTTCCTTTTTTCAAGACCAGTTTAGTAGAAAATCCCGCTAATTTAGAACCGTAGCTTTCGTAGTCGTCTTCGGTAAAATGTGAACTACAAATGTGTCCCGTGCCCGGTGTCCATGTTTTGCCATCTCTTTTTGTTAGCACAAAAGCTATCCACTGACGGCGTAAACTAGGCTCTTTTGGAAACTGATGAAGGCTAACATTGTCTTCATTTGTCTTATTGCAAAACATGACAACACAGCGCTTGCCAGAAGGTCGCTTCTTTGCTTCTGACATGACGAAAAAATAATCATGGAATCGAAGCTTGCCGTCTTTGTAGGTCGTGTAGTTTGCACACGTGTGACGTAAAGTATCACGTGACTCTCGAGCGGCGTTTTCGAACAGCGAACAAAAACATGGACAAAAACCATTAGCCGAAAATCCATCTTTGATTTTTCAAATTTTTTACCTCTTTTAAATGACTTCAAACTAAATGGAGTAAGTGTGGAAAACGTCAAAAATGACAACATTTTTGCCGGGAGTTGCTCTTTAAGTAAAACTAGACACACACCCGTGCGTTTACTCGTGCCCAGGTGAAAGCGAGCCCAATATCGACTTAAAAAAAACATTTAGATAAGCTGCCGCAAGGGTAAGAACGATTGACATGTTTTCGTTGATAAACTTTTTAACAAGACTCTTCTCGAAGTGTACACTGGCTGCCTGTAGTGCAACCTGCGCAGTAGTAAAGACCTTTATTGAATCGGCCAACTAAAAATAAAGAAATCAAACTTCTGTAAGCCCGGAAACTTGAAAAATAGGAGCTTGTTGTTGTCGATCACCAGGTGATACCGGATCAAATGATCCGTCCCTATCTGATTTGTCTGTCAGTAGCTACTAGTATGGCCTTTGGCCTTCTATTATCATGGGTATTATATATCTTACATGCACAAATATTACCTGCGAATATACGAGTTTATTAAACTATTTCACTGTATATCTAAATTCTTTGCAATATGAGTAAAGACTTCTACAACGGCGTTTTTCACACAATAACAAATCGAGTATATTTTGGTTCATGTTTCAGAAGTTTTATATATGAATAAAAGACATTCTACCGATCCAACAAACGCTCCAGGTCAAATAGAATCTAGCTCCATGAAATATAAATGTAAATGATCTGGTCCAGAATTTCGATATTAAAATTCAGTACAAAAACCTCTCAAGATCTCTTAAATGCTTGAATGAGAAATATAATTGACATGGCTCTATGTGTGCTCGTTTGGCAACATGTAAGGTGAGAAATTCGTAGATTTCCAGCTCAAAGGAAACAGTTTGAATTGCAGGAGCTTCTTTTCGAGTATTCCATTTAGAGTTCGATATTTTGTCAAAGTATTGGAGATCAAGCTAAAAAAAAACCCCGGCCCATTCTAAAGCTCTTAATAAGTGCACAGGTATATATCGAGTTAAAAGCTCCACTTTACATTGTTTTACTGCTGGAACAGCCTGTCTCTGAAAGCCATTTTCCTTGTTATCGGCCATCTTGCATTCCTAAAGTTTCGATAAAGTTCCTGGTTTGCATTTAATTAAGAGGAGATTTTTTTCAATGACGAGCAATAATGGCGAAAAGCGCCAAAAACTACACCTTCGTGCGAGTTTTAATCCAAATTTTCGTTCTGGATTAACACTCAAATCCTTTTTCTACCGGTTACAAACTGATGTACCAAGATAAAATAACTGTTTAAAACGGATTTTTGGATTGTACAAAGACTTTTTCTTGAAGTTGTGTTGGGATTCAGCTTTTTCAAGCTGAATATAAAGAAAACATACAGCAAATGAGCAAATGAAGGCCTAAATCTCATTTTCGATCCAAATTTTCGCTTTGGATTAACACTTTGATTCAACTTTTATAGGCCAAAACTACTTACAAACAACTTAAACTTTCTTATAGAAATGGTTTTAGTTTTGTACAAAAGCTATTCTTCAACTCAGGAGTTTTTGTCGTTCACTGCTCGAACTTGAAAAAAATCCCCTCTTAATACGAAGATTTCGCACTCGCTCAAATGTGATGAATGAAGGGCATTGTTTCTTACGCTCTTAACAAATCAGGAACCGCAACACGTGACCGATTGCACAAGAATAGCTTTTTCTCGAGACGAAAACCGGAAAAAAAAGAAGAAAAAAGTCATTTGCAGTATAAAACCCTAACCCTAACCCTACGACCTGGGCTCGAGTAACAAAGTTCCGAAGGGTTCTAACATAAGGGTAGGGGTGGTTACTACTCCTATCACAACTTTATCCCTCAATACTGATGCTTATTTATACAACTGAAGCAAACTTATTTCAAATAAAGTTTAAAGTAAAGTAAAGTAAAGTAAAGTAAAGTAAAGCGACGATATATTACGTTGATAACTCGTGACAGTAATTTGAGTAACTGATGGACTTGAGGTCGATGGTGCGCTCACTTTATACTCCCCTCTCTCCATCAGTGCTCCGTTTTAGGGGTATTTAAATTAAAGCTACTTAAAGCTACACAGAAAGAAAACAAGTTGAAACAAGGATGTGAGATCTGGGGATCGAACTCGGGACTTCTTGCACAGAAGGCCGCGCGCTAACCACCTGTGTCATCCTTGCTCAAGAACACAAATATCCACAGTGATCCGCAGCTGGAACTCGAACCAAGGATCACTTGGCAATGACTCCAACATCCTAACCACTGAGCCACAATTTAAATTTATCAAAGGAATTTAACCGCGCACGCGCATTTCTCGTTACTGTGATATATGACAATAGAGCACAAGGTTAGTTAGAAACATGGGGCTTAGCCGAGTGTTCCTCTTGCTTTTTGAGTGCTCTACATCTTTCAGAATGTTTGTACAATATGACAAAGACAAAGCAGCAATCTTGGGGGAACCTGAAAATTATCAATATCAACGGTGGTACCTTTTACAAACTATTTCTCAACATTTTGGCGCAAGCCATGCCCTTGTTCACTAATACAATAAACACACGGTCGCAAGGCAATCAGCGACCGCGTTATATTTAAAATACTTTATAAATAATGATCAGGAAGATATGAAAATGGAAATTCTTTCGAAATATAAAGTTGTACTGACCTTCTGCTTTTTCTTGGCATTCCTCTTTAAACTCTGTGAAATAGAAAGATTTTAATTTTTGCAACAAAATCTAGCTCATTTCTAATGATATTTTAACATATTTTACCTTACTGGCCGGGTCGGACGCTTCGATCATTTGAAGGTTCATAATTTTTTTTTTCACCAAAGTAACGATTTAGTATAGAGCAAAGTGCAATTTTGAGAATCGTTGGCTGAGGCGCGTTTTTAGGTGACTTGGATAAACGTTCAACGTCTTACTCCCCATGAGTAGAATGCATGTGTATTCAAAATACTGCACAGTCGGAGCAAAGCGTGCTCAAATTTAAACTTTACTATTACTTTGGATTGAGTAGTTCTTTTCGCTACCCTTTTTATACTACAACTCCTTTTTATACCCTTTTCTGTACCTATAGCCTCAAATAGTAAGATGAGGGGCCGAATATACAAATGAGCCAGGTTACTACTTCGTGTATGACAACATGAAATGGCATTATTCAATCTATCTATTGTCTAACTAGAATGGTGCCATACATAAAGTATAGTAGTAACTTTGTGTCACTCACTCACTCACTCACTTTCCTATAAATTTCCGGTCTGTCAAACTTTACTTCCGGCCTATTCCCAATAATACCATACGGTGCTAACTTGAGTGAATGAATGAATGAATGAATGAATGAATATAGTACATAAGATATATGTAAATGTTACCCTTTAAGCAGTTCAAATGTACATCCTCATAGTGGCTACAATCATGTACCCCCCATCCACCATGTTGGCACTGCTGAATGGACGTCTCATTACCACCGCACTTGACTTCATCAAGCCATATTTGACCAGTGGCACCTGAGGCACGATTACTAAAACTCACGGCTGATTGGAATCCAAGCTGACGACAAACCACATGGGAATCAGTGATACCCCAACTATCATCACAAACTGTACCCCATCTCCCATTGTGTAAGACTTCTAGACGTCCTGAGGATTGATTTCCACCTTGAAGACGCACAGTGCCTAGAAACAAAATGATTGAAGGAAGCATATCTTAATTAATTATTGTTATGTCATTGTTATTGTTATTGTTATTGTTGTCGTTATCGTAATCGTTATCGTTATTGTTATTGTTATTGTTGTTATTATTGTTATTGTTGTTGTTGTTATTGTTGTTGTTATTGTTATTTTGTTGTTGTTATTGTTATCGTTATCGTTATCGTTATCGTTATCGTTATCGTTATCGTTATCGTTATCGTTATCGTTATCGTTATCGTTATCGTTATCGTTATCGTTATCGTTATCGTTATCGTTATCGTTATCGTTATCGTTATCGTTATCGTTATCGTTATCGTTATCGTTATCGTTATCGTTATCGTTATCGTTATCGTTATCGTTATCGTTATCGTTATTGTTATTGTTATTGTTATTGTTATTGTTATTGTTATTGTTATTGTTATTGTTATTGTTATTGTTATTGTTATTGTTATTGTTATTGTTATTGTTATTGTTATTCGGTATCTTTCAAGACAACCTTTACTATACAATTACTATACAATTTTAATGTATTAGCAATCTTAACTTTAGAGTACAAATACTAAAAGCGTACATAAATAATTATATTGGTTTTTTTTTTTTTTGCTTAATTAGCATTATTGAGTACTTATATGGCAAACTAGAGTGATGGCACTTAATCCGTAAGTGAAATAGATATTAGTCGAACAGACATTAGTAGACACCATTTGTATTGTTTTCTTTTGTTTTGATTTGGCTATATAGGCATTGACTATTAGATTTTGTTTCACGGATTAAGTGCCGCCACTCTATTAAACGCTTTTAGTATTTGTACTTAAGTCAATGAATTTATAAATTTACCCTTTTCAATGTGGATGATAAACTGTAAACCAACGCTTCCAAAGCTCTTTGATGGGTCAAACGATGCCGTATTTTTTGCAAAATCCTCGAGTTTTAAATATATTGGTAGCAGTTGTCCTTGATAACCACCTCCATTGTAGCTGATACTGCAGTTTTGCTGAAATCGGAGGGTTTAGAAAGACTATAAATACATTTTGTAAATCATTGCATCCAAGCAACGTAGCCTAATTTTATGGACGGTTTTTATGTTTTTAGTTTTGCATCTAATCAGATATATATATTTGTATAATTGTACACAAGAGCCTTTCTGCAATGAGTGATATATATACCTTGAGATCTTTTTTAAATAACTGAGTTGTTAGTTGTTGGGTTTTTTTTCGCTGTCTGCTAGCTGTAGCTGCTAACTGCGCGGGTAACTGCATTCGTAAATAAGCCTTTACAAGTGTGTTTGTACTTCAGCGTTTTTCTATCTTTGTCCGCGTAATTTAAGTGTTTAATGACCATTTCACGGTTCTCGTTGCTCAACCTCAGCCTCGACAGCATGAAATATATTCTTTAGAAATCGACTACAGCCCATGGTAATGTAAGGAATGCACACATCAACAAGCAATCGAAACACTTTAAAATTCCACGGGCTATAGTCAAATTCTAAACAGTATACTACGCGCTGTCGAGGCTGAGGTTGAACGACGACAACCGTGAAATGGTCTATTTTCCCGTTCGATTTTAGTCCTATCGTTTTGATAGTACATATGAAAAATCAGCCCAAAAGGGAACGCTCCCATAGTTTCGGATACTGACACTTTACGAGTGGTTATGAATTACGCATGCTCTTCATGCAGCACTGAACTGAAATAACTGTTCCAATTTTTCTAATAGTATTGTAAGAAATGCTCACTTGTAAATTGGAAGACGGTCGAGTTGAGGATAGAAAAATCATATTGTGCCAATCGATCAGGATATACAGCTAGATTTGAATCGCTCAATATTCTGATCCGAAATTCATAGGGGGACTACCCCAAACATCGACTAAATAGTTGCCCTAAAATAGCTTACCTCGTTAATTGACCCATAAGGCCAGTTCGTGCAGACTCCTGGATAGCATTCTTGATAGATCGCATCACGACATCTCACGATGTCACCATCAGGATCGAGGACGGGAATTTTAATGACTGTTGGGTGGCCATTGGCTACGTAAACCGTTAGTGGAATGTTGGAGACTGGGGAAGAGTTATTAAATCTAGCTGTGAGGTTGAATCTCGTCACAAGATTTACAACATCTGAAGAGTAACGTCTTGTGATAGCGCCTATCCAATTTCCTCCATAAATCCTTTCGAGAAATCACGTGTTATTAGTAAATAACAATTCAGTTTGTCATTCTAATAATTCTAAAAATAATTGACGACAAAATAAAAGCAACAACAACAGAACAACATCATGATCATCTTGATCATCATCGTCATCATTAACAACAACAGCAATCACAAATTTGTAAATAACTAGACGCTGATCGCCAGCGTTACTGGGCTACCTGTGGCTATTGGCATTGGGTGGTACAGATATGTGCATCTAATTATAGGCTGTTCAGCAGAAGTATTAAGTGAATTGTGGAATTTTGTTCCATGTTCAATAGTTGACCTTAAAGTTTCTGAATTCCAATACCGGGTAGATTTTATCAGAGAAAAACAAAGAGAATACAAAGATATAGCACAGCAGCATTCTAATTAAGGGCACAGGTTCCTTGAGGGTGAAGCATAGCAATTGCATTTCTAGCATGTGAATCAAATAGTTTTTACCATCTGAGGTACAGTACATGGCCACAGTACTACAACCAATTGTTATTATGAATGAGATATAATTTTGTGTGATTAAAGACTGCATTATATTCACCAATGATGTACAGTAATCAAAAATTTCTAGACAAGTGTACAACAGTCATGAATATACCGAATATACCATTGTAGCTTGGACTGTACCTGTAGTGAATATGGAAATTATTTCAGGTTCTTCTGTTTATAACATTAAAAATGTTTGTCGGGATGGTCTAGATAAACTACCATACAGTTCATTACCAATGTTCATTATTTGAACTAAGTTATTGATGATGAAATACCATTATTTCTGTGGGCAAATATTAGTGATGTAAGGGACATGGCTCAGTACACATGCACTTGGTACCTACAAGTACATTGAACCCAAACAACAACACTTTGTTTTGACTATAAGGTGCTTGGATAGTCTTAAAGGGATCAATAGGACCATGATTTGTTTCTATATCACTTGACAGAATAAAATTGGAATGATTCACTGCTATGTGATAATTCAATTATTTTTAACAGATGACTTGTAGTTTTCCTGGATTTATTTATGATGCGTGTATTTCTCGAGACTGGTATTCTTTCTCGATCACGCACATGAAAATATCACTGTTCAAAACAAGACTTTGAAAAAAAACAAAAGCTTTATTTCCATGTATATTTCTTAAATTTATTATTGACAATAAAAGTACTACGTCTAATGGAACTGTGTGTGGTTCCTGATAGATTCTAGAATGCTTTGGTTAGGTTTTGAGAAGACCGATTTGAAGTCCCCGCCGTCTTATTTCAAGTACGATCGATGAAGCTTTAAAATCTTCTATGAATCAGCAAAATATTCAACAAGACATCTCCTCTAGATTTGTAAACGGTAATTCTATCTGACATATGAAAAGAACAACAATAATCACGAAGAAAAAGGCTAAAAACTTACTTCGAAATCTCATGTCTAATGGCGGAGCTTGGTCACTTGAAGCATGGTTGAAGCACCCAGTAATGCATTGCGCGTGTACAGTATTGCGCAAGAATGGCCATTTCGCGAGGCGACAGGAAACAAAAAAGAAAAAAAAAACATCTCAAATTTTCAACTGGGCCTGGTAGCCCAGTAATAATTCAGTCCGTCTGTCTAATATAACGTCCGAATTAATTTCAAATATATGTGGGAGTTAAATACCAAGAACGGAGGCGATAAGCCATATACACTCCTCTGGCCTACGGCTCTACGGCCCTACGACCCTCGCGATGTATATGACTTATTGCCGTCGACCGAGGTGTTTAAGTGCCTTATTTCATACTTGAGAAGGTTTTCGCAAATTTTTTGATCGTAGCTCTTTTTTAGGTAGATTTTGGCAGAGTAACGAAATATTTGTATTTGTTTTTTGTTTGTTTGTTTGTTTGTTTGTTTGTTTGTTTGTTTGTTTGTTTTTGTTTTGTTTTTGTTTTTGTTTTTCCACAACTTTATTAGGCAAACCAGAAATAACATAATTGAAATACAAAAATAAAGAAAGTAGAAAAACAACAAAACAAAATTTAACGTAAAACAAAGGCACTGTCCAAGAGGTGGGTACAAAGGGGACACGAAGTCCCATGCGAGGTATCTGCCTTGACTAAAGTATATAAAAACTAGAAAATATCCTCCCCAAACCCTAAATTATAGAAGCACTGAAAATATTCTATGCAGTTATCAAAAACTTGCGGTGCCGGAACCCATTTGCCAAAACGTTCCAGCCACAGGAAGATCCTTCATGCCGGTCTAACTATGGCAAGAACATGTTGGCACATAGGCCCAGGTGCAACTGGAAAATTATTCTCCCCAAACCCTAGAATATAGAACACTGAAAATATTCTTCGCAGTTATCAAGAACTTGTGGTGCCTGGACCCATGTGCCAAAACGCTCCAACCATAGGTAGATCCTTCATGCCGGTCTAACTATGGCAAGAACATGTTGGCACATAGGCCCAGGTGCAGACAAAATCTGTCTCAAACACGCAGCAAGTCACTTGAGGTAAAATGATACTTGAATAGCACAGGATATTTCTTTCGAGTTACAGAGAGGACTTTACATTTAGAGGAGTTTAAACTAATATTGCTAATATGGCTCCAGCGTGTAACATCGGATAAAGCATTCTGTAGGACATCACAGTCGGATGGGGATCGAATTGCTTTATAGAGCTTTGTGTCATCGGCGTAAATGGCTGTGCTTACATTTGTAACAGAGTCTGAGAGATCGTTAATGAACACAACAAAAAATAAGGGGCCGAGAATGCTCCCTTGGGGCAAGCCGGAGGTTACAGTTGACCATTGAGAAGCTGACCCATCCACTAACAATCGTTGCATTCTTTCATGTAAATAATCTTTGCACCACTTTAGCAGAGATTCAGTCACGCCATAACATTCCAACTTTTTTTAACAATATTCCATGGTCCACTGAATCGAACGCTTTCGCAAAATCTAAGTATGTTACATCTGTCTGAATGTTCTTGTCCAGGTTTTGACCAATATTGTGCAGAACAAAGAGAAGTTGTGTAACACAGGAACGATTTCTGATGAAGCCAAATTGACAGGGGCTGATCATACTTCGAAGATGTTCATCCAAAACCTGATATACGCAGCATTCCATCACTTTGCTAACCACAGGCAAAAGCGAAATCGGTCTATAGTTCTCTGCGAGCTCTTTCTTGCCCTTTTTAAATACTGGTTAGCTAGCTTTCTTCCATTCAGTAGGGAATATGCAAGTGCCAATCGATTAAGAGAACAAAGACTAGGAGCGATTTGTTTACTACATTCTTTAAGCAAACGAGGAGGGATTCCATCTGGCCCGCACGCCTTTGTAGTATCTAGATCGTTCAGATATTTGGCAACAGTGTCTATGCTAATATGCGTGTCAGAAATTAGCATACTGGATTTCGCAGAAAAGCTTGTGTTTACATCTTTTCTTGGCAGGAAAACAGATGTAAAATAGGAATTAAATAACTCTGCTTTTTCTTCTGGAGTATTTCCAGTGATGCCTTTATACGTCACATCACACTTTGATTGGATCTGCTGTGAAGGATCGCCTTGTGATAAGACCAAAATATCTTAGGGTTCTCAGCAAAGGAATCTTCGATTTTGCTTAGATAGAGTCGATGTTTGGCTTTAATTAAATACTTGGTGCGTTGGCTCAGGGCTCGTACCTTCCTTTTGCGCTCAGGTGTCTTAGATCGAGTCTTTTTCAGCCGGTATTTCTTAAGCGCCGTGTACTTCTTACGCATAATATGTCTTACCTCAGCGTCAAGCCGAGGAGGAGAGCTGGTTTCTTTTACAATCTTTGAAGGGACAAATTTGTCAACAGTAGATAGGAACAAATCCCGCCACGGGATTTGCTGGGCCAGCATTCCCAACAGAGGTCAATATCAGGCTCATAGAGTGAGAGCTCTAGTGGAACTCTTTCGAGACATTGCCGGAATCCATCGAAGTCTCCTTTTTTAAAGTCGAAAACTTTACGCTTGACAGGACTGGCTCTTTTAAACTTAAGCTGAATGGAGAATTCAATGGCATAATAATCGGTTGGAAAGTATAAAGGGTCCGGCATGGATGTAGAGATCCTGCGAATAATTTCGGGTGCGTTACAAAGCAGTAAGTCAAGTTTGTTACCATCTATGATCATTTTCTGCAAAAAGTTATCACCAATAAAAGTGCAGAACATCTCTTCAATCTCAGTCGAGTTAGTTGATGGAGTAGGTGATTCCAGAGACCAGTCGATGAGAGGCAAGTTAGAACTCAAGTTGAAATCTCCTATTATCACGATGTTGCTTGATTCATTAGTTTCAGCTAAAGAAGCATTTAATTGAAAGATAGGGTCGGATCCAGAATTAGGAGGTCGGTAAAAAGGATACAGGAGGAATTTCTTGCTGCTGTAGTCTTTAAGGATTTCGATGACTGTACACTCTGTATTTTCCATTTCAAGATCCGGACGGTTGATGGCACGAATGTCAGATCTCACGGCTGTTAGTACACCACCTCCAACTCTATTCAGCCTGTCGCGACGAAATATGGATTAACCCGTTAACAATTCACTATCTAAGACAGAGTCGTTCAACCAGGTCTCACATATAAAGATATTACATCATAGTCACCACTATAGACTAAGTTTTGTAGTAAGGAAATCTTACACACTTTAGAGGAAGGTTCGCCGACTGTTGGAACGAAGGCCTTAAGCTTCGAGCATTAAGATAAAGAACATTTAATTAAGTCCCGAGTACAGCCGGGTGCAGGTCCCGGGTTTGGATGGATGCCGGAAATCACCAAAAGAATCTCGACATTGAATGTCGAGTCATGATTGTTGTAATAACTGCATCTAGTCTTGAGGAAACCGTGTCTTTCGAGTCGATGAGGCACCAATCCAACATGGTGGCCAATGGAAGTGAATCCCAGGTAGACATATTCGCCCTGACAGCTAAAATAATTCAAGTATAAGACGAAAATTAGACCAAATACAACTGACCAGCAGCGAAGCTCAGTGTACTGGCACTTCAAAGGATTCATAACCACGAAGAAATCAAGATTCAGCTTTTACCCATGTGCTCGTTACACTTCAATGGCACCCGGCTGCACCCGGCTGTTTGTTTTGTTTTTGTCTTTTTACTCGTGTCCAGGCCTTTAGGCCGGCACGAGTCTAGGTTTGAGTTTTCTATCTATAAGTCTATCGTCGTAGTCGAGAATGTGCCATGAAAACGAGGCAAGCCACAGGCACCCCAGGCAATTATTTAGAGCAGCGTGTAACACCAGCGTATAAAACAAATAGACGGGTTCGAATCCTCATGGAATAAAAATAATTTTTTTCGCCTTACTATGTAGTAAATATTATCTTTTCATTTTTTTTTGTATGCTTTTTTCTGGTTTTGAAGCATTTTAAGCTGTTTTTTAATTTGATTTAATTTCCAATATATTTTGACTCAAGCGACAGCTTGTCTGGCTCTTTGATTTCAAAAGGAAATTTGAGAATTTCCAGGATTTCTTATCATTGACTGCACGTTTTAAGGATAAAAGGAAAGATTGAAAACATTACGTATTTTTGGCGTACAAACTAAAATAAATACTATTAGAAAGTCAATGATCACAAAGCAACAGCTACTTTAAAATATCAAAGAAAATAGACCGAGGTCAAACAGGTCACCCAAACAGGACGGCGTGCTTTCGTGACGCTACAATGAGTCTGCAACATCATGCAGTACTAGCCTCCTCCGCAGGCAACCTTTTGAATTTTATATATTTGGCCACCCCCATTTCGTGCCAGTCCTCTCCGAGATCCCACAGGAAACCCAAAAGCAATAAAACTCAAAAGAGAGTTGCATTTGTCAACATGTGAATCGCTGTTACCCTAGCATCTATAAAATTACTTAATAAATATCAGACATAAAGGCAGCTCATATCTAAATGCCTAGGATCGAGACCGATACCTCCATGAGTTCAAATCAGCTTGCCGGCGAAGCAGACAAATATTCCGCCGTTCAGCACCGAACTCAAAATGTGACCAAACTGGCTTTAAAACATATTTATTCTTATGCCAGACTGAATTCCGCTTGGGCACGAGTAAACGCACTATGTGCATCTAGTTTTGCTAAAAGCCTCGGTTTAAAAGAAGTCGGAAAGGAAAATCCAGGAAACCTTAAACAATTGCTTTTCAGTTCTATTCAGAGTAATGCTAACAAACTTCATCACAACACACAAAATGCTGTTATTTCATTAATTGGTTCTATAGTATATAAAGTAAAGGCGTGTATAGGAGGGCAGAGGGCCCCGTGTTCGAGTCCCAGTCATTGATCAAAGACTTTCTTCACCAAAAATCGCTACTTAGTACTTTACTATAAGAAAATTTCTAAGTCTCAGTGGCCACATGTAAGAGGTCTAAGAAAGTATGGGAGAAGATAAATATCTGCAGTATACGTCCCTTAAATTATCAATTCAAGGGATATATGCAAATACATTCCGGGGACGATCTGGATACATCCCTTGAATTGATAATGACCGGAGATATAAACGATATAGATCCCTATGAAAAACAAAAACAAAAACAAAAACAAAAACAAAAACAAAAACAAAAACAAAAACAAAAACAAAAACAAAAACAAAAACAAAAACAAAAACAAAAACAAAAACAAAAACAAAAACAAAAACAAAAACAAAAACAAAAACAAAAACAAAAACAAAAACAAAAACAAAAACAAAAACAAAAACAAAAACAAAAACAAAAACAAAAACAAAAACAAAAACAAAAACAAAAACAAAAACAAAAACAAAAACAAAAACAAAAACAAAAACAAAAACAAAAACAAAAACAAAAACAAAAACAAAAACAAAAACAAAAACAAACAAAAAGCATATCAAGTATGAAATAAGAAATGTTTAATTCGCTTCTTCATGGCATACCCCTCTGCACTCCTCATGCACCTCAATCGCCCCTGATGCGAAATTGCAGCTAGGGTTTCATTTATTGGTCTTTAGTCCCCCAAGAATCAAAAGATAATGAAGTGGTAGCAATATTGGATGAAGGAACATCAGTCGCTATGGGAAATCTTTTATTGAAGTTTATTCAAGATGGCTGCCGTGAGGTCTCATGAAACCCAGTGCTATCAGATCACGATGAAAATGATAAACAATTACCTGACATCCCAGTACATGTCGTGTGATGATACCCTGCTGAATGTTAAGTTGTTGTATCCTTCCATCCAATCCTCATTATCATTGAAAGAACTACAGTAGATATACAGATGCCCTACAGCAGAATTGTATCCATTCCTCTTGAACTGCCACGATTCATAGTAAGTAGTGAGTCGCTGTTTGTTTACAATTGTTGTGCTGTTACAGAAGACCTTGCTTTTACGATACGCAAACCTCATATGGAAATCCATCTAAAAACAAAATCATGATCATGAGCAAGGAAGGGATGCAACATGAATAAATCTTGTCTCTGAGTGACTGTTTAAATGATATTTACTGTTTTTTGACTGTATTTGGAGATATTTTACGCACTTGATGTGTATTGCTTGTCTCACCGAATGTAATTGTTTTCTAAATGTGTATTTTCGTAAATTAGAAATAGAATGTATGGGGAGTTGGCGTTCTTATTGCCGCTAAATTGCGAAAAGCGTCATATCTCTAAATCGAAAGCGTGAACGTTATTTGCCGCGATGGGTTTACAAAATGTAGTTGTTTTATATTACACAAACAAAATGTGAATAAAATAGATAAAATCACACCTTTCCATTTTCACTTCTAAAACGCTTCCCGTTGCAATTGAATATTTTTTGGTTGATTTGTATGTGTTCACTGAAGCGCTAAAGCTAATTCGTGTGTGCACTGAAGCGCTTCTAGTTAAATCAATTCAAAACAGATGACCATAAGCAAATATATTTTTCAAATAAAATGTGTCATAGAAAATGGAAGGGCCTAAAGCCTGGTTTTCACTAGCGATATAAGCATAAGCATAAGCAAATACGCAGACTCAGTAGTGTACTGCTCATTAGCGGTGCTTGTCTTTTCTCACACCTCGGTGATAAATGCAGTACTGAGTCTGCGTATGTTGCTTATGCTTATGCTTATGTTGCTAGTGAAAGCTAGCCCTTAAGAATGATGCGATAACCTGGTGATAAATTATAGTATATGTATAAAAATTACAAATATTATGCTGAATATCTAAATCTAAATATGCGATAATTTACAAGATGACGTACGATAAGCTTTTTTAAACTTGTAATTACCATTAGTGCACTTTCGCACGTGTTGCTGCTTGGTATATGTTAGCTTACATTCTTGTAATTAGTTCATTATGCACTCGGTCTATTAAAACTTCCGGATATTGTGAAATTATAAATAAAGGAATGTATCCGGACCCAGACCCGCGCGCGCGGCCAAAAAATAGAGCGTTTTTTGTTATATATTCTTGCATATGATTAAATCATCTCCCGTGGGAATATGTGGCCGGTTTGAATAGAAATCATCGTCAAAAAGAGTCATATGATAAAATGTTTATTGTCTGAGTTAAGTCAGTGGTGACCAGCGGTCAAACTTGACCTCCCATTCAGTCAATAAGTACATATTATTTATATTAGCATTTTAAACTCTTTAGCTCGGCAGTCTACGTGGGAATGGTTTTGGAACTAGAATTATTATGTATTCTTTATTGAGTGTCAAATAAAACCCGTAAGAATCTCAGCGGAGTTTTAGAACTGTTAGGAAACTCCTACAGTGCAAAAACATAGACTGTTCCAGTTTGCAAACAGCCACCAAATTGGTTATTATGGATACAGCCGAATTGTAAACATACTAGGAAACACAATTTTGTGATCGTTGAATATTGTTAATATGCATACTCTGCAATAAGGTATTATAGATTGATTTGATGCTATTAGAGTGGTTTTCATTATTAACTCGTAAAATACACTTTAGCGTATTTAGCACTATTACACTCTAATTCCTTTGTTTTCTGTTATGTTTTTCTGACTATTACACTTTAATTAGTACACTTTGTTTCACGGGTTAATGAAAACCACTCTAAGTGAAATAAAAACTTCGAACAGTCAATACACTAAACCAGCTAGTGTGTAACTTTCACTTTCATTTTCACTTCTAGTGCGTTATCACAACTCAACTTACTTCAAAATTCAAACAACGCACACCGATAATCAAGTGGAACTGAAAATTAAATTAAGCTACGAGGCTGCTATGAAACTACAATCTTAGCCTGTAAAAAAACTACAAAGCTCGGCATGTAAAACTGCAGTCATATTTTAGGCATGTTCCTTCCGTAGTTATAGCTGCAATGAGCAGTCAACTATGTTATTTGCCAATTAAAAATTAGACAATATTGGAAATTTATATTATGACTTCAAATGCCATTTTCTACCCTATTGTAGAATTATAAATCTATATACACGAAATGGATTCCGAACTGGCCATGAATCGGAGCTTGACTCATGCATTTGGTGTACGCTCTCCTAAAGCTTTATGTTTAACAGCGCTTAGAAGTGCATAATGCCAAGTTCCGATAGCACTAATAAAAATTCATTAAAGACTACCTAGTTAAAGACTTACGACGTTCGCAGATGTACTATTAGTTCTGTAGCTGATAATTCCACCTCTGTAATGTGAACCATCGGTGCCACCAAACAAGATAACAAACACGATCACTCCAAGGAACATTCGTGTGTCCATTGCTGAAACCCTTTACCTATGATTTCTTAATTTGTTCTTCAGACAGTATTAGACACTATGTTTCTCAACTTTTTTCAAGACAATTAGTGCAGTCATCTATCTCATTGCACAACATTCAGGGATTCCTTCATCGTAGTGATTTCTAGCGCTATTGCCACACCTTTAAGGTTGAATTTGATTGGTCATATATGACGCAGTTAATTAAGCTTGATTCAAAATCAGGTTTAATTGGTTAGGAATATCATGTGACATAGCAAGATAATTTTAGTTGCATATTCAAGACGGAAGAGATAAAATTTAAAAAAAAGTTTCGGTCGTTTGCAATTGAGTTTAGAAGTCTCAACCCAACAGTTTTAGCGTGTAGAAGTCATTTTATCTTTTATTGTTTTGTTATCTTAGTAAGGCTGAAACATTAGCATTTTGTGTTTTTATTGTACAAAACAAACTGAACCCTTGCTGTTCTTCTAAAGAATTTCAAATTATAACCAATATACTTGGGAAACAAAGTTTTGCAGAACATACTTGAAAAAGTGGTGTCCAATGCCTTTTACAGAACTAAAGATAATAGATAGATTAATTGTTACTTTTACTTTAAGTCGATTGCTAGTTAACATCTCACGTTTCATTTGATACGCATCGATTGTGTTTATTTTCTATACATGACATGTTTGTTTCGGTTACCTTGACAACTACGCGTTTTCAAAGTTCTTATTAATTTACATCCAAATTTTTTCCTGATCAGTGGCTCTCTTTCGCTCTCCTTTCACCTATTCTAAAAGCTAAATTTATGCTGAATTTGATATAAAGCTGAACAGATATTTTTGCAAGCAAAATCCAAAAACCCAAGTACAAGCCAAGGAGCATGTTCATGGAAGCCCGATTAGTACTAATCCAAGATTAAATAAATGGTTTTAGTAGAGTTAATCCTGGCTTTCAGGAACTCAAGAGGGTCTCTTCGATCAAAATTGGGGTGCTTCTGCATCGTACAGTACACTACATCCGTAACATTGAAAATTGTAAAAGCGGAACACTAACATTTTTTCTTGTCGTGGATTTGAACAGTCACCCCTGCTGCTTATTCAATTAGTGTGAAATGTGCTTTCAACTTTGGAAATAGATACCAAACATTAATTGAGTGAAGCCTTCTTAAAGTCTAATTAAAGCTTACAATTGTTAATTAAGAGACTTTGATATATTTATGCCTCAATTTGTTTTCGTATGCATGATCATTTCCAATGTTTATACTTCATGGCCTTACGCAGTTTGTTTGTTTTTTTGTTACCATAACAACACAGCACGTTCCCAGATATTCTATAGCATTCGCTCATCCACCGTTTGTTTTCCCTTTTGACATTTCCCTTAAATATTTGTTTGTTTGTGTGTTATTCAAACAAATCCTGACATTTAAAATGGCTTCTTCAAATGCCTTCTAGCCTCAATCAAGTTTGCCAAGTGCAAAGATATTCATCAAATTTCCTGTTTTCTTTCTTTTTTCGCCGATGCGTGAACGTTTTTATACATGATTGTTTTAATGCAGCAGTAGGTCTATTTATCAGAATAGAAGTTATTGGCGTCATTAATTAGTTTAGCCTAGATCATACCAGTGATATTTTTGTAGACATGCCAAATTATTGCTTTGCAAAACGAAAAAATTGCTATATTTTACACCAACAGAAAAATGTGCCAGTATTCATAAAATATATATCAACAAGAAATATGTAAGGATGCTATGTAAGAATGTAAGCCATGTAAGGATTGTTTTCTATTTGTTAACTCGTTCAGAGTAGGAATACAGTATATGAATAACCAATGAGCCGTTAAGTGTCTTGATGTCGCAGACAAATCGAAGAATAATGTCGGGCTGTATTTATTTTCCTATCTCCATCTTTGCCGTCCGGAGACTTCTTTTTGCGGAAGTGCATGTAAAATGAATAGCGTTGTAAACAATAAACTGAGGTCCTATCTGACATGTATCTGAGCTATGCGAAGCATATTTGGATGAGCTTCTTGATCAAAACCTCGAAATGACGGAACTAAATCATCATGTAGATACTGACATAAATATACCAAAATCTTCGTAATTCATTTATCAGTTCAAAATATAACATCGCAGGGTTTTTTTCTCGCTAGCGCATGAATCAGTTGATTTGCCGCACAAAGCGGAACTAGACCATGGGCTCAAAGCTGGAAAAATATAATACAGTAAATATACCAAATGATAGTCCTGACAGACAGACAGACAGACAGACAGACAGACAGACAGACAGACAGACAGACAGACAGACTTTTTTATTTAGTACTAGGAGTTAGCAATATAGTTATAGTTATAAATAGTGCATAAAGAATATAAAAGACTTATAAAGAAATGAATGCAAGTTTGGCAAGTTTAGGTACAATAAAATTTTTGGTATAAGCTATCTATAATAACACTTGGTTAACCGAGATAGATAGCTGCAAATATAAATGAATTGGAATTGGAAATCCTGGAGGACGTAACCTCAAAGGTAATAACAACCCTGGAGGGCGTAACCTCGCATGTAATATCAGATTAAAATAGGACAAGCCTTGGGACAAGCCAAGACAAGAGAGCTCGACGCAGACAGCAAGCCCCATAGTGCCAACAAAATTAAAACATATACATAAATATACTTAAAGATCCATACCTCAGACGAAGCCTTCTTGGAACAAAAATAAACCAGCATAATATCCTGTTTATCCTTGAGTGAGCAGATAATTATTGTAATCTTAGGCCCCATCTTTGTTCTCATGTGACTTTGGATTTGAGAAGGCAAGCCAGAATAAGAGTGTACATTAGCAGGGGCAGGTGCACTTTTATTTTGTTCTCACTCTTTTTACCACTGTTTTTGTACCCAACTTGAAGTTTATTCTTTTTTGTGTGTGCTTGTGCTTTTCCTTTGGATGGGGCTTGCGTCATTACCCATGATGCATGTAGCGTTTTCGTGCCCTCCCCTTTACTGTGGGTCCATTCGCCCACAGCCATAACATTCCAAACTCAGGTGTGTTGAATTATTGCCTTACCCATTAAACGAGCTTCAGGAAAAGCAGCAGCACATCTTAATAGTTTAGTGGACTTCTTTCTTATTCATGAACCATGGATAATATGGACAACAGAAATGTCATTATACTTATTTAACTTATAGAGTAGACTCCAGCGGTTTGTTGTATTAATTTCAATTCATAGTACCTAAAAATTGAGAAAAGTGCTGGAGAAACCCATAATGAAGACACAGCCACACAAAAGCCGGTCATTGATAAGTGGTCAGTCCACGTGGCATGAAGTCTCGGGGAAAAATAAGCTCACGTCGGTAATATGTACTGACTGAAATAATAAGAATCAAAATACAAAACTTACCAAGTACTGCAAATAATAGTGTTGAAATTGCGGGAATTTGTATGAAAACACCCGTATCCTGTTCGTAGCGAGATACCAAAAAACAACAGCTCCTGTTCGGCGTCATGGCTCGACCTAGGAATTTGGCATGTCTTTTTCTCTCAGTCGTCAATAACAGTACCTGAAGGTCCAAACGCTTGACCACTTAAAAGCTGCCAGCATTACGGGGGATAGCAACAAAATTAAAGCTACCAACTTATGTAAAGTGAGGATCAGAATGAATCACTTCGTCTGACAGCTCACGTGCTGTGCTGTCCTAAATGTGGGATCACTCAAATTGCCACCACTCCAGTACCTTATATACCGACCTCACATGTATGAATGCTTCTACACAAAGACCTAAGATTACAACAATTACATAATGCCTCTAGATAATTTGCTTAAATAAATACAGCCAAGAGAAACATAAAAATCCTATTTGCGCGCAAATATTCCATTTAAAGCAATTTTTGAATAATTGCTGCACATTTTGTTGTGGGATTGCCTTGTTTTGGCTGCACATAAGGTCTAAGGGCCGATCGAAACATCTAAAAGGGAATCAAAGACAAGCTTTTATAAGTGCATGGCTATATTCAAAAACAGTTCTAGTGGCCAAGAAACTGTTGTCAAGGGGATGGATGAGAGAGGTCGATTCTTGCTTTATACGGTCAGTCACTGATTTCATTGGTGCGCGCATTTGAGGTTAATTGTGCAATAACTGTCAATCAGTATTTTTAATTTGTAACTTGTAATTTTCTTGCTTTCTGATTGGCGTCAGCTATGATCAATAAGAGGACAGACACATAAATCTGATTGCGTCATCTCTCACGCAAAGCAAAATCAACTTTTTGAACTTTTTTTTAATGAAAAGAGAAGACTATATTTTACATTTTTGAGCCAGTAGCATGACTACAAATATTGTACGTCTAATTGTTTTTCTTCGAAATCGATAGCTATTAACAAAACTTTTACACAGCCCGATGAAAATTTACATACTTTCGCGCGACTTTCACTCGGAAAACAACCCAATATAAAAGCCCTCTATGAGGACGTGTGGTTACTGGTAGTCAAAATATATAGCATCCACAATCATCACGTCTACTGTCATAGGTTTTTAGAGTCACGGCCTAGTTTGCATTAATATATGATCTCTCTCAGTACACATTGATAACTGGTCTTAGTACTTGATCAAGTCCCAACCAGTCATCAGCTGTAACAGTCCATTCCAATACTGCCCGTCCCCCCCCCCCCCCCCCCGGGCGAACCCCTTGGTATTTGACTTTTTTTTTAATAAAAAAAATAAATAAATAAATAAACAATATGTTTAAAGTCTTACATACACTTATACCTAGTATGTGTACAATTTTTCACAGGTTAAATATAAATCATTCCACTATTCTCACTGCATAATTAATTAGCTCAGAATATAAATAAGCCTGCTCGATCTAGGAGTGGTCACTTCAAGATACGCCGGCACAACGTGAACTTTCGCGACCCACCCACCTCCCCTGGTGGCGGTTGACCAGCCTATGCACTAGTTTTGAGTTGTGTTTTGCTAATTGTTGGCCTCAAGCCGAAGGAGCCTAGCTCTTGATTCCTAATCAACGCTAGCGTGGCATGGACCAGAACCATTGAATGTTGAAGTCGATTTGCTTTGTTATGTGTGCACCCTTTGTCTTCCTCCAGTGTCCCCCAAATCATTGAAGGGATTGTCTCTAGAAAGACAATAGCGTTTTCCCGCTATCCTCGACTCTAAAGATTTTCTTAATGTATGGACATTTCCAACCAACCATTGCAAACACAGTCAATATAGCTACCAATTTGCTATGTACCCTACCAATAGAATTTCTATTGCTTTTTAACCCAAAAAGTTATCCCTAAGAGGGAATAAGTCATCGAATTCGACTAGACATTGTGCTCCTCGAAAGTAACAGCAACTTCGTCATATTTCAACCAGAAACGTTTTCGTTCAGTTCTACCTTCTTTGCAGCATAAATTACAGTAGGGAAGCGTTTTCTTTACAATCTATGATCAACCCGCAGTCCAAGTCTCCAACGAGGGAGATTGTTAGGCAATAGTGGTTGGTGGTGTAGATTAATAGGTTTTCCAACTGCAAGTTTTTTTCTAAATCGGAACTCATGGGCATCCTTTTTCGGCCATTTTAAAAAAATTAAAAGAAAATTGTCCCACAGGAGAATACGGCAGTTCATTACACAAACCCGGAATTTCACCCAGCAAAACAAACTCAAAACTGACTTGCCAATATCCTTATTACATGCTTATTACCTCATCAGTCGCGGACTCCTCCCATAACTTAATTATACGATGAGTTAATGAGTATGCAGTGAGGATATATTACTACATAAAACAATGGAAATAGGGTGTGGTTAGTTTATAAATACCGTATAAAACTTCTTAAAATGTTAACAAAAATGATGATCTATTGCAATAAGAGTACAGAACTGTTGGGAACTCAAATCAACTTAATTGCATAAATAACAAGCATTTATTCACAGAAGAACTATATAGGTTCAAACACATTTTTTGTTGAGCCCTGATAATAGGGAACTAGGGGAAATTAATTTTGAGGCTGTGTTGTTTCTTCGATGGCTTAGAATCATTTCCGGTTAGGGGACTTCTGGCATTGAGAGTTAGTTAGGCGCCAGGCCTTCCTCATCCCGGCCTCTTTGCAGCTTTGAACGCTAGAAGAAGCAAGTTTTTACCCTCCCCCTTTCCCCATCTCAACCTGTTTCGAGTTTTTCGGGGCCTTCTGTTCACCGCTGCGGTTTGTCCCCTCACCTTTGATGAGAACACTGTATTCATGTGGGCTAGATTACCTTAATTGCTATATTGACAAATTCTTTATGTTAATAAACGGCCACTATCGTGGCCGAAATTATGCCACTTGCGGTGTTATCTTCATTCGCGCATTCTCATCAAACAGAGCTCGGCGATACTAGTTTTACTGAAAGTTGTGTCAGGAGCAGCTAGCATAATTATATTTATATTTAGAGCAATGGCACTTAATCCGTGAAACAAAATCTAATAGTCAATGTCTAATAGTCTAATCAAAACAAAAGAAAACAATAGTACGTGTCTACTAATGTCTGTTAGACATATTTTTTTCACGGATTAAATGCCATCACTCTAGCAAAAAAACGCTTAGCTCGCCTTTTTGAGATTGTATGGCTACATATTCTTTAGATCATGCAAAAATATTTTTTGTCTTTTTCGCTTTTTCCGTTGAAAATGTACCTAACTGTGGATGCGCAAGAAACTTAATCCTATCTTAAGTCGAGAAAGAATTTTTCTGGGTGTAGCTAGTGCGTTTGTGTGTATCAATTCTCGATTGTTTCTTCATGACTATAAGCTAGAAATATTTTTCGATATTTTTGTCTTTTCCTGCTTAACCCAGTAATTCATTACATCGTGCCAATTAAGAATGTTGAAACATGCATATTAATCGGAAATATGCGCGAGTTCTGTTTTCTAGATTCTACATTTGAAAATACTCTACGTCTTGAAATTGAAAAAGACAGGTCAGTGCCTTGGAACTTTTAGATTGCATAAAAACAGGCAGAAATAGAAATTTAAAGTTTGTATTCCTATATTTCTATTTCTGACGGCTTCTCGTCAAGATCCACTCCATTGTTTTCATACGAGTTTACATTCGTTTCCATGGCCATGACGATGGGAGGATCTGGTTCTCGCTTCAAAAGTCGACTGGGGAACAGGTTTCGTACTTTCTTGAATAATATCACTCCAACGACAATAAGAAGCAGCCCACCAACAACTCCAAGTCCGGCAGAAGTGCCAATCTGAGCAGCTGTGTGAATAATAATGGTGAAAAAAGTGAATGTTTTTCTTCGGGCATACAATTTGATTAAGAAGCAGAGTAAGAGCAGGTTGATCATTTTAAAGTAATATGTAAAATATGAGCGGAAGCCCGTTTTTCTAATGCGAGGGACTCTATATCCCATGGGACTCGAGTGTTCATTCTTTAACTGTCTTAGAATATGATCACACTCACGAACAATTTACCCGCTTTTATTATTAAATTGTCTAAAGGCTTATTTGTTTTGCACTGCGTGCTTTCTTGTGTCCGATACATTTTTGCGTTTTCCAATTGAAGAGGCTCATTTATGTCATGTACATCAGACCGGCCGGCTGGAGGCCGCTTTGGCTACAGAACTCCACAGGCTTTTTAAGGATAGAAATTGTCACAATATATGAGATTGATACTAAATCTACTTGAGCGAAGAGCTAGATAACGACAGCAAAAAAGTGCCTATTTTACGTACTATCAAGCCTGAAAACACAAGTTGGAGGTTTCGAGTATCTAAAATTTCTCACAGTAAGTTTGAGTTTGTTATAATTCATCTTATAGTAAAGGAAAAAAGTATGCTTAGTACTTGCCAGTCAATTTCATAGGGAAGACGGTGATTTCAGAATTTGCTCCGACAAATTTGATGCATGTACGTATATCGATATTTAAATGTTATTTACAAGTATTTAAGTTGGCCAGGGAACACAGAAAAAAATTGAAAGTGATTATCAGCGCTTGGAACAGCAAGTGATAACATGACGAGTATGCGCTAGCCGCTGGACGGAAGTGGCCTCAATTACGGTTTTAACCTGGCTTAGGGCTACCTCTCTCATAAATAGAGTCGTATATAATCTCCCCAATGTTTTTCGGAGCATTATATTCGAATGCAGAAGTATGAACAGCTAGAAATTATTCTTTCAAAATTATCCATTTGTCTAAGACAAAAGAAGTTGGAGACATGCGCAGATGTTATCACTTGCTGCTAGCGCTTGGTATTTTGATGCTCCGTGTTCCGTAAAGTAACTAATAAAGATGTCAAATAGTGGGGTTTTGAAATGCAGGAAAATTGTTGTATAAAGAAAACAGTTTCTATAACTAATCAGTATTCTTTATATAAAGCATACTAATGAACTCTTTAAACCGAAAAAAATTCAAAAGACTTCATTAGTATGCTTTATATAGAGAATACTAATTAGTTATAAAAGCTCACTGACCGTACTTGTTTTCTTTACCCCACAATTTCCCTGTGCTTCAAAGCCCTCACCACTTGACACCTTTAGTTACTCTATGGAATATAAAGCCATCTTATGCCCATAAATGTCGGAAGTGAATATTTTGTTTAAGCAATAGAAGATAGTTTCTATGACTCTATCGGTGAAATAGAGCACGCGTGATGTTGGGAGAAACACCAATCTCGTACCCAGAGCCTGCGTCCCTCTTGGTCAGCGACCGAGAAACGAGAGGCTCTGGCCAATACAGTTATTTGGAGCACTCTGATTGGTTGACAGAACAATAGAAGGAGCGTTTGAATTTTACATTCTTCGCATATTTTGAGAATCGAGATTTCCCGGAATTATCCTAAATTATTATTTCCAGATCGATTTTCGATAAGTAAAATTGTTCAGGGTAGCCTGAACCATTGTCAGAATATAAAAAGATTGTCAGACTACTTCATGTCGAGAGGATGTGAGCAAGCGATAAGATTTAGTGCAGTTTTAATAGGAGATTTGTGGCCCGTTGGTCGTTGAAGGTCGTGCTTCGAAGAGGGCCGTTGGACTATCGATTAAAATTCACTTGACAGGCTTCAAAACGTGAAATAAATCACACAAATGACTCACATAAATATCATTCTTTACCTCTGAGTATATTTCTAAATACGGTGCATAAAAATAAGCTCTCGATCGATCAGCAATTTTCTGTCACAGATTGAGCTTGACATGCGCAGTTAAGCCAAGTCCGCAAATAGCGGACTAAAAATTTGTGTTGGCCAGAGCCTCTCGTTTCTCGGTCGCTGACCAAGAGGAACGCAGGCTCTGGGTACGAGATTGGAGAAACACGAGAAAAGTGCTCTATTTCACCGGTAGAGTTATAGAAAACTATCGATCTTCTATTGCTTTTATGATATAGCAAGAGGTATTGTAAGAACGATCAAATTGTGTTATTTTCTGATCAAAACTAAAATTCTAAAAACTTGCGCAAATGTAAGCCAATCACATTTGTCGTACTATTGACTAATCAGTGTAACTCAAAGCGGCGTTTTTGACAAAACAGTTTGACAACTTTCATTGAAAGAACTCAGCAAAAAATATGTTGAAAAGGGAGTTTTAATTTATGTTTTTATAATGGAACAATGACAAATTAAAAATAGAAGAAAAGGCTAAATATAACTTACAGTTCTTCAAGATTTGGAAATGTTTAATACTTGCTTTCGACGAATCAAGCAGCGTTCGCTATAACTTATGGTGAATTGAAAGCCGTGTTTTCAGTTGGAAAAAGCTGGAGTTTGAAAGAGACTTACAGGATAAGGATTTTGCTGGTAAACGAGAAGCTGTTGATTTGAATTACTGTTGGCTGACACCGATAGCTTGTGTCAAAACATCTCTACACTGGCGTAGTTGGTTCATACGAAGGATGATTGAACACGTTGTCTCGTGGCGACAGTCAGTTTTGGAAATCTTCGTCTCTCTTAATTTGTAAGTAAGAAACAAAACTTTGTTCAATGAAAAATAACTCTTATTGATCGAAACTAATCTAGGAGAAAAAAACAATGTCCTATGTTGTGAATTCTATTTCCTTAAATTTGATTTATTCTGGCGTCGTTGGCAAGGTCATGCTCAACCAAGTCATTTTCTATGAATATTTACGTTTATTATTATTGTCCGACCACGAGGCTTAGTTTGTAAATTTAAACGATAACTGGAATGATGGAAAGTGTTTTCTGGTTTATTTCTAAGTTTTGGTCCCCTAACTAAAGTGAAATTTGTAAATAGACGTTTTGGTATAATCATTCGTCAGAAAAACATGTCTTTACCGGTGAAATAGAGCATAGATTTTGGTGGTCTCTCAGCCAATCAGAACGTGTGTTATAATTGAGCTATATTATAAATATTACATAGAAAAAGATAGAATTAGTATAAAATAGCACTAACTTCTTTATAATCGAGAGTGAGGTCTTTACGAGAAATATCAAACCGAGGTCTTAATGTATCCAGTGTAGTCAAGGTCAAAGTTTGATATTTTCCGTACAGACCTAATTATTAATTATTAATTATTAATTATTAATTATTAATTATTAATTATTAATTATTAATTATTAATTATTAATTATTAATTATTAATTATTAATTATTAATTATTAATTATTAATTATTAATTATTAATTATTAATTATTAATTATTAATTATTAATTATTAATTATTAATTATTAATTATTAATTATTAATTATTAATTATTAATTATTAATTATTAATTATTAATTATTAATTATTAATAAGTAGTTTCTTATATGACACCTTTTTGCTGTTATCTTTTTATTGATTATCTAAAGTATTTATCATACCACAACTCATATTATTACATCCGGTTTCGGGCCCTATTGTGAAGTACTGGGGGGACTGGTTCCAAATTAATTTGGTTGAGCTCGTTGACTTTTGCAAAATAACTTTTAATTGATGTAGATTCCGGAAGATCAATTCCATAAAGCAATTTCTTCAAGAAATAACACTGAAAGCGCTAAAAGCGTGGAAAATGGTCGAACATTCAAACGAAAACACAGTTGACGAGCAAAATTCTATCTCTTCAAAGGAACAACTAACATCAAAGCCGCTCACAGAACCAATAAACAAAGACTTTTGTCAACTTTTGACATCAATCAAAAGTTATTTTTCGAAAGTTGGAATTTTTCTCGTTCTTTAATTTCGAGTCACCAAATTTAATAGTTTTGTTAAGTTTTCCGCGATTTATTCAAAATTCCTCTGATAAAACTTTCTGATTTTGAGCTGGTTACCTGTCCAAGAAAATGAAGTTTAACACCTGTATAGCAATTTTTCTAGAGCTCATCAAAAACGGGAGATATTTTAGGAAAAATGAATTCAATGATCTTTGTTTTTGTTGCCATAGCAACGCGTCATGGAAAAAAATGGCATCAATCAAATCTTCAATCCCTCCATAGTATCTCGTGTGGAAATCATTTTGATCAGACAAATGTAAGTTGATCGATTTTCAAAAATAAATTGGAAGTTTTGTCATGATCAAAATCGATCACCAAAATACTACAGGTAAACACCTTAAGTCAACACAGGAATCCAAATGCATTTCCGTAGAAAAATATATATGATTTCTCGTTTATGGACTTCAATGATTTTATGTTCTATTTTCAAACTCAGCGCTGTTTTCTACATTAAATAATCCAGAAGTACATGTCATCTCACAGTCCCTTAAAGCTAAATCTTAAAAACAAATAGTTACGCTTATATTTCGACAAGAACGACTTTGGTGTATATTGTTGGACTGGTAAGTGTAACAGCATTGTAGTACTATCACTGAAACGAGGTTAGATTACTTCAACCTCGTTCTCAGGGACCTCTCACTTTCTTTCTTTCAAAAAGGCCCTGAGAACGAGATTGAGTTTATTTCCTTATTTCTAATAATAAAGTTTGCCTTTACTTTTTGACAAAAAAACTCGGCATTCTTCACAGGCAGCCCAGCCACTTCTCCTGACAATGGATGTTTATTTAATAATTTATTAAAAAGACAAAAAATGCGCGCGCTTGTTTTAATTTGCTTGGCGCGCTTGCTTGCTATGCATGGGTTTCCTGTGGTAATATCGCGCGCTTGTTGTGAATGGGTTTCCTGTGGCGATCCCGCGGGACAAAGCGTAGTTTGTGAGAAGGTATGAAACACGGGTCACGTGATGGACGTATGTGTGCCCCAGGTTGATTGGACACATTTCCGTGAAGCGCTCGGGATTTTTCACTCGTTGAAGTATCGTAAAGTAAGTCGAACAGTCTCCGAAGGGAAGTTTGACATGAGTGTGCTTGATTATTCCTCAAAAGCTGCATGCTTGTAAATTAAAAAATTTGAATACACTCCTGAATTAATCCTTAATTTTCCTCGGCCCCATTTACTTGTTTATAATATAGGGGCAAAATTTTTCTTTGTGTCATTTTATGATTTCTAATCAGTTGCACGCGTAGCGTAAACAAGAAAGCAAACGAATCAAGGTAGAACAACATACAAAGCCCAACAAATTCAACAAACAAATTCAAGCCCAAGAAACAATAAAAAAGACATAACAGGTTTCAAAACTCACTTTATTTCTGTTTATAACTGAACTGTTTACAATCTTCTTGTATGTATTTTTGCAAATTCTCAGCTGGAATAAGTTTTCGTTCTCTATGAGACCACCGACCGAGTGTCAAAATGCACAGCAAAAAAATCAAAATTTTATGCCTAACATTAGCTTAATAACTTTAAAAATTAGCTCATTTCATATAAATAATTGTTTCGAAATCTTATATGAACATGAAAACTTATGAAGCGTCCTAAAACACTCCAAAAAAGTAATTTTTGCAGTCCAAAACTGGTAGCATTGTACATGAAGCTGTGAGCGACACAACAAAACTTCAAAAAATTACTCATAAATCACTCTCAAATACCTTGAAGGTCCGCTCATTTACAGTGAAGAATTGTTTCGAAGTCTTGTATGAACATAAAAGCTTTTGAAATTTTCAAAAACCTCTTCCAAGAAGTAATTTTGTAGTCCAAAACCAGCACCGTTTCAAGTAAACTTGTGAGCGTTTTTCATGGTATGAATGAAATTCCGAAAACTTTTTTAGATTTCGGAAAACTCTCGTGTACTCACGATAGCTATCCGACGTCCCTCGACAACTCAACGAGTGAAAAATCCCGAGCGCTTCACGGAAATGTGTCCAATCAACCTGGGGCACACATACGTCCATCGCGAGTCAAAGCTTAAGCTAGCTTCCCAGGTGAAATTCTCGTCAAATAACAAACTTTGAACGCTCAAAAATATTAAGTTGTTTGGACATAAATACTTTGTTTACATATTCGAAGAAAAATCGATATTTTCTTTCTTAGCTGGTGAAATACAAGCGAAAATGTATTTTGTCACGTGACCGTGTTTCATACCTTCTCACAAAGTAGCTTTGTCCCGCGGGATCACAACAGGAAACCCATTCACAACAAGCGCGCGCTCGTCCCGTGGGATATCGGGAGGATATTACCACAGGAAACCCATGCATAACAAGAGCGCGCGCGCCAAGCAAATTAAAACAAGCGCGCGCATTTTTTTGTCTTTTTAGCGTATCAATAAAATAGTAAATAAATTATTAAAATAAACATCGTCAGGAGAAGTGGCTGGGCTGCCTGTGCATTCTTTTGTTGCTCTTTGTTTTGTTCATGAAGGTTTACTGTCAGCTAGGTTGAATTTAGGGTTCAACTTCTTCCCTTTTTCGTTTGCTGTCCCAAACAATACGATTTGCCCTAATTTATTGTTCCATATCACTTTTTTTTTCGAAATTTAAGTCGTTTTATTCCGAAAAATCAAAGCCTCGATCTAAAGAACGTTTTTGTCAACATTTTCGTCTCCGTTCGCCAGCAAGGCATTAATTTTAGCCTCATTTGCTGCCCATCAGTGCACAGGATTATACCGTAAGCAGCTTGTGCCATATAATATTTAGTACTGTCTATGCTGCACACCTTTAGTTTCCAGCCTTCCCCTCCCTTTAGAATGTCTGACTCTCAGGACCAGTTTGTACTCTATTTATGTAAAGGAGGCTTCCTATAGGAAAAATAATCACAATTTTTTGTCAGTTTCGATAAAACGATGAAATGTTGTTCATATATCAGGCTAACCAGGTGAACGGAGATTTTATTTTCAACCAATCAGAGCGCGTTCAGTATTTTTGCGAACGGCCCTCGTCCCCAGGCTACTTACTTCACGGTCGACGAGTATGAGAATCGCCATTTTGCAACTGGAGTTTATAATAAATTGTTTTCAATAAAGATGTGGTGAACAACTGTAAATTTAGTCTTCTTCCTGAGTCTAACGTGTTGTACAAATGTTTGTAAGTTTTTATGATAAACTTTTTATTTGGCATTGTGTACTGTACTTAAGTTAATTATTCCGTTCAGTTGATAAATATAAAATTAAAGTTATTAGCAAATTCATGCAGTTGTAGACTCGCCAAAACCCTCAAGTATACTTCCATATCGAAAAAACTCATTTTTAAAATCATAACCCTTATTTACTGTGCTGTTAAGCACGATATTCTGTTTGTAAACCGATTTCCTTTGGGAGACTCGCACTATCAACACGCTCGCCTCGGTCAACTCTCAAAATCACGTATTGTTTGATAAGAAAGAAAACAGCCAAAACACTGAGCGTTAAAATGACGATACCAACAGCTTATTTTCATATTTTAGGCTAAATCTTTCTTAAATACATAAAAATATATTCGCTCATTAACTTTAGGAGTGAAATATTTTCGCAGAATGATAAGTTCTTGCTCCTTCAACATATCGTGACGGTATTGCGTGACACAGTTTTGATCGCTGATAAAACGATGGCAAAGCGACAGGAACAGTCAAAAATTAAAGGGAGATTTCTTTCAAACTCTTTTGCTAATTTATGTGATTAAATAAAAGCTTTCAGAAATAATTTTTCTGATATTTTGCTTGTTCATCAAGGGACCTGGGGACCAGGGCCGTTCATTTTGTCCAATAATGCTTTGCACGCCGTGTTCACCGTTCACCTGGAACTCTCATGCACCAAAGGGAGAAAACAGTTGACCAAAGTATTTTTCTTTACAAGCATTAAACGTTTTTGTGTGAATTTTGATAGAATTCAGTCCAGTTTCATGTCTAAGTAGGCGTACAATGGCGGAAATCCAAAGCACTTTCTGAAGTGCCACTTCGGAACAATATTTGGGCAGTCGAATAGTTGTCATGTTGCTTTGCTTTTAAAATTATTGAATCGAAACTGACAAGAAATTGTGATTTTTAGGGTTAAAAAAATAGCGCCTCGAATAACTAAAAAACCGTTAGTACGAATCTCTCCAAAATGCGCATGCTGCTAGGCAAAGTGTTAAATATTAACTCCTTATGTGTCGTTTTAAAAGTTTACGTCGGAATACGCATAAAAATGCTTGGGATCTAAAATGGTGACGCCATCATTTCGTCGCTATGGTAACCACGATGTAAACAAAACACATACCAATAAAATCTTCGTGGAAGAAAGTTTATAACTGTGGGTGCTTTCATGTAAGAACTACAGCATTTCAAGTTGACTGGTCGACCCTAGACTGAGCAATTGTAGGAAGCCTCCGGCCTTAAAACTGTTAAGATGTGCTGCTGCTGCTTTTCCCGAAGCTCGTTTATTATTCAACATTTTTTGTAAAATTGACTTTTCTTTGTAAAATTAAGTCTTTTACCTCGTTGTTGCATTCGTAAGTATAAAAAGAGTCGCTCACCTTTATTAAATTGTTGGTTTTTCTGAGAACTTTCTTTTTGTCCTCTCAGGGGCCCAACGAATAAGTGATATTCCTGACTTTCATCACTTGTTGATTTAGCATTTTCACGACGTCTTCTTGAAGGCATGCAACCACGAGAGCACCTTGAGTTGGCTGAATTACGATGGCATACCATAAGCTGACAGTATAGGTAGACCAACTGGTTAGTGGAGTAGATGAAATCAAACGACTTGATCGAGAAGCGCTGAACTGAACTGTGCTTGCTGTAGTTGTAAACCATGGTGGGGTCCAGCGTACAACTAAAACAAAGAGATTAAGCGTATTGGCAATGAACGCTGGCCAATGTCAAGGCCACGATTTGTTTACGTGTTTTTCAAATACTACACCCCTAGTTTTGTTTAGCTTATTAACCTGAAGGCAGGCATACCACAATAGATTATCAGTGCCATTATAGGAGGCAGCATGGCCGAGTGGTCAGAGCGTTGGTCTCGCAATCTGGCGGTCCCAGGTTCGATTCCCGCTCTGGCCACTAGCTGAGACTGAATTTGTTCCGATTTCGATTAGTTCAAATTCAGTTTCTCGGCCATGCTTGTAATATAGCCAACTGGTTTGCCTCCTTGCCAGTTGGGATTCTTAATCCATTTATGTTTGATTTATACGATTTAGTTAGGATTTGTAAATTGAGCTGAAAAGCCCTGTTGAGGGAGTCTCAATCATGTATGTATGTATGTATGTATGTATTGTCAGGTCCTGTAGTGTAATAGGCCTGAACACACCCATGAGATCTCCATTTTCTTCCTGGATAGACAGATAGCGGGGTTCCTTTACGTCCCTTAATGGTAAAGTGAGGCCGTTTTTAGAGAGACGGTGCCTACAGTTTAACGTCCTTATCCGAGCTAGAAGACATGAAGGTCTAATTACTTGCAGAAGTGATTACACTGGGCAGCACCTTCTCCATTTTTTCACCCTAAGTGTAGGTTCGGACACGTAGCGTGACCTTCCGCACTGGAAACCGGCTCGCGATCAACTGGACGGTACGTGGTGTCCCCATAGCCTATGGCCAGAAATCACGGGCAAATTACTTTAAATGCTACAGCGCAATATTTAAATTTCGCGCTTCAGTAATCCATAGATCAAGCGAAAAACATCCGTCATAGATACGATCGTATTAGAAGTAAAAATAGGCACGGTCAAATATTTTATCTATTTTTTTCAAATTTTGTATGTGCAAAACATACAAACATAGTATGTTAATCGCGGAGCTACGCAAATGACATTAATTCGATTCAGAGAAATACGCTTGTAATATGCACATTTGCTTCCTACAATTTCTCTAGTGCTCGACCGGTCAACTTGAAATGGCTGTAGTTCTTATATGAAGGCACCCACAGTTATGAACTTTCGTCCACTTACTACATAAAGACTGAAGATTTTATTGGTATGTGTTTTGTTTACATTGGGGTTACCATAGCGACGAAACCATGACGTCACCGTTTTACATCATAAGCAATTTTACGCGTTTTTCGACCTAAACTTTTAAAACGACACATAAGGTGTTAATATTTAGGACTTAACCTAGCAGCATACCTCTCACCAAAGGGGGAAACAGTTAATCAAAATATTTTTCTTTACGAGCACTAAACGTTCTCGTATGAATTTTCATAGAATTCAGTCCAATTTCATGTATAAGTAGGCGTACAGTGGCGGAGATCCAAAGCATTTTCTGAAGTGTCACTTCGCTGACAAGTAGTCTGATATATTAACAACATTTGGACAGTCGAAGAGTTGTCATGCTGCTTTGCTTTTAGAATTATTGAATCGAAACTGACAAGAAATTGTGATTTTTGGGGTTAAAAAAGTGCGTCTCGGATAACTGAAAATCCATGCATAAAAAATCTCTCTAGAATTCGTATGCTGCTAGGCAAAGTGTTAAATATTAACGCCTCATGTGTCGTTTTAAACGTTTAGGTCGGAAAACCCATAACATTGCTTGGGATCTAAAACGGTGTCCTCATCTTTTCGTCGCTATGGTAACCCCAATGTAAACAAAACGCATATCAATTAAAAACTTCAGTCTTTATGTAGTAAGTGGACGAAAGTTTATAACTGTGGGTGCTTTCATGTAAGAACTACAGCTGTTTCAAGTTGACCGGTCGAGCACTAGAGAAATTGTAGGAAGCCTCCTTAATAGAGAATCTATGGGACATTTGCATTGGTATTTAGAAACTTGGAACAGATTTGAACGCAAAAGGAAAAGGCTTATCATATAGAAAACCAGCTCAAAATTCTGACGGGAAAATGATGGTGTCTATTGTGCAAATTGATTTGAACAACTTTGGTCCGCCAAAGTAGTAACGATATATGCATGGTGTGATTAATGGTCAAAGATAATTCCTCACGCTTATCGCTAACAAAATTGTGCAAAACAGATTTAAACTCAGACAATCTCTGGGTTTTGATACGCTTGCTGTAAGACTATGTATGGGACTATGTATTTAAGACTATTCGTCGTATTAAAATGATCAGAAGGGAAAGGCAAGACTAAACGTTTTGAATGTAATTAATATTTTGCATTCTAAGTCCGAGAGATGTAATACTAAATAGACTGATTTGAGTATGCGAAACTTTATTCGCAATTATTTATTTGCCTAAGGTTATTTCTTGCTTTGTAAAAAGAAAAATTGCCATTTTGCTACTGTCATCATGATAAAACCCACTTACCTATAGCGGGCTCAGAATTACCTCCATTTCTGGCAATGCAGTAAAACCTATATCTTGTATAGTCTAAACAACCTAAAGATGCTAAAGCAATCACTTACCCTTTGTCAAGAAACGTGTACTGTGGTGTCGAGTTATAATTGGTTGAAGTTGTGGCCCGACATGAGTCGGCAAATACCACTAAGTCAGCAATAGTATTGTTCACCTCAAATTGGACCCAAATAATCTGATTTACGGTCACAGGGACTGGGTATTCAAGAAGAAAGAATGGTCTTTTGTATCGAGATGTTTTGTACAGATCCATGGTGAGGGTGAAGTTGCCAAGTCCTAAAGATAAGTTAGTAAGATAAGTTTGTCAAGGGATACAGAGATATAAAAAAACACAACACAAAAACACCTGAATGTATTTGCAATTTCCCCATTTCATTTTATTTCCTGTTTTCTTTCTCTCTTTTCTTCCTTTCTTTTATGTATTTTACTTCATTTCTCACCCTTGCTCCTTTTCCAACCAGTTTCCGAAATTCTGAAAAGATCTGGACACCTGTGCGCAAATGATCGAACAGATTTTTTGTCCAGTCTTTATGCAAAGCTTTTAATCATGCATGTACTTAGTTATGATTGAGATGGCTACCGTGCGTGAAACGTCACATGCAACCATACAATTGCGTGACAGACATTGAACTCGACAACCAAAAACGGAAGCCGGTCATCGATCCAGGAGCGATTATTTTTAAGGGTATATAGAGCATACCAAAGACTGAGTCAGCTCTTAGAGATCTATAGATGTTATTTATTTATCTTTGATAACTGTAAATTGACTCGTAAGATTTAACTCAACTAGCTTTAATGGCGGAACAACATGGCGGGAAAACTGATCACTTGGTTTACATATATTGCGTGACAATAGTGTAACATCATCCCCTTTTTGACAATGAAGTAAATTGAGGCAATGATAATCTAGTAACAATTTTAAAATGTAAACGATAATGTTCGACTATAGTGACTACATAGTTCAAGTGTCAATGATAATTATAAAGCTCATATCTTTTAAGTGTTCATTCTGATTGATGGTTCTGAGATCCGTCCAGATCTTGTCACACATATGGTTGGCTGTTCTGTGGCGATACTGGTGCATTGGGCTGACTTGTGGTGCTACAGTCTCAGACGGCATTGTCGCTGGTGTGGTCTCGCTCTTCAGAGTGTAACTGGGCTTTAGCTTTGCTCTTGTATGCCGGAAGGCGGCTTCTGTTTTGTCATTTCTAGCAATGTAGGATCTTGGCTCCTTTGCGGGCTTGATAACTGTTTCACGTTCCCAACCTTGACTATGTTAATTGGCTGACCTTGCTCTAAAGGTTTCAGTGTTGGACCAGCAGTGCGGTTGTAGTAGAATGCCTGCAGCTTTTGTCGATGGTACAGCTCTTCCTTGGTTGTGCTTGTGGTGCTGCTTACACTGACTCCCTTCGACATTGGTAACGTTGCCCTAAACTTGCGATTATTTAGAAGATCTGACATGGGGATTTCAAATGGTGACTGACTGGCGTTGTGCGGTAGGATAACAGTCCAAGATATAAATCTTACTAATACGTCATACTGGAGAGCTCTTAGCACAAATCTCTGTATTCTTGCAGGGCAGCTACCCATGCAACTTCTTTTTAAAGATTGCCTCCAAGGGCTTGTAGTTGATGTGTACAGTGCACTTCAGTCTTACCATACATGAAGTAATGGAATCTTTCAAGTCCCCAGATAACGCCTGCCTAGTGCTTTACGCTCAATGTTGCTGTATCTTTGTTCAGTTCCTGTAAGGGCTTTAGATGCATAGCATACTAGTTGTCCGTCCTGCGTAAATACTGCATCTAAGCCTTTAAGGGATGCATCGGTTTGAATAACGGTTTCTGCGTCGAATTATCGGAGCACGCCAAGTGATGATACTTCTTTTTTCACTTCGGTGAATGCACGGTCGTTTTCTGGCCCCCAAGAGTAGACGGTGTCATTCTTAGTCAAGTCTTCGAGTGGAGACGACAGGGTAGCCAGACATCTAGAATATCTCGTCAGATAGTTCACTAATCCAAGGAAGCTCTGTAGGCTCTTGACATCTTCTGGAGGCTGAATGTGTAGGATTTGATGCCTTGTCAGGCATGATGCCTTGTGGAGTCCAGGTGTGTCCGAAGAAGCTTACGTCTTTACATTTAAACTGTAACTTGTCTCGGTTGAACACCACACCCTTTTCGCGCGCTCTTTCCATGAGGTTGGACAGGTTTCTGTCATGTTCAAAAGCCATATACAAAAGTGTCATCTGCAATGCCGGTTACACCATTAAGGCCTTGAAATGCTGTGTTGAGTTATTTCTGGAATACATCTTGGGAGACAAGATAGTGGCCTGTTTTTGGCATCAAAACATTTGGTATTAATAGCAGGACATTTTTGAACTTTGTTGTGTGCTGTGCTACCACATCTAGTGCATACTGACTTATCATTTCTCTGTTCATTCACTCTTTGACCTCTTTGAACCCTTTGTTTAATATATACAGGTTTGATGTTACCTTTGCTTGTGCATTTTTCTTTGCCTTTATGCAATGAGTTTACCTCTGTAACTTCTGTAGGGGCTGGAACGTTGTTGGTCATCACCTTAAGTTGTAATCTCCTTGCCTCGTATGTAAGAGCGCTTTCTCTAGCTTTTTTAGCGTTACACCCAATTTCAAAATTACGCGACATAGTGGCGATGGCTTGTCTCGGATTTGAAGCTTATGTCAATCAAATTGTAACGACTATAATTTGTAAAATTTTAGCTTTCTAAATTCAGAAACAAAACAAACATGAATTTATTGACATAACATTTAGTATTTTCCGACTTTTGATGTAAATTTAAGCTTGCTTCAGGGAGAACGAATAATCGGAGCTTTGATTGACGGTAGTCAAAACACTGAAAAAGCCATTCAAGTGTCGTCTGCAAAGGTCGCGTAATTTTGAAAATAGGTGTAATTCATTCCCTTCGGCGATGTATTTCTTGCGAACAACATCTGAGTCGACACCAAATACCAAAGTATCTCGCATCAGTTCGTCGTGTAGATCGGTTGGGTAACCACTGTTCTGAATAAGTAATCTTACCTCTTATTTAAATAAATATGAGCATGCAGTCAAGCAAGATGGTTATTTTAGAGTATACGGTATGGTAGCCATGGTCATGAACTATCCTATGTGTTTGACTATGCTTTGTGTTTTACTATTGCACGTACACTAACCAGGCTAGTAGCCAGAGTACAATTTTACTTGGGCAAAACTTTGGACAATGGCTAAAAAATTTGCTGACAGTAAAATTTTTCTTAAGGCAAAAGATAAGACCATTATACTAATTATAAGAAAGCTGGTGTTGGTTGGTGCGCGATGCATGTGCTTGCGCTTAAGGTTTTTATCTTTTTTTGTAACAGCAGTTTTCAGGTTTTCCCTTGGCATTATTGTCTCATAAGTGGCGGTTTAAAATATGAACGAGATGGGTAGCTAATTGAGCTTGAAAGAGGGAAAAATGTATTGAGACAACTGCCTCGGTCGCCTTTGTACCTGCTACAGGTCTGTTAACTATTTACTTACTTTCACAGTAATGCCCAGTGTAACCAGACGGACAAGAGCAGTAGTACCGGTACCCATAGTTTGTATTTCTGCAGGTACCTCCATTACGACAAGGACTGCTGGCACATGGACTCATGGCTGAAAACGGTAAGTTTCTCTATTAGAGAACATTAGCTACATACATATTCAACAACAAAAATTATATACCTCCTGCAGTAGATGAAACACTTGCATACATTGATGTTGGAGTTGGACTGATTGCCACTGATAAAAAAAATTAAGAATGGTATGATAAAAGGAGTCGTTTGATAACTATTAAAATAAATAAGTTGAATTTTCACCAATTTCAAACAATCTTTTTCTTTATGGTCATAAAAAAAATATTAGAAAGATTGTAGAGATTAAAGGAAAATGATTTAGAATAGACAAATGTTGTGCAAAGCATTTTCTAATTTATTTTTGGAAGATACGGGATTATGTGTAGTTGTATATCGAACGCTATATCAAGACAAGTACTGTTGTCGATTGGACAACCATATTCTACACATGTACAAAAAACAACAAAATCATAAACCAAACGACGTTTGATGGTATTCTTTGGAAGAAAAATGCCTCAGAGGATCGATTAATGAAGTCAATTGTAAAATGTAATATGTGAAAATTATATGAGATAACAGAAAAAGAGAAAAGAAAGAAAGTGAAACACAAACAAAGAAAGAATACGAATGAATGAATAAATGAATGGAAGAAGGAAGGAAGGAAGAAATTAAGGAAGGAAGATCGCGATAGAATGATCAATACATAGCAAACAGTACCCTAAGACCAGAGTCTCCCTTTACCTTCTCCGCGAACGTATATACGAAGGAAGGGAGAAGGTAAAGGAGACTCTGCTCGCAGGGTGTAAGCAGACAGCTGCATGATCAACCAAAATATAATTCACAGTATACGTAGTAAGATTTCAATGGATCTTACTTGTTTCACATTGTCGTTCAGTATATACCTAATTTGAGTCAACTTGCTATATATGGAAAACATGATTCGTAAAAAAAGGCTTACACACCTGATGTAGATGAAGCACTTGCATACCTTGATGTAGGAGTTGCGCTGATTGAGACTGATAAAAAATTAGAATGACATGATATAAGATGTCGTTTGAAAAGTTCAGTATCCCTCTTGTTGCCTTATTAGCATTAAGGTATGGATAGCCTCCCTGTCGAATCACAACAAGGGAGTAGCGTGGAGTGCTAATAAACCAACAAGAGGTAGGGTGGGAGGGTGGGGCGACTTTTCCATTAGCGTCCCGTTGCGAACTGACACCCTTGCATAATTAATTTGGTGTTATATAATGCTAATGACGTCATCCCGAGGGATATGAATATTCAATGAGGTTTGAATAGTTCAGTATCCCTCTTGTTGCCTTATTAGCATTAAGGTATGGATAGCCTCCCTGTCTCATCTATGCTTCGAGTAGCCCTCCTTTTAGGCTCTGCAGCTATCCCATTCAAACAACCCCAGTTTAACACCCCCTGATACTTTCCCAATCCTCACTCACAAAATCCCCCCTCCCCAAGAGATTGGAGAACTTCTGGTGATTTTCCTCCTACAACAGTCTCCTACAAAGTCCTACTCTGCAGCTCTTATCACCAAGACCCCCCCTAAAATAGTTAATTAGTTGACCTAATACAACTGTTATAAATACTACTGTGGATCATTTGCATCTGTGGTCCTTCACTCGAAGACTTGTGTGAAGCCTATTAGGTCGTTTTGCCTGCGATAAAGTTCCGTCAGGTCCAAAGGTAACTCCGATAACGAGTCCCCTGCACCCCCAGACCTTAACACTTGCTCCATCCTAATGTAATGGCCTGCTGTACTTGTGGTTTTCCAACCGACGTGGTTCATAATAGTCTGCAAATCTGCTCCCGACATTGCTAGAGAAATCGCACACCCACTCCTTAATCCATGAATTAGCTAAGTGGAATTCTGCGGTTGCCGAAAACCTCGGCCAGCTGATGGACATAAGTTGACAGGCGGCTCTGGGCCGCAGCAGAATCCAAAGGTGCCATGGCTACTTCTCCCTATGGTGTCACTGGACGAAACAGGCAACCCCCGTGAAGCGGTATGCCCATTGACTTACTTACCGCCATATACACTTCAAGAGCTGTAACCGGATACCGGGCACAGTGACGGGTCTCTCCGGTAGCGTTTCAGAAAAAAACAAGTTGGAAGTGCCATCACGTAGGCTTTTCGTCAAGACGTGACTAAAGATCGAGCACGCCTTCTTTTCCGGGGAAGTACAACAGTTCCTGAGTCTTGTCCCTCGCTTCCAGTTGCTCTACCCTCATAACCGCTAAGTAGTCCTTCACTACCTTCGATGCTGCTGGGTTCCCGTATCCCGGAATAGACGAGTCGTAACAGACTCTTCCGGCTGCAGAGAAGATCGAGCGCAGTTTTCCTATTATACAGTCGACCGTTCCAAAAGCTAATCTTTTCGGACAAGAACAATTGGACTTCACTTTGGTGCCGAAAAACTCGCATCCGTCTCGATGAATCTTTGTTTTAAAGTAAATGAGAAAATACTGTCTTTTTTATTACAATTTCTTATTTGTATATATATATATATATATATATTTCAATTATTATTATTATCATCATTTGATTGGATTTATTCAAAATCGATCTAGCTAGGCGGAAAGCCCAGAGGTCCCACGGTAACACTGATGGTAAAAAGCCGCGCTTCGTTGGCCACAGGATGGCCTCCTTGGAACCTCGCCTTGCTAGCTGGAATTCCTTGGACGACATTGCCTTCTTCCTTCTCGTTGGCCACCACGAAGGAAAGGGGGATAGGCACGGGACGATCATGGTAACAACGGCTTTCTGAGACGACAGCACTGTAATAGGGGTGGAATCAATGCAAATGGCGGGAACACGTAAGCGTTAATCTTGATTCCATCACAAATCGACAAGTTCTGGTTGAACACATTAACACCTGCTGAACCAGGCGTGGGATAAGAAGTAAAGTGGCGGATTGGTGCACCCTGCCGGTCCCGTTGGACGTTGGAATCTAAAGCCATTAAGTCGAAGTTGTGACCTGACGCACCTCCAAATTTGGAGTCCACCAACTCCCAACATTCTCTGTATAACATTGAGTCTGCTTTAGATAAAACACGTGAGAACAAATCAGCAGGGTTACTGGATGGGACGTATGAAAGCTACAACTGGACATTTCGAATTCTCTGCGTCACCAGCTGAAAGACATGATGGGCTACCTTTGTGAGCCCTCTTGAACGTGCCCCACGTCCCCAAGTATGGAGGACAGACTGGTTGTCGACTTGAACGTCAACTCGACAGTCTCTTATGTTAAAGACTCAAAGACCTTAGCTACCGCCCACATCTCTTTGACATTGATGTTTTCCTCCTCCAAATCCGCTTCCCAAAAGTCCGAGCACTATCTCGCCTGGTTGAAGATGGATTACACCAGCCCAACGAGATATTGATACATCTGTCGAGACTGACAGTGACCAGTGTTTCTCGCTCCTCCAAGGAATGTGGCTCTCCCAGGAATCCCCAGAACTCAATCTCCTCGCGAAAGGCCAATGGCATTTGGATCTCTCCTTTCGTTGACGCTCTTCCGATCGCGTTCGCCATTTCTCGAATGTAGAATTTAGCATCTGGGAACGCCAAGGAGAAAGGAAATACACTTTCCCATTAATTTTTGTAAACATCGTAGGGGAATGGCACGCCTTTGATTCAAGATACTCTCTCTGAAATTTGCAAAATTTCTTCTTTTATCTTCTGGGATCGAGAACGCCTGTACTGTAGAGTCCACCAGCATACCAAGATATAGAATTCGTTGTACTGGAACTAAAACGCACTTCTTAAGGCCAAAATAATAGCCCAGGTGAGTCAGGACTTTACAAACTATGTAAAGGGCAGCTTCTGTCGATTTGTAACTGTAATTGGGATCCCTTTGTTCCACAGGGCGAGACCAGTGGCCCCTCGTCGTAGATAATTCACCATTAAGCCGATCGTCAATGTAGAGCGAGCAAGCAATACCTTGCCACGAGACCAATGGTCTGGTAAACATAGGGCGAGTTTTTCCAGCCAAAAGGAAGGGTATTGCAGACCCACCAAAAGCCTCCCCACTCAATTCCAAAATATTTAGTAGATTCTTTAGTCAGCAAGACGTGGTCGTAACCAGATTTGTCATCCATCTTTGACATAAAGGAATACTTATAGACAAACGAGGCACATTAATCAGCTTATCTAAGGAGAAGGGCGTATCCTTCATCCAAAGGCTGAGGAACCGTGCGTCTATGCATAGTCTAGGCTTTGATGGTTCAATTGTAATAGGCAGTATTATATGGGGTGGGTCTACTTCCCCAACTTTACCTAAAACTGTTACTGCTCCCTTTTTGAGTCTCTGCTCCAGCGTTTCGGTGATGAAATCGGCGAACTTGTTACGACGGGTGGTTTTTAAACACTTTCTGTGGGGGCATTGGGCTGTCATATTTTCCCCCTCGAAAAACTCCTTTAATATAAAGAGACGAAAAAAGGATTGAACATTGACCACTCTTGAAATCCTTCGTTAACTTCTACTTCATTTTTATAGCCAGATGCCACACTCTGCCATAGTTCTTTGTGCGCATGCACCCCTCCCGCTCTAAAAGATTCGGGGTCCCGAAAGGAGAGGCTATTAATCGATCGACCCTCGCCAGCCAAGACTCTATCAATGTCCTCCAGGGGCCCTTTTGTACTTGTCATCCCTCCTGGACTCGGGGTCCCATCAAACGATACCCATTTCACTTCTTCAGGACGACTCCGTCCCACCTCTAGAAGATTAGGGTCTTCAACCATTAGCTTGGGTCTTTTCGATTAAGGCTGAAAGTGGGAAGACCAATGTAAACCGTGACTAATTGAGAGGAGAAATAGAAATGGGATAACCCAAACCCGATGGGAAACCCGAGTTCAGAGGAAATGACAACCTTAGCCCGATCAATCGAGCAACAAGGGAATGCCCTAGAGGACAAAACGCTTGCGGCGTCATCTCTCCTTACCCGAACAAAATATATATAAAAAGAAGGATAATAAAACCCTTTGAGTGGCCTATGTGAATCCCCCTAACCGCCACTTGTTTAGAACTGAACTCATGCAGTCATTAAACAATATCAGGTTTTATCCACACATTTAATTCTATTCGTAGCATCAATGAATCCATTTCCATTTCATATTTAATTCCAATACATAGTCTAAGCGATTCCAATATCAAACAACCAGTTACAGAATTCGATTCAACCTTTCTTGGTGTCGTTACGAGCAAACTGGCCCGGCTGGCCACAGTTATAGCATCTCTGAGGCTGCCGTTCCCCACGGTTGTAGGAGCCAGTACGGGTCCAGCGCGTCCTGGCTATGGTCCTTGGTTACTCTGAGCCCGATCGTTTACGAACGGTCTTGTCAATCAGCGACGAGCTTGATCAACACCGATTGCATCGCAGGATAATGCCGTAACGCCCTCTCATCTTTACACTCTCTTGCATGATCTACCAACTGCTAGAGCCGCTAAGGCTCTGTGAGGATCAAAAAATGCCTGAGGTTTGGAAATTAGCAACTGCAACGTTGACAAAGACGTCTCTACCAGCGCCTTGTCTGGCCTTTTCTTCATATCATCCAGCTGTTCCTTTAAGATCTTAACCTCTACTACAGAGGCCTAAGTAAAATCAACAGGCAGACCTGATAGCAAGAACATCGCCGTTTCACGATGACACCTGGGCTCTTTCTGCCTGCAGGGGCTCATACAACCCTTCACAACTTTCTGACTTGAATCACGTGAGCCCGCACAACGCATCGCGATATTAATTTCTACTGGAATCACGACAGCCCACACAGTGCATCACGATTACTTTTCTTTTAAATCACGTGAACCCACACAGCGCATCACGATTACTTTTCTTTAAAATCACGTGAGCCCTCACAGCGCATCACGATTACTTTTCTTTAAAATCGCGTGAGCCCACACAGTGCATCACGATTACTCTTCTTTTACATCACGTGAGCCCACACAGTGCATCACGATTACATTTCTTTAAAACCACGTGAGCCCACACAGTGCATCACGATTACTTTTCTTTAAAATCGCGTGAGCTCTCACAGCGCATCACGATTACTTTTCTTTTAAATCACGTGAGCCCACACAGTGCATCACGATTACTCTTCTTTTAAATCACGTGAGCCCACACAGTGCATCACGATTACATTTCTTTTAAACTACGTGAGCCCACACAGTGCATCACGATTACTTTTCTTTTAAATCACGTGAGCCCTCACAGCGCATCACGATTACTCTTCTTTTAAATCACGTGAGCCCACACAGTGCATCACGATTACATTTCTTTTAAACCACGTGAGCCCACACAGTGCATCACGATTACTTTTCTTTTAAATAACGTGAGCCCTCACAGTGCATCACGATTACTTTTCTTTTAAATCACGTGAGCCCACACAGTGCATCACGATTACTTTTCCTTTAAACCACGTGAGCCCACACAGCGCATCACGGTTACTCTTCTTTTGAACCACGTGAGCCCACACAGTGCATCACGATTACTTTTCTTTTAAATCACTTGAACCCACACAGCGCATCACAATTACTTTCCTTTTAAATCACGTGAGCCCACACAGTGCATCACGATTACTCTTCTTTTAAATCACGTGAGCCCACACAGTGCATCACGATTACTTTTCTTTTAAATCACGTGAGCCCACACAGTGCATCACGTTTGAGTTCTTAAGACTCCAGCACACCAGTTTCGCAATCTAACTTCACATAATAGGCTTAATTATTACAAGTACATCTGCACGTTGTAGAATATTATTCGTACTTGATCCGCAGCCCAGCTAAAGGACTAAATATGTAGAAGGCAATAAAAATACTCCCAAATGACTACTTATATTGCTTAAAAAGAAGAAACCTACAGCACTGCGTCTAACTAGCGAAACAGAGTTGAAAATACATCCTTGCAAGAAATACAATTGAGTTTAAGTCTCCCGGGAAAATGATTCTCAATTCAAATCTGCATAATTAAGTCTCATGGACTAGAAGCGTAACCGTTAAACAAAGCAATTGAACAACTAGTTTCCCCGAGAAAAAAGGCCAATATCTACGCAAGATTCCTACCTCAACACCTCCCTGGCCTCCTACTGAGATCGAGGTTGGATTTGAGTTACCAAGGACGGATGTTGTAGCAGTAGAAGCTGAAGCAGTCGAAGTTGAAGCATTTATCGCTGTTGAGACGCCTAGAACCGTCGATGTTGTTGAAATACTCAAAGAAACAGGAGTAGAACCACGATCTAGAACTCTTGTGGCTTGTCGAACTTCGGAGACTACTTGAGGAGTTAATCGTCCAGGACGCGCTGGACCCGATTCATCCATTGCGACTTTCCTCCATTAGCGTCCCGTTGCGAACTGACACCCTTGCATAATTAATTTGGTCTTATATAATGCTAATGACGTCATCCCGAGGGATATGAATATTCAATGAGGTTTGAAAATTATTTCGATCTTAGCTTTGATTTTTGATGATTTTGAAAGGGTCAATGTATGTGCAAATAGGTATATCTAATGAAACAATAATAGTATGCATAATATCCATAACCAGAACAAGTACCTCTGGTCAGACAAGGGTAACCGTTTATCATACAAGAAGTGCCTTAAAAAACAGAACTTGATCAGAATTTTATATGAGTCAACTTGTAATCGAAACATGATTCGTAATAATGGCTTACGCACCTGATGTAGATGAAACACTTGTATACCCTGATGTAGGAGTTACGCTGATTGAGACTGATACAAAATAAAAATGACATGATATAATCATTTATCAAACTCATTAATAATTCATAAGATTGTAAGCCAATGATATGCTATTATACGACCACGTGACGACATTTTTAGTAGTAGAGAAAAGCGCAACATTCTAAAAGTCGGGGGCGGCATTGAATATTTTCAGGGGAGTGCGGGGCTGATAAAGCATTAATGAATAAAACATTAGTCCTTTATCAATTTACGATAAAGGACTAATATTTTATTCATTAATGCTTTATCAAGATCAAATGCAAGACGACAAAGCAACATATAGTCTTTAATTTTCAAGTTTTACCTTTAAGCTAGATAAATACATCTGTGTTATTACTTAACTGTTCAATCATTTTGAATTAGTAAACGTTACATTGGTGAAAGTGCAGTTACTAAACACTAATTTAGGTGGACTAGCTGTACAAGCTTCACTAACTTTTGGTGTAGGCCGAGTTACACTGGTAGTGGCACTCTCGTAATCTATGCCTGCTAATATTTCATCTGCCACATCTTCATTAAACATCAAATCATCATCAGATAAATTAATGCTGCATAATGTTTCATCAGAAATTACATTATCAAAAAAATTATCCTCTAAGGTATCAAACAGATTGAACTCAAATGAAGGGCAATTTGTACTATCGTTAGCCTCGGAATTACAAGGACCTAAAATTGAACTCGCTTGCTTTAACTGTTGATTTGAGACTCTTTCATATTTGAAAAGTGAATCTGATTTGTGACCCGTTCAATCTCTAATAAGCTTCTCTTCAATACCACTTTGAAAAAGCCTAGTTGCAGTGGTTATCCTTAATGAATGTGCTGTCTTCCTTGCCAGGCCGGCCTTAGCACAAAGCTCATCTGGTAGAATACCATTTAACTTATTTTCACCTAGAGGTCTTTGCTCAAATTCAAACTTACTGAAATCGCGATTTGGATAGAAATAGAAAGCCTTATCCTGTACTACTGAATCAAAAATTTTGATTTTTTCAAGATACAACTTATACAATTGTACTAAGCACCTGGGATGCTCTTTACCTGAATCGTGGCACAAATGAGTGGATACTCTTGGTGTATTTTTTAGATCTTTGAGGCCACCGTGAAACGTTTTGCTAAAACTTTCGTCAAAAGTAATCATGTTATCAGTAATCCTGAAATTAGCTATTCGCAAATTGCGATGGTCTTTCGCCCTTAGACCAAATAATTTTCCATTATAGAAATAAATAGTGTGCAATAAACTAGTAGCAGAATTACCCCCTAACAGTCCTTTAGACCAAAGTATCTCCTCTTCTTCTGCTGTAACTGGTTCTCGTTGTGGTTTTGTGTTCTTAAGGCCAAATCCTTTTTTTGTGGACTCTTTCATTTCGGCGTCCATGACTTTTCTTAGCAAGGAAAATCTAGAATAAGAAGGTAAAGTCTTTATATAAAGCTTACGGTATGATTTACTCATATTGTTTTAATTTAACATTGAAAACTTACCTTTTATCACTCTTATCCATGAAGTTGTAGTCGTTCTTGTCTTCCAGGTATCGGTTTATACCACACACAATGCTGTTTAATGTCTTCGGTGGATACAGGTCGCCGTCTTTTTTGGCAACTTCTTGCACAAATTTAATCATCCAGAAATTTAATGACTGCGCTCCCATTTCCTCCAGATTTGTGTCGCAATCTTGCAGAGTTTTAATGTCGCCAAAATTGAAACTAGTTTCTTCAAACTCTGCCTTTTTATTATTCCGGGCCTTTTGCCAGTCGCAAAACAGAGTTACTGCCCATTTTGTTACATATTTTGTGTTCTTTGGGACACTTGAGCCTACACAATTGGCCTCTTCTTCTTTAGACTTAGGTTTCCTGAAACGCCTCATTTTCCTTCGTTTATACCAGCGTTATTCTCGGGAACAGCTTATTGCTCTCAGTCGATAAACTGAACTAACTTTTCGCATCATCGTGAATAGTAATAAGTTTGAATTCCCTGGATAGTTATATTTTGAAATGGTTTTCAGCTTTAAACAATTCCCACAGGCAATTAAATATCTGCACGTTGTATCTTATGAATGCAGCTCATCAAAGAAACATTGTTTCACTATTATTCGATAACAAGATACTTATAATTAAACCCAGTTTTCTGCAAAAGTGTACAGTTACTTTACTTCAAACGAGAAAACCTCTCAGAAATATCTTTTTTATAAGATATTTTACATATGAATTATACTAGGAGTTTGATAAGTTGTATAAAGAACTCAAGAGCGTGTTTTATCGGCGCTAAAGATTCTCGCCTTCGGCTCGAATCTTTATCAGCCGATAAAACACGCTCTTTCGTTCTTTATACATTACATAAAGAGTCGTTTGAAAACTATTAAATTAAATTTTAAAAAAAACATCGTCTAATTTTTACCAAGCTACAGCTAGCCTTGGACAAAATTTCTCCTAACACCCTTCTCCCCAGTTTCAATCAAGATGTTGAATAGTTCGCAAAATCTGGCAGTTCTCCAGTTTGTTGACCAACATTGTATGAGCGTCGATCAGGAGGCGCTTATGTGATGGAGTGATGGAGGGATTATTGTCCAAGTATACAGTTTGTCTGCGCATGTCAGTGTTTTTGGTTTTAAGTTGAATTTATATTGAATGCAAGAATTTTTTTTTGTATGCATGGAACATTTCGTTAGCGTCCTCGTTCTTCAAAATTATGTTCAGCTAACGAAATAGTAAGATATAAGCAGTCTACCTACCGCTAGTGCGCTGTGGATAATGGTTTAAGGTAATTCCGTAGTTTTGCAGAGCGCATCTCTACTGCGCATGGCATATTTCAGCCTATTTTGATTTGTTAGATTGTAAAAGATACATATTTGACTTAAAATGATGCAAGCTTTAGTCTTATGAAGTTTTTAACAGTATACACCCTCTAAGAGGCGTTTTTGTAGTTACTCGCCTTAGTCCTCTTCGGTCACAGGTTGTTTACGACGTCTTGTTTCACACTTTAGCTCGTCGTAGCGCGGAAACGAGCACGGGCACCTATTCTTTTATTTTTGCAAATCAACGGTAATAAGGTGGTCTATCATAAATATAATTATAGTCAAAATTCCATGTCCAGTTTTTTTTAGATATTTTCCAAAACGTGCGTTCGAAAGGTCCTTTCACGCTGCTTCATAATACTAGGCTATTGCTCAAAGAGAGAAAATGAGCTCATATTAGTCAGCTAGCACTGCTCAGATTCAAGAAATTAATTATTTTTGACGCGATTTTGATTTTCGAATCCTGAGCCCTCAAGACACAAAAGGTGGTGTACTTTAAAGCAATCTAGCGCAAAAATGGCTACAATGATCCCCATTTTTTCATAATTTCATATTTGGGATAAGCAACTCAAAAATTATTACTGTCTGAAGTTTATGAGAATTCCATGTTTTATTTTATTTATTCGGAATTACCTTTAATCGAAAGTATACTAGATGGCAAAATATCACGCCTCAAAGTCAGTATAAAGTGGTAAGAAGGACCAGAATTCTGCACGTTCGAATTGTATTTTGGGCGCAAACACGTTACTGTGTGAATTGGAGCCGATTAGGGAATCTTAGAATTTAGCGATCGTTGAATAATTAGCCAAATACACTTACATGTGCAGACAAAATGCATGCTCGTTTTAGTGCCGCCCCAATTAAGCGCCGCCCTCGATTAAACACCGTACCTAAGGACAAAATCAGGATTAATTAAGGTGACTGGCTACCATAAAAAGTTTAGCCTACTGCGCACATTCGCGCGCAGGATGTCATAGCGCGCGGAGATTCTAGCGAATGGCCACTAGCGCTGGGAAACCAAAGTTTGTTGACAAAATTTTGTTTCAAAATAGTTCTCATTGATTTTAACAAGCAAAAGGATTAGAAAAATAAGCAAAAATGTTTTCTTTTTAGGAAAAAATAGTGAGCGCGCGCTTGTTTTCATCGGCAAAATTTGAATAGAGCTCTCGCTGTCACGTCATTTTCAAGATGGCGGCACTTCCGGAAGGCATTTTTTGGCCTTTTTAGTAACTTCATGGGCATGAAACAAGCTAATTTTGCACGGGACCATATATTTTTATTTGCTTAATTGAAAGCACATGTAAAAACCTATGTCATATCAAATTTTGAAAAAAGTTCATTGTTCTAGCTTATGAAAAAATGGATTTTTGTAGTGAAATTTGTTCGAACTTACGATAATTTTTGTTGAGACCTGAATAACAAAATATTTAAAAGGAAGGTATTTTTTCGCTGTCACATCAAAATTATCCATACTAATACGAAGAATATGACATAATCTAATATTTTTGCAATTAAAGTAGTTGTAGAACTGTAATTTCGTGAATTGTGTATTTCTTTTCTATTCACTTTCGGTTGAGCGATTTTCGCCTCAAAAATTCGGAGATAGGCATCCATTCAATGCTGATTATATTAAAAACAAGCGCGGGACACCCTTTTTTCTTTTCGTTTTTGGGATCAGCATTAAATTTCGCTCCAGAAAATTGTGGTTTAAACGATTTTTCATTATTTTTTCCAATAGTAGCCAGTCACCTTAAGCGCTGCCCTCGTATAAGCTTTCCATTTTCTTCCATTCGTTCGAACAGAACGGCCCCTATTCAAAATATTTCCACCAGACATGCATTCATCATGAATAAGGAAAACCAAGTACGGTATAACTCAACTTAAAATTGTGTAAAAAAAATAGAGGTTTTGTACTTTTGGAGCACGTCTATTTTAGTAGCGCCGCCCCCGAATAAGCGCCGCATCAGAAAACCAAAAAATTAAATAAGCGCCGCGGCGCTAAAACAAGTAAATACGTTATATTCCTATTTATCCCACACCATAGCTACAGCCAATCTGAAGGCAGGAATCAAAAGCCGTTGTATATTCGGCGGTATTCAACTGTCTCTCCTTCGTTAGGCATTGCGGTAATTGGCTTTCTCTTCCAGTAAGGCATACATTGCGGCAATTGGCTGTATTTTCTATGGTGTGGGATAAAATAGTTATACAGTGGTTTCTCGTGGCATACCGTGGATATTCCACTCGTTACTCGTTACTCGTCTTTGTATACAGACTGGCCTAAAGGTTCGTGTGGATACTAGAAAATACAAGTGACTCGTGGGATATTCCACGATATACCACTCGAAACCATGCATTGTATAACTGTTGTACAGACATTTCAGAAAATATTCTCGCTGCTCGGAATCAAGCCTATGCGACTCGACCGAAAGGGATTATGGGTAGAAATGATTGACGTGACTATAAAAGGCATATCTTATTAGTCATGGCGAGGACCTGGACCACCCGCACCGCTCGCCTGTGAAGGTCTGCACTTTCAGAAAAGAAAAAGAAAGAGAGAAAGAAATTCAGGGCAGAAAAAAAGAGTGCTTATTTATGTTTTCATGCATGGTTTCTGCTAGGCTTCCTTTATTACAAATGCAGTATATATATATATCAGATGTATTTTAGAAATTAAGGCGATAGCTAGCTTAACTAATATTCTTTCCAGCTAATTTCATACATAATTAACAACAAAACCTATGTACCTGCTGGACCAGCTGCAGTAGATGATGCACTTGCACACATTGTTGCTGTAGTTGGGCTGATTGACGCTGATAAAAAGAATTAAGATAGTGTGATATAAGGAGTCCGTTATAATTCGTTTTTTTGGGATTGTCACTGATTGTTTTTACCTAAAGTTTTTGACGTTTCGATCGTGCTACTACGATCTTCATCGGTTGAATGCGGGCATGTAGATTTAAAGTGATATTACAGAAGACTTTTGTACACACTTGGGAATTGGATGTGAACACAAATTTGTGCAAATAGATATATCTAATGGGATAATAACAGTATGCAAAATATCCATAAACATAAGAAGTACCCCTCTGTTTAGACAAGGATAATCTGATTTGATTTGATAGCTATAGCTACAAGCTACATAGCTACAATAAAACGCGCGTTCTGATTGGCTAATTTACCGTGAACAATTTCACGATGGACGCACGCTCACGTCAGATTTTCTCTTTTCTCGAAAAAAATGTTTTAGTATTTTCATTGCTTTAGACGGCAAAAGCTCGCAAAAACTACTCAAAAACAAGCCTCGAAAAACCTACATTCAAGTAACCAATGCCATGACAGTAAGTTGTTTTGATAACCTCAGGTGATTTTTGAGCAGCTAAAATTAAAAGTTGTTTTGTACATATCAAGCTACTTTCGATAACTAGAGCGATAACACTTAAACCGTGAAATGACTTAGTAACTAAATAGAGACAAATAGTAGCAAAACCCTTTGTTTTCTATTGTTTCATTAGTACTATTTGTACTTTTTAGCGGAGCTCCCGCGCGGAGCACCATACCTAAGAAAAAATGGTAACCCATCGAGTTGATTTTTCATGGACACACAGGGAGCCCAACGGCTGTACGTCCGTCCGTACGTACATACGTCCGTACATACTCCGTGTACATCGCGATGCTGATTGGCTGATTGCTTTTTGGCGCCAACTTGACGCGCGCTGACACCTTGAAATCTGAAAATTTACAAGTTTCCTTGCAGTTTTAACTTGCAAAGCTTAAAAATGTTATTCTCGAAACCTCGTAAAAATTTAGCGATTTTCATGATCATTAATCTGTACCAATCTTGACAGGTTAAAGCGAAAAAAAACGTACGTTTGAATTTTTTTTCGGGCCCGCCGGGGTGTCGTTTCAAAAACTGCTCGAAAGACGAAGGACACAGAGAATATTTTCAAAGTTGAAGCTGGACGACTTTTTAGTTGGATTCGTAGCTTTAAAAAACTTCTCATGATGAATGAGTCATTAAGGATCGTGTATTATTCGTTTCGTGAAGATGCCTTCAGTAAAGCTGCTTAAAAATCTAGCCAAAGTTGGAAATCAAGAATCGTCTGCATTGAGCGTGAAACAAGGACTATGCTTCTAAAGACAATGCAAAGACAACAAGGAAAGCACTTCAAGGTAAAGACCCTGGCCAGAAAATGATGTCAAAAAGTCTCTTGTACCTATATTTGATCTTTTAGCTTTTATTTGGGATTGATGACTTAAAAAAATAAACTTTTATGCACGTTGAACTGTGGCCAAGTTTAAACAAACACTCGATCAAGTACGGCATGAAATGTACAACGACATTTTGTTTTACGGTGAACTTTTTACACTAGTTCTAATAATAAAATTAGTAAAAAAATTGATTTTGAACTTATTTCAACCCCACTAATGTGTAAATACAGCTCAAGTTATGTCTCGAATTTAATGAAAAAATTGACAGGAAAAAAAAGAAGGAATTTATTGCTCAGTGAGTCCTATGAGACCCTAAATGCAGACTGAAAATGCTTAATTCCTTGTTTTCTTGTTATGTCAAGTAGCTGTTTTTATAATCACTTTAAATTGTATTATCAGTGTAATCTGGAAGAGAAAAGTGGGAGACAAATATTCACCTAGCTAGTGTGTCATTCTATTCTACATTAAATAACAAAACAACAACAACAACAACAACAACAACCACAAAAAACAAGATGTCACAAATATAGTGAAGACAGACAAATCAAGATTTGTTGTTCTGTAATATTCAGGATGTTGAAAAGGTTTAATTACTTGTATCAATTTAAAAAAAGGTTTTGGAGATTTGGCTTTCTATTTCTGAAAATTATGAACCACTACAAAGTCAATAATTTATGAAATCTGACAGTAAATCTGAATATCAAAATCTACTGTTATAAAGGTCACTGAGCTTACAAGTCCATACAATATACAAACGAAAACCAAAACTTATTTTAAAAATGCTTTTTAAAATAATCTTCATTTCAACTTTTTCAATTACCACAGGAAGCCACAGAATATTAAAATTGAAATTGGAGCTCTGCTTTTAGGTAGTATAGTTGTTTTGAGTTGTTTTACAATTTCATCTAACTAGTCATGATTAGTGTAATCTGGAAGAGAGAATTCTTGTTTCGTGTAAAGACAACTATTTATCTGTGTCATTCTATTCTACATAGTACAAAAACAAGATGCCACAATACTGTCAAGACAGAAAAATCTAAATATAATGTTCTGCAATGTCTAATTGCAGTAATTGTTTAATTGAAGGATGTTGAAATCAAGTTCAGTACTATTTAATTTTATGTGAATGAAATCAGCTTGAGGGATTTTTGCATTCTATTTCTGAGAATTATGAACCACTACTGCAAAGTCAATTATAAAATCTGACTGAATCTGAATAACTATCACTATGGTGACTGAGCTTGAAAGCCTTATAAATCTCAGGAGACTGAAGGGCAAGAAATAAAGCTTGATCTATAATCTTTATTTAAACCTTTACAACAAAATGCAATCTTTGTTTACCTATTACCACAGGAAGCCCCATTCATTTGAATCAAATTAACGTCAAAATAAAACAAAGTATTTAAAACTATTATTATATTTAAATGGGAGCTCCGCTATTAGGTAGTATCTAATTTTTATATTAGTTAGTACTTGTTTCACGGTTTTAGTGCTATCACTCTAACTTAGAAAATCTAGCCTGAGTATCAGGCCCTCTGGGGTGGGGAGGGGGAGGGGAGGGGAGGGGAGGGGGAGGGAAAGGAAAGGAAAAGAGGGCCTGACACAATCGTATATCGTGAGCCGTTCCGCCCCCTTGGAATTCGTGACGCGTGACAATAAATATCAGCCAATTAAAATCGTTTCCGGTTCGCGTTGTTTTGACATGTAGGTTCAAAGGTTCTTTATTTCCACACTCTACATTTAATACAATAATATAATATTTTACAAAAAAAAGAAAAAAAAATTGTGGAGGTTGCAAGAGAACAACCCTAGGGGTTAAACTGGCTCTTGCAACCTAATACAATTGTAAGTAGCCGCGTAGTCTCAGGCCAGTAGCGAACATGCCGTAAACTTCGGATGGACTTTTTTTGATTTGCCATCTTTGCAAAGTAAACATAAAAGTAAATTATGGAGTAAAAGCATCCACTGTACCTCTGTTCTGCCTCAAGAAACAAAGAATTTTACTCTTCATTTGGTGAACATATAATATTATCAGATGTATTGCTCGCCGTCGGAATAAGTGTGATCAAAACACAAGACCAAACTGGTAAACTTTGTAGGCCGTGTGCTCGAAAGATCTTCAACTGCTGCAAAGTTTATAAGGAAATAAAAGATGCACTCAACTCGAGAACCACAGCAAAGACTCCAGAGAGAAAAACGAAGAGAGTTACTTCTGTTAGGACACCAACCGGAAATACTCCGACTGCGAAAGATAGTACCGTCCTGTCCTCAAAGATCAGTTCAAGCGGGTTGACCACAATAACTTTGAACGCTTTATCTTCATTGTGCTTTCCACAAGTTAGAATAAATCTTGGGCACAATTTGATAGATGAAGCTTTTCCCGTAGCCAGTCGGGAGGACGCCAAGTACGTCTTGTCGGTCAACGACCAAACTTTTGACACATTCTATCTGTTCTTTCTTGGGATTTATGCCCGGAAAAAAAGTCTAGGGCTGTTCGAAAAGCTTCTTCTTTTACAGAAATACTCATTGATGATTACAGCTAAAATCTAAAAGTCGAATCATGAGAGAAAGACTTCAAGATGGTGGATTGATCTTACAGAACAAGTCCGTTAACATCCGGTTTGCGACCTATTGTTCTCTTGACCAATCAGGATTTCGGCCAAAATACGGCCGATGAACACAGCTCCTGATATGTGTTTGTGTCAGGCCCTCCTTTTCCCTTTCCCCTCTCCCCAGTCCCCTTCCCCTTTCCCTCCCCCTCCCCACCCCAGATCGAGGGCCTGATACTCAGGCTAAGAAAATCCGAAGTTGTAAGCTTCACAAAAACTATTCAAGATCTTACGGCCTATAAAGCTTAAATGTGAAACCAAAAGCACATGCAGTTTTCTTTTTTCATTGATTGTCTTTTATATTAAGGTTGGTGCCTACTATTGTCCGCGCGCACTGCTTTCTGCGCATGCAAAAACACTGAATTTTTGTCGGTAAAGCAATCGTAAAAGCAAGGCCTTTTTACGACTTTTTGAAAAAATAAACTTACAGAATTAAAGGAAAACCATTTAGCCTTTCCTGTGTTTAAATGAAATTCACAGTTGATAAATAGAACCTGAGTTACAACGCCTGTTTTGACTATCATTTCTACCAGAAACGATCTGTTTTCGCCGCCATCTTGAAAATTTCCCACAATGCATTGTAATTCGCTCTACTCTCCGGGGAGGGCTAGGGAATTTTTGATCATTTTCGCGAATTCTGATCAGTTTTCGCGCGTTTATCGGCAAATAACTTTCTAAATCGCACGGATACCCCTATTTTTTATTTCTGTAAATTGTAAAGTGGAGATTAACCTACTATTTTAAATTACTTTTATGAATTTAAAATTGAAACTTGATTGCAAAAATTGGACTTTTCATTTGGCGGTCATGAACCAAAACAGGTCTAAAACTAGTAAAAAGTCATTGAAAAAAAAAATGTTATTCTGGTTTTTCATATTTCGTATGGCATTGACAAGTAAGAGAATTGTGTTGTGAACGTTTTAGTAAAAAAAGTTTGACATTTTTTCAAAATATGGGGTATTCATGATTTTTTCTTTGGGCCTCTAGAATAGGCAGATTTTGCAACATTTGATGGCGTGTAACTCATTAATATGCACGGTGACCCCCAATTTTTTCCTTGGATTCTAGCTCCCTATGATGGGTTCTTTGATACCCATGTGGTTTTTGGCCAAAAAAATTACCTTCCCATTAGTAGGCACCAACCTTAACTGAGCAGCAAGTGATAACATCTGCGCATGTCTCAATTTTTTATTGTCTTGGACAAATTGATATTTTTGAAAGGGTTATTTCTAGCTCTTCGTACTTCTGCACTTGACTGTATTGCTCCGAAAGACTTTGCGGAGACTATATACGACTCTCTTTATGAGAGAGGTAGCCCTAAGCCAGGTTAAAACCGTAATTGAGGCCACTTCCGTCCAGTGGTTCGCGCATATTCGTCATGTTATCACTTGATGTTTATTAACTGACGCTTAGCGGGTCACGTGATGCTGCAAAACCTCTATTGACGTATAGTTTAGTGTGCTGAAGGAGAAGATAATTCCAGAAAAGCATAACAAAATCTCACAAGTTCGAAAAACTAGGTTTTCTTCCACTCGTAGAATTTCAGAAACTAAAGTGACAGGAAACACAACAAACCATCGAAAGTTAAAGACGAAAAATTCCCAAAAGCATGTGTAGTTTTTCTCTAGATGTTGTCTTTCCATTTTTCTAACCTCTGGTTTATATAACAACTGAATAGTTAAGGGATGGAGTACAGGACCAGCTTCTAGTTTTGAATAAGTGACAAGACGGCTAACAACTGATCCGAGTATTCAGTTTCCAAACTAATGATTCGATGTAATTACGTCTTTTTCGTCGATATTTGAAGCTTTAAGTGATCGAGTCCAAGTACAAACCTTTGTAATACTAGTACCATGAGGTTTAAATGATATTTAAGCGCGCGCTTTGTCAATCATGCAGTGTGGTGAGAATTTTGTATTTGATCAACAAATTCGCGTTTTAATATTGTGGCTATGTTATAAAAGAAATGGTAACGCCTCGTGCGACTCTTACACTTCTTTCGTGCTTAGCAACCTCCCGCGTGCATCGATTTCACAATGGACGCACGCTAAGCGTGAACCATTCTTTAACATAATCTGAATAATTATTGAATAAATAAGTGCGGTATCTTGCGTTACAAACATAACAATGTCCACCCTCGACTTTAATACCTCGTGTTCTACACGGGTCTACAATCCGCGAAGATGGTATGTGTCGGACGTTAGGCGAAAATGCTAATAGATAATTTCTTATTCCCTGCCACATTTTGTATTCTTTGGTTGCACTGACGTCATCATATTTTTTTTCGGGCTCAGAATATTTTTTGAATAAAATGTCTTGCATCAAAAAAACAGTTGAAGGTTTGTATCTATACGAAATTTTTAGTCATAAGAATATTGATAATCTTGAATCTTGATAACAAGATACGAGCGATCACATATCTTCATTGTTTGGTGTGAAATGTATCATGGAGTCCGCCATCTTGGTGCACAACCTTTGTACACCAACATGGCGGACATTTGACACAAGTGATCGAAGGGGCGCTGTACCGCTAAAAGCTACACTACTGAAAACATTTGGACGACATCGCTCTTTTGTATGATTATAGATGAAAGTTCAGTTTTCTTGTGACAAATTGAACGTTTGAAAACAAACAGCTAAACGTCCGAGAGCCGTGCATGAACCGAACTCCCGTCATGAAACATTTCACTACTTCTCTATCAAGAAACTCACGACAAGAGAAAATGTCAATTATAACCTTTAAAAACAGTATTAGTCAAATTTTGAAATAAACATTTTCTTAAATTTTTCACCGCGAAAGCCCCCCCCCCCCCCCCCCTCTTCTCCGCGGCCCCTGTTCTAAACGCGATTATATAGCGAATTTATAGATAAAACATATGACAATACACAGCAGCTTATTTCGATCTCAGCTTCTATGTTTGATGGTTTTAAAGGATCAATGTTTGTGCAAATAGGTATATCTAATGAGACAATAACAGTATGCAAAATAGCGCATTCCATAAACATCCAGAAGTACCCCTCTGTTTAGACAAGAAGGATAATCGTTTATCATACGAGAAGTTCCTTTTAAAGACAGAACTTGATCAGAATTTAATTTGAGTCAACTTGCTATAGAAACATGATTCGTAAAAAAAGGTTTACTCACCTGATGTAGATGAAGCACTTGCATACCTTGATGTAGGAGTTGCGCTGATTGAGACTGATAAAAAATAAGAATGACATGATATAAGATGTCGTTTGAAAACTATGTTGAATAGCTCGCAAAAACCAGCAGCTCTGCAGTTTGTTGACCAACATTGAATGAGCGTAAGAGGACACTCGGGAGTGTTCGGGGATTATTGTACAAGGTTGTAGTATTAGTTTCAAATAAGTTTTTCTTTCTGTTCTTTAAACGTTTAGAAACAAACCAATGATTGTAGAACCAATTACCGGTGAATTATTTAAGCAAAGTATTTCATAAATTTTGAAGAGATACAGACTTACGTGCAGTTTTAAATGAAACGCACTTGTATAACTTCCAAACGCGTTTAGCGAGAGCAGTATACATATAAATGATTACGAATTAATAGTTTCTGCCTTCCTTAATTTATTATTGTAACGGGTGTAATCATTGGAGCATCGCTCTTTCAAATTCAGCAGTCGCTGTAACAATTTTGTTTTCGGTTGCATTGTTTCGTGAGATAATGACAAATTTTGTAAATTAAACCAAACAAAATGAAATTTGTGGACAAGAAAACAGAAGGAAGTGCGGAAAAGCTTTGAGCTCGAGCAGTCTTTTTTACTCGCTTTTTGCGTGCTGAGTTCTAGCGATTCCTTTGACAACAAGGAGCCTTACTACAAATGGTTTCATGAGAAGTACATAAATTTAGGTCATACAAGATAAATTACCTCCATTCCCACAGTAACGAAGCCAACAATAACTTGGTCTAGGTAGCTGATACACGTAGAATCCTCCACAGTTTCTAACACGAATATTGTTTTTCCAGTTACAACAATTTGCGGACCAATGGTAACAGACAGTACGTTTTACAACCCCCTCTGCTTGTGTGGGATGAGAACCATTCATCCAGCCTGAGGCATGAGTACCACATCGGTGAGTAGGTACACATGATGTTGGTATGGCAGTACCAGCCGCATTCATGAACCGGTACCATAAGCCATCAGTGATTTCGGTGTATTTATCGCAATGCAATTTACTCCCGTAGTAATGTTGAGATCGGTCAGAGCTGCTTAGCACACGGTAGTTTGTACATTCTGTGGCGACAAAAACCAAACAAATCCGTTATAAGTTTAAGTAGAGGTATATCAGTATTTAGCGTCAATAATATAGGGAGCGTTCACGTGGAGTGGTCACCCCAATCTCCCGAGTCAGAGCTCATGGTAAACGTGCTTGACATTGTAAAATATAGTAAATAACTAATAAATATGAAAAGCAAAACCAAGCTAATGATTATTGAGTGATCTCAATATATATAAATACATAACAAGACAAAAAGTAGGGGGAAAATCGTTCAACTTCAACTCGTTAAGACTTCATTAGATAAATTATATATCGAAGCACCAGGAGGGAAGGGATGTCTATTATATCATTTACAAAGGACGTCTTGGAAATTTACAAGTGCACAAGCCACAACCACCATTTGAGTAGCAAGTGGAGAAATACTCAGTGGGATTTTTCTCCCAGCCATCTTAAACTTTTTCAGTCTTTGGTTAAAGCGTTCAATGTTTATCCTTGCCTTTGCTATTTTTCTTGTGCCCAGCTCCTCGTGGGCAGTTAAGGACTTTTTCCCTTCAAAAAATGATGGTATTTTGATCTTAGCTTGCAGGGGATTTACTAAATAGTCAACAGTAAAACCTTTGTCAACTAGAAGGACATCTTTTGGCTCCAAGTGTTTCAATATGCCACTTTCTTCAAAAAATTGTACATCTGAGATGTCACCCTCAAATAGGTGCACAAGCAATCATGCACTTAAAGGTGTTTGTGTGCTTGTACGAACTGTACGTATTGCCTTGTTGTGCAAAGTTCCTTGAGGTTTCCACCCGAAATTCAGTGCAATCTACACTGCATCAAACATTTTTGATAGTTTTGAAGACCTTTGACAAATAACGACGTAAATGTTCTCTGCCAGGGAAAATTACATGATTCATTTGGCGACCTATCTTGTAAATGAGTTGAATATAGGTGGTAAACATGGTCCTGATAGTGGTTTCCTTGATTGTTTTGCTAGGGCAACTCAACAAGTGGAACAACGTTGTAATAGAAAATCCCGTCTTGAATCTGAGAATTAAGGCAAAGGAAAAGCTTTTCTTTAGCTGACCATTTCGAGAGTCGCCCATAATATTTTTTTCGTCACTTTGTTGTCTTTACGAAATCCCCAGAATGTTATAGACATAAGAGGGCAAACACCGTTCAAAATCGTGTAGAGAATATTAGACTGTGATGCAGTTAGACCAACATAATGTTCCATTAACTTCGGATCTTCAACAACCACTTCATACGAAAGGTTACTTACGATTCGTACAGTTTCAATAGGGACTTTGAGCTGATTGTCCATGATTATTCTGTCCACTCTGTTAGCCAGCCGTCTCACCAATTCGTGTTTTGAGATTTCTGTTTGTGTTGCCTTATTATTCTCTGTCTCTAGTTTTATACCATGTCCTCCTCTATTTCGTCGAAGAAGTAGAAAGACTGCCTTTTTCGATCTGATCTCGAGACTGTCGCCACGCTGTTTCACACATATAACAAACGTAAAAACAAAACTAAGTCCACCTGTCTCGCAACTGCTCGTAATCAGTTGTCGCGTGGCGAGTGCAGTTGTCATCTTGGCATAATTTTAAGTGACATGTCTCTGACCATTAATTCCGATGACTCCAAACATATTTCGATGACGTCACGAATCATCGTTCAGTCTATATATCTACATGCCAAAACGTCGAGTTCAGAGCTGGTCTATAAACACGCCGTGCATGACACACAGAAATCCCACTGCAAGATTAGTGTTGCTGCTCGCTTCGCTCGCAATAATAATTCATTCAGTGTTTCGCACACTTGCTCTTGCTCCCTAATGATTTGTTTGCCTTTTGTCTTTTAAGACAATTGTTTGACCAACATGCATTCTTGCGCGAATTAACACAGTTTTATGGTCCTCCAAAACTTCTTTTGATTACCATGTCTCTCTCTACATAAATGTTTGAAGTGTGCATGCATGCTTTCACTACTTTGTTTCTAATAACACCAAACTTGTCCCAGTCAGGAGCAATGGGCCCCTGTCCCAGTCCGATGCACTTCTTGTTTTGTACTGAGTATTTTTTTTCTTTAATGCATCGCCTTTTCTCATCTCCTGTCGAATTTCATTTGTCATGAACTGTGATCCCATATGTGGACGCCGTTTAAAGGATCTTATAGGCGCGTGGTCGTCCAGAATTTGCTTGTTAAAATTTTCCTAACACCAATAAACATCATCGATAACGTCGAAAATGTAGGCAACAGAGAAAGGTGCTCGACTAAGATCTTCACGAAACGACCGTTGATTAAAAGTCTTGAACGATCGCTTGATGATCTTCTTAGCTCTAAGTCGTAATAATTTGGCATTCAGTACCGTATAAACTAAGTTGTGGTGACTGAGACCGGTGTCTATAACACCAGAGTTCTTCATGAAAGCTGGTACGTTCGTAAGAATAACATCTAGACGTCAGGACGCTTTATTTTCAGAAATTCTTGTTGGCTCATTCACAAGGGAATCTCAATCGTACACATCACATAAGTCAAGTAGCCTGTTTGTTCATTTTTGTCCAAACGATGAAGTAAATCGCAATTCAAATCCCCGATGCACACAAGGTTTTGACCCAGTAGAGTCGCCTCGTCTAGTAATTTTGATACTGATCACTTTTAAATGTTGTCTACTGATGATGGTTTATATGCGCAGACCATAGCAAATTGTCGTTGCCCGAAACGAAAATCGACAGAATGTCAAGAGCCTTCCAGTTTTAACCATTCCTTGACTTCCACAAATTATTTGGCAGGCTGTTGATTGAGGTTGGTTATGATACATTTCTCACGATGACTGTTTCTCAAGTTAAGTGCATGTTGGATAGCAGCTAAAGCCCCCGCATTATCCAGTTCCAAGTCAGTAGTAAGGTTTTGTGACAGTGTTGCATCTTTAAAAAACGAATCACTGAAACCAAATGGTTGTATACAATTATAACAGTTCCATGGAGTGTTTTGTAAGGCATTGCGACATGTCAGCACATTACTAGTCAGCATTCATTGAAGCCTTCCACTACAATATAACTCAGCGTTGAAATTGTGTAAAAAATAGAGGTTTTGTACATGTGAAGCACTTTTATGATACTGTTAGCATGCGCTTATTAAATCATTTATGAGCCTTATGATATCTTAATAAACGGTGCCCCCAAATTAACGCCGCCCTCGAATAAGCGCCGCATCAGAAACCCACGGGCCGCGGCTCTAAAACGAGTAGATACGGTACGTATATATTTATTAATCCCACACCATTTTGTATTCGGCGGTATTCAATTGTCTCTTCTCGTTAGGCATTGTGGTAATTGGCTGTATTTTCTGTGTTGTGGGATAAAATAGCTATACAGTGGGTTTTTTTTGGCATACCGTGGATATCTCACTCGTCACTTGAATTTTTTTTTGTATACACCTATATGGCTAAATAGACAAGGCGCAAAACTGAAAAAGTCGGTCGCAAAAAGTGCAGAAGGCATTTTAGGGTAGAAGCTGATAACATAACTATTCTAAACTAGTTTTTCATGCTGAATCCGAATATGACTGTTACCAAGACGTATACTGCAATCTTAGACGTGTAAATGACGTATTTTGTGAATTGCTACAGTCATTTCTACTAACGGCTTTTTCATGTAATTCCAAAAGTTCCCAAACTTAAAAATGGTGACCATAGCTGGAAAGAGCATATCAAAATCAGTAAAACTGTGAAGTTTGAAGGATATAAGTTGAAAAATCAAGGATCGAGATACGAATTTTCAAAAAACGAAATTTTGTATGAAAACACTTACAGTTACGCAAGAGATACCTACAAATTTTGATTTTTGAAAACTCGTATCTCCTTGATTTTTCAACTTATATCCTTCACTGAGGCGACTATAAAACGCATATCTAATTAGTCATGCCGAGGACCTGAACCATACGCACCGCTCACCAGCAAATGTCTGCACTTTCAGAAAAGAAAGAGAAAGAAAGAAATTCAGTGCAGAACAAAGTATACAGTGCTTATTTATGTTTTCGTTGTTTTAGCTAGGCTTCGAATTCCTTCATTATATTACAAAATAAATGCAGTATATATGTGTATATATCAGATGTATTTTAGAAATTAACTGGGATTGCTTAAATAATATTCTTTCCAGCTATTTTCATACATAGTTAACAACAAAACCTATGTACCTGCTGAACCAGCTGAACTGGCTGCAGTGGATGATGCACTTGCATACATTGTTGCTGTAGTTGGGCTGATTGACGCTGATAAAAAAGAATTAAAATAGGGATATAAGGAGTCGTTGGAAAACTATTTGAATAAATAGGGGTGTCTTTTTCCTTAATCTGAACCCGCACTTCAGACTCATAATAAGCTCCTGGTTCAGATTTCCTCGCCATCATAATTAAATCCAATAATGTAAATATAATTAATTAAAATTAATGGCAAATAAACTGGAACTGGAACTGTAAGTTTAGTTTTCACCAGTTTGGAAGAATCTTTTTCTTTTTGGTCTTAAAAAGTATTAGAAAGATTGTAGAGATTCGAGGAATAGACAAATTAATATGTTGCAAATTAAAGCACTTCCTTTTTTTTTTTTTTTTTGAAGAAACTGGATTATGTGTAGTATAACGAACGCTATATCAAGACAAGTACTGTTGTCAAGTGCACAACCATATCCTAGTAGACATGTACAAAAACCAACAAAATCAGTATATACCAAATGACGTTTGATGGTATTGTTTGGAAGAAAAATGCCTCAGAGGATCGATTACAGCAAAGTCAACTGTAAAATGTCATCAGTGAACAAAGTATATGACATAACAGAAAAGAAAGAAGAAAAAAAAGAATAAATGAATGAATGAAATGAAGAAAGAGAAAAACAAAGAAAAAAGAGTATGAATGAATGAATGAATGGATAAATGAATGGGAGGAAGGAGGGAAGAAAGGAAGGAAGGAAGAAGAAACGAAAGAAGATCACGATAGCCTGATCAATATATAGTAGACAGTACCCTGCAAGCAGAGTTTCCCTTTACTTTCTCAGCGAACGAAGGAAGGAAGGGAGAAGGTGCATGATCAACCAAAACATAATTCACAGTATACGTAGTAAGATTTCAATGGATCTTACTTGTTTCACATTGTCGATCAGTATATATACCTATTTGCACAAACTAATTGACCTTTCAAAACATAGAAGCTGAGACCAAAATGAACACTAGCAAATCTATTGATTAGTTTATTTTAAAGAAGTGCGTATATATGGACTTTTCAAACAGTGACCGTTCAAATTTGTGCTATTCTAAACGCAATTATGTAGCGAATTTATAAATAAAACATATAAAAATCCACAGCAGCTGCTTATTTCGATTTCATCTTCTATGTTCGATGATTTTGAAAGGATCAATATTTGTGCAAATAGGTATATCTAATGGGACAATAACAGTATATGCAAAATATCCATAAACATAAGAAGTGCCCCTCTGTTAAGACAAGGATAACCGTACATCATACAAGAAGTGCCTTTAAAATACAGAATTTAATTTGAGTCAACTTGCTATATATGGAAACATGATTCGTAAAAAAGGCTTACACACCTGATGTAGATAAAGCACTTGCATACCTTGATGTAAGAGTTGCGCTGATTGAGACTGATAAAAAATAAGAATGACATGATATAAAGAGTCATTGAAAATTATTTCATTAAATAAAAAAACATTGTTTAATATTTACCAAGCTATAGCCTTGGACAAAATTCCTCCAAACACCCTTCTCCCCAATTTTAATCAATATGTTGAATAGCTCGCAAAAGCCGGCAGTTCTACGTAAGGGTTAATGAATGAACACGAGTGTTCCATGGGATATAGAGTCCGGAGCATTTTATCTAATGCGAGGGACTCTATATCCCATGGGATACAAGTGTTCATTCTTTAACTGTCTTAGAATATAATCACACTCACGAGCGATTTACCCGCTTTTATTGTTAAATTGTCTAAAGGCTTATTTGTTTTGCACTGCTTTCTTGTATCCGATACATTTTTGCGTTTTCACATTGAAGAGGCTCATTTATAAATGTCATGCACATCAGACCAGCCGGCTGGAGGCCACTTTGGCTACAGAACTCCACACATATTTTTTTTGCCTTCATCATTGTTATCGGTCAATCCACGAGTTACTTCGCCATTGGCGGGTTGATTTGTTTCTCGGTTTTAATTAATGCATGTAGGGAATTTCATTGAGTCCCTTGACAACGAGACGCTTCGTTACAAATGGTTTCATGAGAGGTACACATACAAATTTAATTTATACAAGATAAATTACCCCCGGGGGGGGGGGGGACTCCTATATATAAGAGGACGGGGATGCTCGTCGGAAATTTTAAAAATGACCCCTAAAAGTTACCAACTCAAAAACACTAAATTTAACATTTTGCATATTTTAGTCAATCAAGCGATCAATTGTGTCGATTTATATACGAACAATTTGATGACCGTGCAATCTGATCTTTGTTTCCAGTATTTAATCGTTGATGGAGGAAAAAATCACCCCAAAAGGTACCAGCAAGGTCTCTAGTAGTCCACTAAAGTCTGAGATACCCTAAAAGGTACCAGATCGCTGATTTTGATCCCTAACAGGTACGACGAGCATCCATTTCCGATCGGAGTCCCCCCCCCCCCCCCCCGCCCGGGAAATTACCTCCATTCCCACAGTAGCGAAGATGGCAAACTGGTGGTCTAAACAGCTGATACACGTAGAATCCTCCACAGTTTCTAACAAAAATATTGTTTATCCAATTACAACAGTATGAGTACCAGTGGTAACAGACAGTACGTTGTACAATCCCTTCTGCTTGTGTGGGATGATAACCATTCATCCAGCCTGAGGCTTCAGTACCACATCGGTACTTAAGTACACATGATGTTGGTATGGCAGTACCAGCAGCATCCATGAACCGGTACCATAAGCCATCAGTGATTGCGGAACGATCGCAAATCGCTCTACCCCCGGAGTAATGTTGAGATCGGTCAGAGCTGCTCAGGCTACGATAGTTTGTACATTCTGTGGCGACAAAAAGCAAACAAATCCGTTATAAGTTAAGTAGAGGTATAGACCCATTTCATTTATTCCCTCACTGGAGGACCAAACAATGGTTGTTCTCTCTGTTGAGAATTGATAACTTTTGTCATGCAAATATTTTTCATTGTTTTGAGCTCCAGTCAGGGAATAAGTGAAATGGGTCTATATCAGTATTTAACGTCAATAGCATAGGGAGTGGTCACCCCAATCTCCCGAGCCAGGGCTCATGGTAAACGTGCTTGATAAAGTAAAATATAGTAAAGAACTACTAAGTATGAAAAGCGAAATCAAGCTAAATGATAATTAAGTGATCTCTATAGAAATATATAACAATATAAAAAGTAGAGAAAACTATTAATATAATTAAACATCAATTTTACATTGGCAACCAACCAAGTTCAACTTCAACTCGTTAAGACTTCATTAATTAGAGAAATTATATATCGAATCACCAGGAGGTAGGGGATGTCTAGGCATCGTCTAGTCTAACACTTGTGTGATTTACACCCAACAATTTGTCCATTTGCTTCTGAGACTTTTTGCTCACACTCTGTTGAATTCGCTTCAAAGCTTCAGTAAAATCTTTGCCAGAATTAGTTTGCACGCGCCCTCGGAGACCCAGTTCGTCGTTTTTTTTTTGTTTTTGTTTTTTTGTACAATTATACACTTTGTGGCCGTATTATTGGACCCCCTCCCCCTGTGCAATGTTACTGGTAACTAAAAGGTATGTCCGATCGATTGCCAAGTGGTAGGTGTCGGGATTTTCAAAGCACCATTCTACAGTGAGGGAAGGGGGTAATTTCATTACAATCCATTGTGCGCGCGCATCCCGACAAAATCGTGCAAACAATTCTGGCAAAAATTGTAGCTTTATAGGCAAGCTTTTTTTATTAAATTTAGAAATAAGTATTCTGTGGACAGGCGATAGCCGAAAACTGCCATCATTGAACTGAAAAGCGTTTTGCTCATTGCATTTTACTATTAAATGCATTTGCTTACAATGATGTTTTCTTATTTTCGGTTACCTTTCAAGATTGTTTACATCGAAATTAGTCAACACCAAAAACAACAACAACAATAACAAAAGACAAAAAAAAACTTTACTGTGCCCGACGACATTGAGAATGAGAATGAGACAATGAAAATATTTAATTTGACCTTTGATTTGTTTATCAGTGTCACGCAACAATTTCTTTCTACATATATATATTGTGCCCCAAGTGAAGAAAATACCTAAGCTTAAGCATCAAATAGAATCTCCTTTGAAAAATAGAAAATAATCCACTTTGGCACTTAAGTATGGACTTATATAACTTGACTGCTGTAATAATAACGCTAAATACGTCACTCAAAGGTTCATGTTACAAAACGGAGCTGAATAGTTTCACTTCTCGAAATCTAGTCATGTCACACAACTGAGCTAAGCTCAAACGCCGGTAAAGCCCGCCGCACACGTGAGGAAACTGCGTGAGGAAACTGCCACGCGAGGCACTTAACTCAGACGATTTCTCAGATGTTGCATCTTTGGCTACGCGAGGCAAAATATAGAACACGTAAAAGAACACACGGTGAGAAAAGTGCCTCGCGTGGCAGTTTCCTCACACAGTTTCTCAACGTGTGCGGCGGGCTTAAGAGAAATAAAAACTTCACAGGAAAATTTAAACATTTTGTTCTAAAAAGCGGCCAGAAGGAGAAGCCATTTTGGCTCTTGTTGGTTTTGCTTCCCTATTTTTGACATTTTTTCTATATTTTCCAGATTTTCCTTGGCCGATTATACCAACACATTCATGTAATAAATAAATAGTGTCAATACTTTAATGATGGAGAATAAACAATTCATGTGTGAGAATTTCAAGTTTGTTATTATGCAATGTATGTTTGTTGTTATTATATGTATGTTATTATGAATTTTTGTTTATGGTTGAACCTCCACCAATATACACCACCTCTGGTAAGCAAACACCTCCAATTCGGACAGCAACTATTGGTTCATTTTCCTGACTAACACCAAAGGGCCAAAAGGCAAATATTCAAGAGTATCCAGAAAAAGAAAATGGCTTCTTGACTTAGAGTGTTTTAGGATATTCGAGACGGATGATACACGTGACGTAATCTAGTAGTATACAACCTGAATTCTTACGCATACTTTGCATATAACATTTATCTCTAGAGTATTTGGACTCGAATATGTGACGTATGAATGCACAGGGGTTTTCAACTAGAATACTTCAGATATCCCAAAAAATAATATTTCTTCGTGACTTCGAAAAATACTTTCTGCAGTTTGAATATTTACGCATATTTTTCGTACAAGATATTGCTACGGTATGAGGATTTTCATATCTGAAGTATGAACATTAATGGAACCTTCAACTAATATTCATTTATTTCCGAGTGATCAAAAGTGTGATACATCATGCAGTCTACATTCTAAAACAGATGTCTAAGCACCAATAATTTGATATAATAACATCTTAAACCTCCCACAAGAAAAGAAAAGAAAAAGAAAGAAAGAAAGAAATAAATAAATAAAGTGCTTATTTATATTTTGAAAATTTTAGCTATAGGCTTCCTTTACAAATGCAGTACATAAAATATATATCAATTCTTTCCAGCTACTTTCATGCACATTCAACAACAAAACATACGTACCTCCTCCTCCACCTCCTGTACTTGATTGTGTTGTTGTTGCTGATAAAAATAAATATAATAGTGTGATATAAGGAGTCGTTTGAAAACTATATAAATAAATGGGAATGTCTGATTCCTTAATTTGCCGGATCAGGGCTTCAATTCAGACTTCGTCGTCATCACAATTAAGTTAATGGCAAATAAACTGTAACTGTAACTCGTGGTAACTGTAAGTTTAATTTTCACCAGTTTAACAGAGATCCGAAACGTCTCCTGGTGATACTTTAATGTATTTTTTAGAGCTTTAACACAAATATGTATATATTCATATACGTATGGATGCGTATGAATATATGATGATGATGATGATGATGATGATGATGATGATGATGAAATTATCACAGTAGGTCGAAACTGGTGTTTTATCTTCCTCGAAGGCAAGCTATAACCTATAGCCTTAGGATTCGAGTACTTTCCTTAAAATTCTTGCTGTGCCACGCAAAGCAGCTTTCTGTAACTGTTCAGTCCTTATTGTTACTCTGATAGTCTTGAGGTAGTTTTCAAGGTTTTTTTTTGTCACCATTCCCAGTGCTCCCACAACAACAGGGATGACCTGTGCCCTGACATATTCCAAAGTCTTGCAATTTCTCTTCTCAAATCGTGATATTTGTTGATCTTTTCCTTCTCTTTTTCAGCAATTCTTGAATCTCCTGGCACGGCAATATCAATAATAAAGCACTTGTTTGATTATCTGTCGAGAAAGACAATGTCTGGTCTTCTGGCTGGTATTTCACGATTTGTCTGGATGGTAAAGTCCCACAGCAGCTTCTTTCCTTTTTCTTCGATAACCCTTTCCGGTTTATGTTCATTCCACGTCTCCGTAAATGGAAACCCATATATTTTTGATAAATTCCAGTGAACGATCCTGGCAACATTATCATGACGCTTTTTGTACTCTGTCTGTGCTAGCGTACTACATTCACAAATAAGATGATTGACGGTTTCTTCCTTACCACCACACATTCGACATAGTGGTAATGGAGAGCTCTTTTCGATATTACGCTTAATTGCATTTGTTCGCAAAGCCTGATCTATCATTATTATTATTACTATTATTATTATTATCAAAAAATGAATATTATTCATAGCTTATGATCTTTCTGCTGGTATTTCATAGGGATTGGACAGTAACAAACTGTCAAAGAATACCTATCTGCCTTTCATTTCCTTAGGTGATCTCTATCACCTGTCTCAAAATTCTAGCTGTACCAAACAACGCTGTCCTCTGAATTAGCTCAATGGGTGTACTCACTCCCATAGTGTTTATTAGAATTTTGAAGCTTAGCAGTGCTGTTTATATTAAGAGGAAATTGTTTTCATATAAAGCATTCAGCAACAAAAACCTCTCAGAGAGAGAATGAGTGTTGAACAATAAAGCTAAAGTACTTTCTTCCAGAAAGTTTGGTTGTTTAATTTGTAGTTGATTTAGATTGAAAAAAGTCAAACTTAAGTGTTAATCCAAAATAGGATTTAGGCCTCACTGAGTCGTTCATTTGCCATATATGTTCTTTACAATCAGCTTGATAATTGCTAAAATAAAAATCATATGCACGATAACAACTTTGTACAATTCGAAAGACAGTTTTAAACGGCCATTAGATCTTGTTACATCAACTGGTAAAAATTGGATATAATTAATTTGAATCCAAAGCGAAAATTTATACCTTGCAAAAGAGGCTAGGTTTTTTTTGAACTTTCATCCATTATTTACACAATATTTAAAAAATCTTCTCTTAAAAACAAAAATTTTTGAACGTAGTATCAACCGGTTTCAGTAGGCTGTAGTTGTTGGTAAGTATACGACTTATTCATTTAGCAGTCCAACGGTAAGAATGAACGATTTCCAGAGGGAAATACAAAGACCGTTTATGTGAACGAATGTCAGAACTGCATGGCATTACATGAACAGAATCAAAACCTAAATCTACACAACTAAGAAAATAAAGCAGTCCTTAGAAACACAAGGTGTAGTCGAATAATTCTGGTTTTCAAGCGCTCTCCATCTTCCAATCACAGTCCCGGAATGATCGTTTTATATTCTTTTAATTGTATAAAATGTTTTTCGACTTTTTAGGGCGGGAAGATGTCTCAAATATTTTTATAAATTAAAATAGAATATATTTTATGTAATCCTAGATATATAGCTTCAAATTCCTACCATTTTGACATCTATCGCCAGTGTATCATTAAGAGTAGAAATAGCGCGGGTTGCTTTACATTTGAAGCTGATCGTGAGCACCATGCTATATTGTACATGTCCAAGTATTATAGCCAGTTTCTTTTGAATTAAAAGATCTAATCCATCCAGTCATAAGCTTCCAAAACAATAGCCAGAAGAGGCTTCAAATTTGCCTTATTGCCCACAATAGAATTTTTATTGTATTAGAACTCGGGAATTAAAGTTTTCACTTTAAAATAGGGAATTAGAAAAAGTAAGTCAGATAATGAATGAGATAGAAATACCTTGTGAAAAACCTGAGATAGAAATTCCTTATAAAGCTATGGTAGATTTTCATTTCTAAATCAATAAGGAAGCCTATTTAAACAATATTACAATTAATGAATGGAATTGTCATTCGGAAGATGTAATTAATTTATGTTTCATCGAGTGTAAAATAAAGACTCGGAAAAATTGATCCCGGTTCCCTCGCTGGGAATTTTTATTCAAAATACTTTGTTCATGTACGACTGTCATAATGATATACTTCCAACAGCTTTCAATGAACTTTTCCCTAGTGTTAACAGAGTACATCAATATAATACAAGACTTGCAAACAAAAAAGCGTGTTGTTTACCAAAAATTAGAACAAATGATGGAAAGTTCAACATTCGCTTTTTTCTTTTTTTTTTTCTTCTTCTTCCTTTTTTTTTTTTTTTTTTTTTTTTTTGTAGTTAAAATATATCTGAGGACCTTAAAACAAAGTCCCGCAAATAACGAATTTGCCCAAGTTTAATTATTTCAAATTTTGCAACAAGTGCGTTCGAGTGATGATGTCAGTAGTAAATATTAATAAATATTAAGTAATATTAATTATTATTTTTTCAATCAAAAATATTAAACCACCTTGTGCACTTCGATTCGTGAAAAACATCAAAATTTCAAATTAGAGGTTATCGACACTTTCTAATATGTTACATAATTAGATACCTGGAATTGGAGGGGAAGATGGCTGAGTTGGCGGGATGGCTGTAGAACCTCTGCATTTACCATTGACAGCGGAGATATCATCAATAGCTATGTCTCCTGTATATGATGACCCCCTTATTCCTTCGATGACAAGCTGGCGTGAAAATATAGTAGGGTATTAGTCTGTGTTTTGGTTAAAAAGTGTCCTAGTCTCTTCTCAATATTTCAAAGCTATCACTATTATCACCACTATTATCACCACCATCGTCATCGCATCATCATAGCCATTACCTAAATCAATGATACTAGTTTTCTCGTGTTTAGCAAGACGGCATAAAATCAAACAATGGTCAAGAGTTGAATTTTATTAGAGTGAATACGTCTGTTGTATTAGAAATCTCAAAAGCTTGCTCTTAAAAGCGCCTAAATCGCTTTTGCACTCAGGGAACTTTCCGTGAGTTTTTGCTTTAGTTCTTCTGAAGTCAATCGGAACACGAAGGGGCCGGAAAATCGGACCAATGGTTATGTTAAAAGGAACGCAAAAATCCGTTTGTTGGAACAAAATTGTTCCTATTTGTTTAATATCGGTCTATATGTTCCTAATTGCTGTGTAAATAGTCCCCAATGACGTCAACTGGAAACAACTGTTCCTTATTATGTGGATAGGAACGATTGTTCAATTTTAATGTGAATGGGAACAATTGTTCCTTTACAATCTGTTCCTTTATGCTCATTTACAAAAGAAACGTTTTATTTCAATCAAACATTCAAACTTGTTTTGTCTTGGTTAGGATAACTTAAACGTAATTGGTCATGCCTGCATGTTCATGTTTAAACACGCATGAACATGTTCAGACATTCATGAACTTGTTCAGGCATGTTTGAACGTGTTTAAACATGTATGAACATGTTTAAACATGCCCGATCATGTTTAAACGTGTAAGAGCATGTTTAAACATGCCCAATCATGCTTGAACATGCCTGATCACGTTTAAATCTTCAAAAACATTCAAATGTCCAACTGTTGTCGGGCCCTGTTTCGGCGCGCGGTTATGGTTACTCAGTTATAAAACTAAAAGACAAAATCTGTGTGTTGTAACACTGATTGTCATATGTTAAAAAGTAAATTACATGACCGCTTGGAGATATGGAATTTATCTTCTCGTGTTGAGAAATATCGCACTCGTTCGCGCGCGCGCGAGCATGTAGTATCCTCTATATATTATATAATGCATATATATATATAGTATTACATAATATTATATTTTAATATATTAATATATTAATGAAAACCGTGTTATCCGTATATTCCGTATTTTTCGTCATATTTTGTGTAGTTTTCACCAGTGTGGCATAGTGTTGAAGCATAGAGTATACTGTGTTATCGGTATATTCCGTTTTCTTCGCCATATTTTGTGTAGTTTTCACCAGTGGGTGTGGCATAGGGTTGATGTATAGAGTATACCGTGTTATCCGTGCATAACGTTTCATCTCCCATATTTTGTGTAGTTTTCATCTGTGGGTGTGATATTTTGTTCTTATTATATGATTGAGTCTGTTTTCTTTGTTATTCATAGGCTTTATATCACTAAATTCACGATGATTATATATTCAAGGGTTTTATATAGAGCTTCTCCGGGATGTATCTGTATAAATCACTTGAATTTATAATTCCCGGGGTTTATCTAGATACATCACTTGAATTTATAATTTCGTTCCATATTTCCTTAGATGATTTATGTGTGGACATCAAGACTTAGAAATTTTCTTAGAAATATACTAAATAGCAATTTTTGGTGGAAAAAAAGTCTTTGATAAATGACAGAGATTCGAACCCGAGACTTTCTGCACTCCTATACCCGCTTTTATCCACTATACTACTGAGCTAACTGATGGAATCTTCTCAACAAAAAAATATTTTGTGTGTTATCATGAAGTTCGTTAGTGTTTCTCTGAATAGAATTGAAAAACAATTATTTAAGGTTTCCTTCTGAGAATTCGGTAACAATGATCTAATTAGTGATTGTCTTTTGAAACGCTTTTGTGTGAAAACCTCCTCAATCATATAATAACGGCCCTCGGGATGTATATGGCTAAAAGCCTCGCTTCTCGGTATTTATCCCTTCCATATACTATACCATGCCTGAAATAGGAATGGATTCTTATCAAATTTCCCATGCTACACGTAACATAGTACCCGAAAATACCGAGAATTATAAGACGAAAAGGTGCTCAAAAATGAACTAAGACTGGAATCCCATAACCCCGGCATTAGCGGTGTCACCGTACCGCGGTGTCAGTGTACCGTGGAGTCAAAGCACCGGAGTGTCACGGCAACGCGGTGTCACGGCACCGTGGTGTCACCGTACCGCGGTGTCACGGTACCGCGGTGTCATGGTACCACAGTACCACAGTACCAAGTATCACAATACCACAGTACCACATTACCAAGTATCACAGTACCATGGTACCACAGTACCAAGTATCACAGTACCATGTACCACAGTACCACAGTACCATGTACCACAGTACCACAGTACCACAGTACCACAGTACCACAGTACCACAGTACCACAGTACCACAGTACCACAGTACCAAGTACCACAGTACCACAGTACCACAGTACCACAGTACCACAGTACCAAGTATCACAGTACCACGGTACCACAGTACCAAGTATCACAGTACCATGTACCACAGTACCACAGTACCAAGTACCACAGTACCAAGTACCACAGTACCAAGTACCACAGTACGAAGTACCACAGTACCACAGTACCAAGGTACCACAGTACCAAGTACCACAGTACCACAGTACCACAGTACCACAGTACCACAGTACCACAGTACCACAGTACCACAGTACCACAGTACCACAGTACCACAGTACCACAGTACCAAGTACCAAGTACCAAGGTACCACAGTACCACAGTACCACAGTACCACAGTACCACAGTACCACAGTACCACAGTACCACAGTACCACAGTACCAAGTACCACAGTACCACAGTACCATAGTACCAAGGTACCATAGTACCAAGGTACCACAGTACCACAGTACCAAGTACCAAGTACCAAGGTACCAAGGTACCACAGTACCAAGGTACCACAGTACCAAGTACCACAGTACCAAGTACCAAGTACCATAGTACCATAGTACCAAGGTACCACAGTACCAAGGTACCACAGTACCAGGACTACCACAGTACCAAATTGAGTACAACAGGATGTTCTCGCAATATTGGTACTGTGGTACCTTGGTACTGTGGTACCTTGGTACTATTAACTACTCCTTCGGCGGAGCATGAATATACCATTATGCAGCAATAATCTGCTGTAAATGAAAGAGACTGAAAAATGCCAGCATAAAAATGTCAAGTAAATGAAACAATTGCAGCATGACAGCTGTGACTGAGCAAAATGTATTCAATGGTTTTGGCGCCAAAAATTAAATTATACCAGAAATAGCGCAGCGCTGTTATACGTCATGGAAATTAGATCCGCCGCGAGACTCAGCCAAACACAACACACTTCTCTATTATTTCTTCAGGATTTCCTTCGTATGATTACCACAAGTAACATGTATCTTCTTTAAAAATTTATGTGCCAGAATCATATTTTGACTGAATGTAAAACTGAAGATTTGAACTTTTAGAAGCTTAAAATTCGCCGAATTAAATCGCGGCTACCGAGTCTCCGCTGAATGACAGTTAGTCAGTAAACATTTCCTGTTGTGTGTTTGTTTGTTTTTTATAAATGGAGAGCAATATTCAGATATTATTGAGGAATGAATAAATGTCTTTCGATAACGACCAAAAATAGTCCAACTAGCAATTCTGCATTGTTGTATAACTGATTTCAGCGACAAGCTACAAGGCGATCCCGCATATAATTTATTATAACGCGTAAGTTGTACGACAGCAATTCTAAAATTTGTGTGCATTTTATAATTGACAAACAGTTAAACAGTATTAGAAGTATCCTGAAGTATTATACATTCAAGACATCAATGACATTTAACGACGTACAAACAACTCAAAGTACTAGTGTGATACTTGGTACTGTGGTACTTGGTACTGTGGTACTGTGGTACCTTGGTACCTTGCTACTGTGGTACTGTGGTACTTGGTACTGTGGTACTTGGTACTGTGGTACTGTGGTACTGTGGTACTGTGGTACTGTGGTACTGTGGTACTGTGGTACTGTGGTACTGTGGTACTGTGGTACTGTGGTACTGTGGTACTGTGGTACTGTGGTACTGTGGTACTGTGGTACTGTGGTACTGTGGTACTGTGGTACTGTGATACTTGGTACTGTGGTACTTGGTACTGTGGTACCTTGGTACTTTGCTACTGTGGTACCTTGGTACTTGGTACTTGGTACTGTGGTACTGTGGTACTGTGGTACTGTGGTACTGTGGTACTGTGGTACTGTGGTACATGGTACTGTGGTACTGTGGTACATGGTACTGTGATACTTGGTACTGTGGTACTGTTGTACATGGTACTGTGGTACCTTGGTACTGTGGTACTGTGGTACTGTGGTACTGTGGTACTGTGATACTTGGTACTGTGGTACTATGGTACTTAGTATTGTGGTACTATGGTACTGGGTATTGTGGTACCTTGGTCCCGTACTGTGGTACTGTGGACCTTGGTACTTTGCTACTGTGGTACTGTGGTACCTTGGTACTGTGGTACTTGGTACTGTGGTACTATGATACTTGGTACTGTGGTACCTTGGTACTGTGGTACTGTGGTACTATGGTACTTGGTACTGTGGTACTGTGGTACTACAGTCCGGATTATAGTCGTATATGGCGAGATTTGTGACGTCACGGCCCATTGTCTTTGTTGAAAATGCTGGAAAATCCTTCAAAAATATTCGGAATTTATAAAAATCCAATCGCCCAGTGCCTCACGGACATTACATCCGGGGTATTCATATTCAAAGAGCAGCAAATGGTTTCAAGATGGCGGATCGAGTAAGTGATGGCTGTGCCGTAATGTTTTAAGCGAAATATCTTGAGTTTTCTAGGGTCATTTGGCCGCCATATTGCTACAGTCAGAAAGGTAAGCTTGATAAATGAACATATTTCACGATCTTCCCAATTTTTCCCAAGATAATTAATAATTTTTATGCATTCTATGATAAACTATTGTGGTTTGTACCACGTTTCAACGTGGTACAGTCTTTGGCAAACCCGTACAGTTCTTTGAAAGATTGAGTCTGTGAAGGACCTACTTTTATGGAAACCATCAGTGAAGTGATTTAGTTTATTCTACTGGTAGAATTCGTTTTTTTGAATAAGTTCAAGTTAGTTCTGACCTTTGAAACTCTTGTAGTTATGATTGTAGCCTAATTTAAGTCTATAGACATGATAAAACGTTTCAATTTTTAAAGCTTACGGTTGGGTATTTGTTTATTTGTGTGCAGATCTAAATGAAGGCCCATCTAGAAATTCTGAAGACATTATGTTATACAGTGGTTTACCATGAAAAGTGAAATGTTTCTTATTGTTTTTGTAAAGCAAAAATCTAATGTGTGATTGGGATTGTACATTGTCAATAATAATGAGATATTTTGATTTTCAGATAAAACAGAGAGACTGCATGTAAGACTGTATAGACCTAAAGGGGCTTTGCACGGTCACATGGTGGTGCAAAGCCTCTATTTTAAAAACAGCATTTTAGGAAGTCTACACTGCACACTCCATGACTGCAAAGTATTTTTGAAGTCATTGTTTTAATTATTCTTATAATTTGGCATTCTTTCCTTGCATAATATGGTGCTTGTTGAGCTTTTTCAGCATTTCAACAAGCATTAAGAGCAGTTAAGCATTAAGAGTTTTTATATTCATGTTGCATGCAATCAAAACATGCTATGAATATACACATTATATCCTTGCAGTTTTGGAGTGTGCATTGATAATGTTTTTTTTAATTGGTGTAATTGTAACATACAAATGTGGTGTAAGTTTCAGTTGATTATCTTGATGAACATATTGATGAAGCTGTTTATATTTTAAAATAAATGGCTGTTATTGATTATTTCCTTTATTTTTCTTTATATATATATATGTATTATAAGTATTTTTGGAATATACTGTAAGAATTTATTAAATGCAAATGTAATAAATGTATATATTATTATTATTATTATGAACAGTCCATTTCAATAGCTGTTCTCTTACTGTAATTTCTGTTGAATCTCTGTTCTATTTTTATTCTAAACCTGTCCCTAAAGTGCTTTACATTAAAATGTTTTTTTCTTTGTAATATGAAATTGTGTGTTGCAGAGTTTGCCTTACATGTATTTATATAAGCCAAGCTGACAAAACAGCTCAGTCTCTTTTGCTAACTCCCTCCCTTTGGTCACTGTTTGCACACCTTCTTATCATTTTTTTTGGAGATCAAACCATCACAAAACTAGATGCTGTTAGAGATATCAAAACAAAATTTATAGCAACAATTATTGGAATCTCTGCACTCTTGATGTGCAGCTGTTGAAGAGCAAAAGGGATTTGGACTAATAATAATTATTAGTAAGGTATAAATTATTTATACCTTACATAGAAAATGGTAAAGCATTTTGGTATAGTTGTAATGCCATCATGCAAATGGCCTGTTTTGCTGGAGAGTAGAATTATTATACTATTATTATTATTATTATTATTATTACTATGATACTTGGTACTGTGGTACTTTCGTACTGTGGTACCTTGGTACTTGGTACTGTGGTACTGTGGTACTTGGTACTGTGGTACTTGATACTTGGTACTTGGTACTGTGGTACTTGGTACTGTGGTATTTGGTACTGTGGTACTTGGTACTGTGGTACTATGATACTTGGTACTGTAGTACCTTGGTACCTTGGTACCTTGGTACCTTGGTACCTTGGTACCTTGGTACCTTGGTACCTTGGTACCTTGGTACCTTGGTACCTTGGTACTGTGGTACTTGGTACTGTGGTACTGTGGTACTATGATACTTGGTACTGTGGTACTTGGTACTTTGGTACTGTGGTACTTGGTACTGTGGTACTATGATACTTGGTACTGTGGTACCTTGGTACTGTGGTACTGTGGTACCTTGGTACTGTGGTACTTGGTACTTGGTACTTGGTACTGTGGTACTATGGTACTTGGTACTTGGTACTGTGGTACTTGGTACTGTGGTACCTTGGTACTGTGCTACCGTGGTACCTTGGTACTGTGGTACTGTGGTACCTTGGTACTTGGTACTGTGGTACTGTGTTACTTGGTACTGTGGTACTTGGTACTGTGGTACTGTGGTACTGTGGTATTTGGTACTGTGGTACTGTGGTAGTATGATACTTGGTACTGTGGTACCTTGGTACCTTGGTACTGTGGTACTTGGTACTTGGTACTGTGGTACCTTGGTACTTGGTACTGTGGTACTTGGTACTGTGGTACTGTGGTACTGTGGTACTATTATACTTGGTACTGTGGTACTTGGTACTGTGGTACTGTGGTACTATGATACTTGGTACTGTGGTACTTGGTACTGTGGTACTGTGGTACTTGGTACTGTGGTACTTGGTACGTGGTACTGTGGTACTGTGGTACTGTGGTACTATGATACTTGGTACTGTGGTACTGTGGTACTATGATACTTGGTACTGTGGTACTATGATACTTGGTACTGTGGTACCTTGGTACCTTGGTACCTTGGTACCTTGGTACCTTGGTACTGTGGTACTATGGTACTTGGTACTGTGCTACTGTGCTACTGTGGTACTATGATACTTGGTACTGTGGTACTGTGGTACCTTGGTACTTGGTACTGTGGTACTGTGTTACTTGGTACTGTGGTACTTGGTACTGTGGTATTTGGTACTGTGGTACTGTGGTAGTATGATACTTGGTATTGTGGTACCTTGGTACCTTGGTACTGTGGTACTTGGTACTTGGTACTGTGGTACCTTGGTACTTGGTACTGTGGTACTTGGTACTGTGGTACTGTGGTACTGTGGTACTATTATACTTGGTACTGTGGTACTTGGTACTGTGGTACTGTGGTACTATGATACTTGGTACTGTGGTACTTGGTACTGTGGTACTGTTGTACATGGTACTGTGGTACTTTGGTACTGTGATATCATGGTACTGTGATACCGTGATAATCTGGCACTATACTGTGATGCCGCAGTGCTGTGATACCGTGGTATTGATACCGTGGCACTGTGATACTACTGGGTATTGTGATAATGTGGTACTGTGACACTGACGTACCAGGGTTGCATGGGATATTCATATTGGATGTGGTACCCAAATACAAGTACCAAAAAAGAAAATCCGAAAAGGCATTCCTAAAACAAGTACCATATGCCATATACACATTTGTTTCTACAAGTACCTTGATCAGTCATGACTTGTACTCGATTCTGCAAGTATCGTAGTTTGAGATGACTTGCACTCTAATCTGCAAGTATCCTAATTTGAGATGACTTGCATTCGAATCTGCAAGTATCCTAGTTGGAGATGACTTGCACTCTAATCTGCAAGTATCCTAGTTGGAGATGACTTGCAGTCGAATCTGCAAGTATCCTAGTTGGAGATGACTTGCACTCTAATCTGCAAGTGTCCTAGTTTGAGACGACTTGCAGTCGAATCTGCAAGTGTCCTAGTTGGAAATGACTTGCATTCGAATCTGCAAGTATCCTAGTTTAAGATGACTTGCAGTCGAATCTGCAAGTGTAGTTGTTGGACATGACTGACAGACTGACAAAAACCTAAGATAAAATATAAAACTTTTATTGGAACATATAATGACGGAGGACTAAAACTCCTTGACTTTGGGAGCATGATTAAAGCGAGCATGTTTAAATGGGCAGCGAGGTTAATGGATGGAACAAAAAGTTTTTGGAAGAATTTACCATTAAAGAAGTTGAAATTTGATAGGAGGTATTGAGTGTGTTCGCGAGAATTTTGATACTGGTAAAATATCTAAGGAAATACCAAAATTCTATAGGAAAATTCATTGGATGACGGGGGAATTCCACGTTGAATTTCACGAGAAAAACGATATCGCACGAGTCGCGTGGAATTCCCGAGTCGGGAAATGAATTTTCCTTGAATCCCATAGCGGACATAGAAAAAATAAATAGAGAAGATTTTGTCCATTTTTTTTCAAAGCGCACGGCAAGCCATTCAAGAGCAAGTACACAAAAATAGCCAGCGAATGAGAATGAAGCTGTAGTCGTGAATGAAAATCGTCTCACTTGCAAACTTACTTTGCTTCAACCTCGTTTCGAGTATTTGTGGAACAAAATTATTGTCAAACTACTGAAAATGTACTTTATTTGACTGTAATTGGAACTGGACACCATGTAAAGGACATTGTCCTGGAGGAATGTCGATCTCATGAATGGCAAAACAACACTTGTTTTGTCGGGAAAAATGGTCTGAAGCATTTTATTGACACTGCGGAAAAAGTAAGTTAAGTAAAGTCGAAAATTTTGTTCCCCTTACTATCAAAAGCTTGCTATTCAGACATGATAATAGTTTTCTATCTTGCTGGGTTTTTTGGTTATGTTTTGAATGCCTTTTTACCGGTGTTTTTTGGATAATTCGTTCTGACAACTTCAGTTGAAAATAAATCGCTCAAACAAATTATTTGACTGTGTATTTCTGTTGTTTTGTTTTCAAAAACATCTATGACTGCATCCGGATATAGTCTATTCTTTATGTTTTGAAATAAGTGATCATTTTTTTCTACTGAAGAGATAAAAGTAATGTCGAAGTTGTCGAAAAACACCAGACCACGATCGACGGACTTCAAACGCTCCCTTTCATATTATTTGCTAGGCGTAAAAATGTCCTTTTCCTATTAGTTATTGCGTCTTTTTCTTTGCTTGTTTTCTCATGATAATTTTTGGCAGCTATTGAAGTTTGTTTTCGAACTATTTTAAATTAAGTTTCGTCAAAAACAAAAAGAAGAAACACAGCAATCGCGGGCTACCTGTGTAAGTATGCAATTCCACACTGAATTCTCACTCCATGTTTTACCGTCAATATCTTTGGAAAAATATTTTCCTTTGTCTTGAAATCTGTTGAATCTTTTTTATTGGCTTGTATTTTCATTTTATATTTGAACTACAAAAAATAATTATTTTTCAAACACCGATTACGAGAAGGAAAAGGAATCAAAACGGTTGCGGGCTGCCTGTGTAATTATGCAATTCCACACTGAATTCTCACTCCTCGATGGACTTGATAGCCAATCAGCGCGCGAGTTTCGTGTGAGCTATGGGATTCTATTGTAAAGCTCTTTAAGTCTGGGCAGATATGAGTTACTCAGTGGTAGATACTGACGATTTGATTGGTATTCTTAAGCAATCTCTGTGTAATAACATCTTTATAAAGTTTACATGTGATGTAAAATGTATGAGACGTTTATTGGATTGTAATGTTCGATATGTAAGTGATCTTTGGAAACCAAATACTGGTTTTAAGTGGGAGGATGCAGTGCAGAGAGGTTTTCCAAGTACAGAATGGTTAACTTGGATGGGGCTTATTAGCGCTTTACCAGCACCATGGGTAAAAACACTAAAAAGAAACCTCCATTGTGAAATTGGAGCACTTACTTTCACTAGGAAAATTAAAGTTTTTAAAAAAATGGATTGACTTGGACGAAGTAAAAGTCAAAAAAATATACCAAACAATTATTAGTAAAAAATTTGAGCAACCGACTGCTCAACGTAGGTGGAAAGCAATTTTGCAGAATATTGATTTTTTTTTTATTGGAGCAAGGCTTATTATTTAGTAATATGCGTTATCATTACTCACATCGATGCTTTTTCCAGGAAGATCAATTTCAGCTCGGTGCCATTGGTTGCCTTGGTCACCGGTCTTGCTGAAAATTCTTTTGTTGTTGTTGTAGATGTTGAGAGATCCGATGGTACTGCCATACATATGGTAATAGAAAGTCATACACACTGGACCGTTATTGGGTGCTTTGAAGTTCAGTCTTGCTGTATCTCCTTGGACTCGTGGGGAAGACGTCTCGATATATATATAATAGCCTATGGATGAATGAATTGATGGATGCATGACTCGATTGGATACGAATCGGTCGATCAATGGATAGATGCAAGAATAAATGAATAAACTAATGAATGAAAAAGAGAGTGAATGGATGGATGGATGAATGAATGCATCAATAAAAGAAAATAAAAGAAAATCCAGTACACCGTAGATGCAGAAGATGTAATTTACAATATTGCGGTGAGCCAGCATCTACAATGTACTAAATTGTACATGCATATGTTTTTATATTCAAAGTTACAGTTTCTCGTATCCAGCTAGATTTCCACTGATCCACCGTCTGGCAGATTTATTGAACCTTTTACAACTGTATTTTTGAATAAAATAATGAATGTCTGGAAGGATGCTAGATCGATGAATGATATGAGTTGAGACTGTGCCGAATGAATAAATACATGATAGTTCAACCAACGAATCAAATCAGTGGACTGATGGAAAGATTTCTTGATGAATTGGATAGTAAATGATTACATCCATCTGCAATATACCATGGTATATTTTTTCTGAATGGTGTAAAAACGACACACAGGAATCTATAGATGCACGAGTTCCTTTACGAATAGAATTACCAATAGATAAAATGTGGATGTAAGTATGAATGAATGGACAGATCAGGGGCTGAATGGAGAAAAAAACTGAGCGTGAAGAAGTTAATTGATGGAGGACAAATGAACTGGAAATTCTAATTTTCACCATTTCCATCTGCATCATTGCATGGTCCAGTTGAGCTAGACCATGTACATCCACTATTTCTTGACCAGTCAAATTGATCGCTCAGTTCCTGTGTCCAAGCACCAAAACCCTTGCCAAAGTCGGCTACCATGTCTAAAAAATAAACATTTCAATGTAAAATTAGGAAAACAACTTAATTCAACTGATCTTTCAGCAGATCACGCATAGTGACGGGGGAGAGTATCGTGGGCGCACGAAACCCCGACGGCTGCGCCTAGCATAGTACGCTTTCAACCTTCTTCAACGCTCTATTTAGCTCCGAACGGACAAGTTATATGGTATTAGAGGGCAATGAAAACCTAGGATATGAATAAGTCGTTTTTCCTGACGTACTATTTTCTACCTCACCAATCGATACTTTGGGATCACGCGAGAATGAGCACGTAACCAGCAAACCACGTGAGTGACCTTGCAAGCCATCCTGTGAGGAGTGTAGTCGGACAGAGCATTAGAATGTTTTTTATATTTGGAGGTAAACTGCAATTCAGAAGGTAAACTGCAATTCAGAAGACACGATGTCAGAGGAGAACACAGAAAATCAAATTTGAGCGAAGAAACGATCTGCATCAGGAAAGATAATAGGGAAAAGCAGCAAGAAGAAAATCCAAGACGTAATCCCTATGTATCTCTATTGGATTGGTAGAATTCCAATCAAACTTCAACTAACAGGTAAGTCTCGTTTAATTTTTAATTCTTTCACCAGTGTTCTGTCCCGCGCGTGAGCATTTAATGCTACATTGAACTTATCAGAGGAAGTTCAAAGAATTCGAACTGAATGTGTAAAATAATCCATCCTCTAAACCCCTTTCTCCAGCAGCGGTGTTCTCTCCCACGCACATTATAAAAGTTCACCAAGCTACGCTAAATTACAAGTATTGATGCAAAAGTCGCGGTAAAGAGCGCACGAATCTTGAGCTACGTCAATCACGTCATTCGTTTTGGATTATATAGTAGATTGTTAGAGTACGGTAGTGAGTGTAAGGAGGGTCATGCAAGTTGTGAAAACCTTTAAATATTAGCTTGCATAACATGCTCTTAGGGTTTGCCACCTCCCTTCTGCCTTCCAGTGTCCAGTTACCATTCTGTTTCAAACGTTAGTTTAAGTAAAATTAGACACATTCATGAGTTCACTCGTGCCCAGGTGAAAGCGAGCCCAATATCGGCCTAAAAAAGACATTTCGATTAAGTGCCGCTAGGGTAAGAACGATTGACATGTTGTCATTAATAAACTTTTTAACAAGACGCTTCTCGAAGCGTACACTGGTTGCCTGTAGTGCAACCAGCGCAGTAGTAAAGACCTTTATTGAATCGGCTAACTAAAAATAAAGAAATAAACCTTTTGTAACCCAGCAAGTTGAAAAATAGGAGCTTGTTGTTGTCGATCACCAGGTGATGCCGGATCAAATATACCGTCACTATCTGATCACGGTCAATTTGTCTGTCCGCAGCTACTAGTATGGCCTTTGGCCTTCTATTATCATGGGCATTATATCAAACATCTTACATGCAAGAACACCATAAAGAAAATGGAGTTTTAGTACTCTGACACATTATTTCGTTATTTTTCTTTTCTTTTGTTCTCGAAGATATTAGCTCCTCCGAGCTACTCTGTAAATTCGAGCTAGATAAATAAAGTTTATGTATGTATGTATGTATGTATGCAAAAATATTACCTGAGAATATACCATTATTATTAAACTTTTATTTCACTATCTAAATTGTTTGCTGTAAAGACTTCTACAACGGCGTTTTTCACACAAAAACAAACCGTGTATTTTTTTGTTCGTGTTTCAAATGTTTTTTTAATGAATAAACGACATAACGTGACCAAACGCGCCACAGGCAGCCCAAGCTCTTATTCTGTGGTATTGTATTCATTACAAACGATTGTTTTAGCTGAACATTAACGGTCATATTTTACATCCTTAAAATATTGTACTTATGTGAATAAAATTGAGTTACCTTGATAACTTGTTGTGTCTTATATTAATTGGCCGAGTTTGAAGCCATTTGGGTGAGTTTTCACTGAGTTATCCTTATTTTGCTCCCCCCACTATAAAGAATCCCGCCTTGGGATTCTTTATAGTGGGGGAGCAAAACAAGGATAACTCAGTGAAAACTCACCCAAATGGCTTCAAACTCGGCCAATTAATATAAGACACAACAAGTTATCAAGGTAACTCAATTTTATTCACATAAGTACAATATTTTAAGGATGTAAAATATGACCGTTAATGTTCAGCTAAAACAATCGTTTGTAATGAATACAATACCACAGAATAAGAGCTTGGGCTGCCTGTGAACGCGCCAGGTCAAATAGAACCTAGTTAATGAAATATAAATATAAATGATCTGGTCAAGAATTTCGTTATTAAGATTCAGTACAAAAACCTCTCAAGATCTCTTAAATGCTTGAATCATTCAGAAATATAATTGACTTGCCTCTATGTGTGTTCGTTTGGCAACGTACATGTAAGGTGAGAAATTCGTAGATTTCCAGCTCAAAGGAAACAGTTTGAATCGCAGGAGCTTCTTTTCAAGTACTCCATTTAGAGTTCGATATTTGGTCAAAGTATTCATGGAGATCAAGCTCAAACTAACAGCCCATTCTAAAGCTCTTAATAAGTGTATAGGTATATCTCGAGTTACAGCTCCACCTTACATTGCTTTACTGCTGGAAGAGCCTGTATCTAAAACATATTTTCCTTGTTATCGGCCATCTTGCATTCGTAAAGTTTCGATAAAGTTCAGTCCTGGTTTGCGTTTACAACGAAGAGTGCCCACTCGCTCAAAGTTGATGAATGAAGGGCATTGTTTCTTACGCTCTTAACCAATCAGGAACTGCAACACGTGGCCGATTGCGTAAGAATGGTCTTTTCTCGAGACGAAAATCGGGAAAAAAAAAAAGAAAAAAAAGAAATTTGCAGTCTATAATCCTAACCCTAACCATGCGACCTGGGCAAGAGTAATTAAGTTCCGAAGGGTTCTAACATAAGGGTAGGGATGGTTACTACTCCTATCACAACTTTATCCCCCAATACTGATACTTATTTATACAACTGAAGTAAACTTAAGTGTAAAGTAAAGTAAAGCGACAATATTTTACGTCGATAACTCGTGACAGTAATTCGAATAACTGATAAACTTGAGGTAGACGGTGCGCTCACTTTATACTCCCCTACACAGAAAGGAAAGGAAAGAAGTTGAAACAAGGATGTGAGATCTGAGGATCGAACTCGGGACCTCTTGCACCGAAGGCCGCGCACTAACCACCTGTGCCACCCTTGCTCAAGGACACAAATATCCACAGTGATCCGCAGCTGGATCTCGAACCCACGACCACTTGGCAAAGACTCCAACATCCTAACCACTGAGCCACAATTTAAATTTATTAAAGGAATTTAACCGCGCACGCGCATTTCTCGTTACTGTGATATATGACAATAGAGCGCAAGGTTAGTTAGAAACATGGGGCTTAGCCGAGTGTTTCTCTTGCTTTTTGAGTGCATGAATGAATGAATGAATGAATAAAGTACATAAGATATATGTAAACGTTACCCTGTAAGCAGTTCAAATGTACATCCTTAGAGTGCTGACAATCATGTTTCCCCCATCCACCATGTTGGCACTGTTGAATGGACGTCTCATTACCACCACACTGGACCTCATCAAGCCATATTTGACCAGTTGCACCTGAGGCACGACTACTAAAATTCAAGGCTGACTGAAATCCAAGCTGACGACATACCACGTGGGAATTATTGATATCCCAACGATCATCACATACTGTACCCCATATACCATTGTTTAAGACTTCTAGACGCCCTGAGAATTGATTTCCACCTTGAAGACGAACAGTGCCTAGAAACAAAATGATTGAAATAAGCATAACTAAATGAATTATTATTGTTATTGTTATTGTTATTGTTATTGTTATCGTTGTTGTCACGAATTCTACAATTCATTTTGATCTTGATAAGCAGAATTTGGTATCTTTCAAGACAGCCTTTACTATACAATTACTATACAATTTTAATTGAAAAGCGTACATAAATAATTCTGTTTTCTTTTGCGAATTAGCATTATTTAGTACTTATATGGCAAACTAGAGTGATGGTACTTAATCTGTGAAATAGATATTAGTCGAACAGACATTAGTAGACACCATTTCTATAATTGTCTTCTTTTGTTTTGATTTGGCGATTAGGCATTGACTATTAGATTTTGTTTCACGGATTAAGTGCCACCATTCTATTGCACGCTTTTAGTATTTGTACTTAAGTCAATGAATTTATAAATTTACGGGTTTCAATGTGGATGATAAACTGTAATCCAACGCTTCCAAAGCTCTTTGATGGGTCAAACGATGTCATGTTATTTGCAAAATCCTCGAGTTTTAAATATAGTGGTAACAGCTGTCCTTGAAGACCACTTCCATTGTAGCTGATACTGCAGTTTTGCTGAAATCGGAGGGTTTAGAAGGACTATAAATACATTTTGTAAATCATTGCATCAAAGCAACGTAGCCTAATGTTAGGGATGGTTTTAAGCTGTCTTTGCTTTTTGGAGAAAAAAAAATCACCTGATAATGGTGTCATCATCGCCGTATAATTTCCCTGTGTTTCATATTATGTTTTTTGTTGTTGTTGTTGTTTTGCATCAAATTAGATATATTTGTATAATTGTACGCTGCAGCCTTTCTGCAATCGAGTGGTATACCTTGAGAGCTTTTTTAAATAAAAGGGAGGGAACCTTTTGTTCGAAGTCACGCTACAAAACTCAAGAAATGAAGGTATAGTTTAGTCATTATAGATATACCACTGGCTAAATTTGGTGCGATTGTAGTCCTTGTAGAGCTATTATTTTGGGAATTGTAATTATTTTTCTAATTACTTCCGATGGCGTGTTTTTTGGCTCGAAAACTCGTAAATGGGCATCTAATATATTCAACGCCGATTATCATGAGAACCAACAGCTAGATACCCATTTTTGAAATCAGCAGAAAATTGTGGTTTGAACAAGTTCTAATTATTTTTCTCCAAAGAAATATATCAGTCACCTTAATGATTATTTCACGGTTCTCGTCGTTCAACCTCAGCCTCGACAGCGTGAAATATATCCTTTAGAAATTGACTAGAGCCCATGGTAATGCAAGGAATGCACATATCAACAAACAATCGAAACACTTTAAAATTCGTCCACGGGATGTAGTTAAATTCTAGACAATATACTACACGCTGTCGAGGCTGAAGTTCAACGACGACAACCGTGAAATGGTCTATTTTCTCGTTCGATTTTAGTTGTATCATTTTGATAGTATCTATGAAACATCAGCCCAAAAGGGAACGCTCCCATAGTTTCGGATACTGACACTTTACGAGTGGTTATAAATTCCGCATGCTCTTCATGCAGCACTGAACTGAAACAATTGTTCGATTCCAATTTTTCTGATAGTATTGTAGGAAAAGCTCACACTTAAATTGAAAGACGGTCGAGGACGAGTTGAGGATAAAAAAAATAGTATTGTGCCAATCGATCAGGATACACAGCTAGGTTTTATATTGTTCAATATTCTTATCCGCAGTACACAGGGGGACTACCCCAAACATCCACATCCATATAGTTGCCATAAAGTAGCTTACCTCGTCAATTGACCCATAAGGCCAGTTCGTGCAGACTCCTGGATAGCATTCCTGATAGGTCGCATTACGACATCTCACGATGTCACCATCAGGATCGTGGACGGGAATATTAATGACTGTTGGGTGGCCTTCTGCTACGTAAACCGTTAGTGGAATGTTGGAGACTGGGGAAGAATTATTCAATCTAGCTGTGAGGTTGAATCTCGTTACAAGATTTACAACATCTGAAGGGTAACGTCCTGTGATATCACTTATCCAATTTCCTCCATAAATCCTTTCGAGAAATATCGTGTTATTAGTAAATCACAATTCGGCCTGTTATTCTAATACCTCCCGTACACGCTTTTTCATTAAAACTGGCGACAAAACAAAAGCAGCATTATATTATGATCATCATCTTCATCATTAACAACAACAGCAATCACAAATTTATAAATAATGATTGAGTCCATTTCAATACCAAGAACGGAGGCAATAAGCCACATACACTGCCTCGGGACTACGGCCCTACGGCACCAGGACCCTTGCGATGTATATGGCTTATTGCCGTCGACCGAGGTGTTTAAGTGTCTTATTTAATACTTGAAAAGGTTTTCGCAATTGTTTTGATCGTAGCTCTTTTTAGGTAGATTTTGGCAGAGTAACGTTTTTTTCCCTAAAAGCCTCGGTTTAAAAGCAGTCGGAAAGAAAAATCCAGGAAACCTTAAACAATTGCTTTTCAGTTCTATTCAGAGTAATGCTAACGAACTTCATCACAACACACAAAATGCTGTACATGTTATTTCATTAGTTGGTTCTATAGTATATAAAGTAAGGCGTGTATAGGAGGGCAGAGGGCCCCGGTTTCGAGTCGCAGTCATTGATCAAAGACCTTTTTTCACCAAAAATCACTATTTAGGGACCTGTCATTATTTATCGCCTGGGGGGGGAGGGGGGGGGGGGGTGAGGATTTTATCACAGTTATAAAACATTTGATCTGATCCTCCCCCAAAAGGTTTGAACTTTTTACCGATCCCCCCTCATAAGGGCTGGCAAATTTTGTGATCCCCCCATCCATTAAGTGCGACAAATGTCGTTACTGGTATTATAAGTAAGTCAACCTAAAGAGTGAAGTATCTGACCTAGATGCAAATAGTGCAGTTCGTAGCCACCTGTTTCAATACAAGAAATAATATAGTACAAGGAATTAATTTCTCATATAAAATCAAGAGTTTGACATATATATATTTCAGTGCTACAATATATCAAGACACTTACATTTATCACTGAATCGCGGCTCCTTTAAAAGTATCTGCCAACACTCTGGAACACAATATTTCAAATTTCTCCAGCTTGTGCCAAATATCCATCTAACTGCTTGATGCTAAATTGTTTTACCGGTAATGACTGCACGTATGTGTTTTGACGCAACCGAGAGTCATAATATAGAAAAGAAGCCAATAAGTTATGAATAAACCGTTACATTGGCTATTTGTTCCTTTGGTACAAATGTTAGAGTTGTCGCATCAAAATTATTAGTTTGAGTTTAGTTGAAATGAAAGTCAATCGTTTTCATTTGTTACCTTTCGGGGATATTCAATATAAATAAACGTGTGATTAATTCCTTGTAATAAAATCATATTTGTACGTAATATTTCCCGATCAGTCAAAAAGTAAATGCATTTTAAAATTTTAACTTTGATGAGTGAAGCTTATGTATGCCAAATGATCCCCCCTTAGAAAGTCTTTAAGGGTGACTAGTCCCCCCCTCTTTGCCTTCTGAAATCGACTGATCCCCCCTAAATTCCTCACACCCCCCCCCAGGCGATAAATAATGACGGGTCCCTTAGTACGTTCCTAAGAAATTAAATTTCTAAGTCTTAGTGGCTACATGCAAGAGGCCTAAAGAAGTATGGGACGAGATAAATATCTCTATACGTCCCTTGAATAATAATTCAAGGGATGTATCCAGATCGATACATTCCGGGGACGATCTGGATACATCCCTTGAATTGATAATGACCGGGGATATAGGCGATATAGAGCCCTATGAATAAGAAAGAAAACCGTGTCAAGTATGAAATAAGAATATTTAATTCGCTTCGTCAACGCCGGAAAACATCTTCTTCATCATCAACACTACCTCCACAAACAACAACAATGGAAACACCACGATCAACAACGGCAACAACAGCAGCAGAACCACCACGTACCACCACCACCAACAACAAAGAAACAACAATTAACAACAAAGGGAGAAAAGGTCTACTTATGGAAATATCCCGAAATCTGCGAAAGGCGAAGGGGGAAGAAAGGAAAATCCGAGAAAAGGTTTTGAGACCCTGAAATGACTCATTCACACAGACCAGACGTGAACAAAGAGAATGGAACAAGACACTGCACATGTTAGATCGCAGGGGATCACCCAGGATTACCTTCAGGAGGGGGTGCACCATCATATTAATTGGAAACTGCCGAGAGGTGTTTTTTGAAAAACATATTGAGAAAAAAAGACTCAATGTCGTCTCAGGAGGGTGGGGAGGGGGTGAGGTGGCCGGGTCACCCCTCACCTAAATTGTCCCTGATGCGGGATTGTAGGGTTTCATCTATTTATCAATTGGACAACAGAAAGCCGCGCACGCCTACAGCGTTATAGACGCACGAGAGAAAATATAAAGAACGATTAACAAACGTAAGAGTGGCACGATGCGTAACCAAGTGCGACTCTAGTCTGTTAAAGTGGAACGACGATGAAATCTTGCCCGTTTGAAAGACGATTTTTCGGATTAAAAATCAAACTATTAGTTGAGTAAAATAGAAATCCGATGTTAAAAAAAATTGGGAAAAAATTATATACCTAAAATTTTGAGTTGAATTGTCTCTAAATGCCGTCCGCCATTAATCCATCTGGTACTTTGAAAGGAAAAATTGATGAAAAGTAAAAACTGATTATTTTTTTATCAGAAGGTGAATATAGCTGAATAACTTACTACTCTCCGCCAAAAAAATGCATTTTAAGCACATTATCACGGAGAAATTTGTGTTTAAAACCTAAGAGAACAATAGCGTTGAGTAACTGACGTCTTATGACGTCAGTTACTCAAAATTTAGATGCTAAAATACTTAACAATTTCTATCCGTCTCCTCTAAATAAGAAGAAAATGTTGAGTTCATGTTGATAGATGGAGCCATAATTATCAATGTGACTGAGTTTCAAGTCATTTTCATTTGTTATAAATTTTCATCCAAGTGCTCCTTTGAATAATGGCGGCCGATAAAAGCAGAGGAAAATAGCTCCTTTTGAGGTTGTTCTTTTTATCGTACGACAAAATCGCTTTGACATGTTAATATGAATGCTATAAGGATGTCAACAAATATAAAAATAATAAGGGTGTAATTTCATCGTCGTCCCACTTTAAGAGTTCTTTATATTTTCTCAAGTGCGTCTATAATGCAATGGGTAAGCGGCTTTCTGTTGTCTAATTGATTTATAACAGAGCCTAGAACGTTAAAAACGAAGATAGTGCGCGCGCAGTGCAGACCATGGGTAAATAATTCATAGCTTTCTGGCCAATGAGAGCACGCGTAAGATTCTAGCTATGTTATAATGGTCTTTAGTCCCCCAAGAATCAAATGTTAAAGGCTGGTTCACACTAGCGTCGGATTCGGAATCGGAAGCAGAAAACAAAGGAAAAGACAAAAGAGTTAAGTCAAGCGTGTGACATAAGACATCGACATAAGCATCGCAAGAAGCATAAGACCAAGCATAAGCATAATCAAAGACAAAGGAAGGAACAAAGAAAAACACCTTTCTTTTGTATATTCTAATCCCTAAATTCTTTGTTGTTTTCTTACGATTCCGATTCTGATTCCGACGCTAGTGTGAACCAGCCTTAATGAAGTGGTAGCCATATTGGATGAAAGAACAGCAGGCACTATGAGAAATATTTTATTAAAGTTTATTCAAGATGGCTGCCATGAGGTCTCATGAAACCCAGTGCCATCAGATCACGATAAAATTGACAAACAATTACCTGACATCCCAGTAGGTGTCGTTTGATGATACCCTGTTGAATGTTAAGTCTTTGTATCCTTCCATCCAATCCTCATTATCATTGAAGGAACTACAGTAGATACTCAGAAGTCTTCCACCAGAATTGTATCCATTCCTCTTTAACTGCCATGATTCATAGTAAGTAGTGATTAGCCGTTTGTTTGCAATTGCTGTGCTGTCACAGAAGACCTTGCTTTTACGATACGCAAGCCTTATATGGAATTCCATCTAAAAACAAAAGCATAATCATGAGTAAGGAAGGGATGCAACATGAATAAATCTCGTCTCGAGTGACTGTTTAATTGATATTTGCTGTTTTTGCCTGTATTGGAGACATTTTACGCACTCGATGTGTATTGCTTGTCTCGTCGAATGTATTTTTTTAAAATGTGTATTTTCGTAAAATAGAAATAGAATGTATTGGATATTGGCGTTCTTATTGCTAAATTGCGAATAAAATTTGTCATAGAAAATGGAAGGGCCTTAAGAATGATGCGATAACCCGTTTATAAGATATAGTTTTATGTATGAAAATTACAAACATTATGCTAAAAATCTAGATAAATATCCGATAATTTATAAGTTGACGTTATCTAAACTTGTAATTACTATTAGTGCACATTCGCACGTGTTGCTGCTTGGTATATATTAGATTACTTTCTTGCAATTCGTTCATCAGATTATGCACCCGGTTTTTAGACAGATTTCATGGCAGCCATATTTATGAGCAAGTACAATAGAAAGTTTCTGAATAGCAAATGATTTTATTTTCTCTTATGGTTTTATTTTATTTCTCTTGTTTTCTTAGGCCGCTTTGTGATCACAAACAGTGTAATTACTGGGCTACCTGTGGTATGCTAAGTATGGGTTAGGGTTAGGGTTAGGGTTAGGTTAGGGTTAGCACCTGATGCAAATTGCATTGCGGAACGTGCGCTATGAGTACACTAGACGCGGACACAGTCATCATCACTGTTGTCAAGAAATTGCTGAAACAACTGGACGAAGCATTCACGGAATGCCAGCACGTCAGTTACGGGCTTCTCCAGTTACTAACACGCCAATCAGCCGATCTAGAACCAAAATTAATAGGTTGCCGATATTCAGATAAAATATAATGCAATCGTAAAACGACTAGAAAGACAAGTCAACACCACAGATTCTCCGAAAGAACTGAAGCAGAGATCGGAAATCAAAGAAAATCATCTTAACCGGTTTGACGGAGAAATACGCGAATATTCACAATTGCCCTATCGCATAATGACGTCACAGTATGTTTACATTGGGGATAGATGCTCAGAAACAGTAGAAATTGGGACCTATCAATATTCCTTTTCGAAGTAGAACTTCAATGTATCGAGTTTTGATATATATCATGTATCAGTGATTGCTCATCTGCATTTTATTTGATATGCAATCACTCTGATCCCCTCTGGCGACCATAATCCTTAGCGTCAAAACAATAAAATGTTTTGGTGTGACTTCATCATGCGATTCTGTTTGCCGGGTAAATAACTATCTGACACGGTGAAGAGCGTCGATGACGATATTGCCGAGATGTGGAAACGTCTTGACAACAAGTACGGAGACCTACAATCATTGCCAGTATTGTTGGCACGATATTGTCGTGATGCGCTCGAAAAGTAGATGGTGATGAGATTGGCTCCCCCCGTGCCCCCTTTACAATGTTGCTGTGAAAATGCCGACACCTACGACTCGGCAACCAGTTCGAAATACCTTTTATCTAGCAGCAACATTGTACAGGGGGGAGGGGGGTCCAATGGTACGGTCACAAAGTGTACAATTGTAGAAATATCCGTTGAATGCACATCGTGCCAACTAATTTTGGCAAAGATTGTAGCTCGTTAAAGTCGCCGACGTCATTATTGATTCAATTCGACGATCAAAAATGATCAAGGAAGGAGAAGATAACGATTTGTCGAATTTGTAAACCTCCTGGAATTAAGACGGATACAGAGATTTGATCATGAAGAGACTTGGACTCGAGGCCGAGAGAACAACCACTAGCTCTGTGAGCATAATAGAGAGGAAACTACCGACCGACGTCAGACGAGAATGGGCGAAAATTGTCAGCTCAGACAAAGTCGATAAAGCAAACAAATTTCCTAGCCTAATGGAGTTCTTACTCGGTCAGAAACGAGCCATCGAGTACAATACTGCCACAAGTTAGATCTCAGGCTTCCAGTAATCCTTCAGCCAAGGTGATGGCGCTACAGGCTGCAAGAGAACGCGCGGACACCAAAGAGAAAAGACAAGTGCCGCCACTCCATTAGTGCATATTTCACGACAATGCCGAGAATTGGACCAGCGAGTGCAAACTATACATGTCCAAACCAACGAAAGAAAGAAAAACTATGTTGTCTGAAAAGGGCGCATGCTGGTCGTGCCTCAAGTGCGGCCACTTTTTGAGAGACTGTTGAAGAAAATCCGAGTGCGGCGTAGACGGCTGTACGCAATAGCAGCACAAGTCGCTGCACGAAGAAAAGCATGACAACAGTGCCTTCGGCTCAGCCAACTCATGCAACAGCCTCGAAAGCGATAATTGCCTGCTACAACTACAGAGAATCCAGACCACGAAAGGATTTGTCAACGTATTATGGGACAATCCCGCGACAATCAGCTAGAGAGAAGGCGAATGAGCTAAAACTCAAAGGAATCAAGGTTTCTTTACAGTCAATCAGTTACCAAGTCGTTCCCCCGAAAATCTTTCGCTTTTAATTCGAAATATCTGTTAAGTATTTGGATCAATGTTTCTATTTACGGGGGATTTCAAAATAATGTTGCTATTTGTCTTTTGAATGAAAATCATCACCAAAACAACATTCAACTTGTTGGCGTTGTCAGTTCGTTCCGCCCAAAAGTTTATCGCTTCTGATTACACTCGAAATATCTGTTAAGGTGGCTCGATATAGTTATTTTATTGACTTCCGTTTTTCATTCCACGAATTGAGCAACTTACTCTTGACCAACCAAAACGTTTTTTACACTAGTTATTGGACTTAAATCAAAGTCTTAATTTTTGTCTATTTCACTTTGATTTGTGTTGCCATAGCGACGATAAATAAATATGGCTGAAATCAAATTGTCTAAAATATCAAATGAGTCAGGAAATAGGATTGGGCCCAAGGCGTCTGCCTCTAGTGTCTGCCAATGACACTTGACACTTTCCTCTATAAGTACATTAAATTGACCACACATAAGGATCGAGTCTCAATATGGGGGAAGATGCATTCATGTCACGGCTAAATGCCGTTTCAAGAAAGAAGAGAAAGAGGAAGGAAGCACAGGAAGCTATAGAGATGCTTCAGGCGAGATGGATGACTTTACTCCGACCGAGGTATATGGTCTTCTGGCCATAAAATTGGGGTCCTTGTCTACCCTGTATTCCCTGTCTACTGTGCATATTTCTTGTGTTCCCATTTGTCTGGTCTACCAACTCAGGGCAGACGCTTTTGGGATACTATGAAATCCTAATCCTAAAACACGACGGGTATATGAGGCTATATGCTGGCTAAATTCAAAAAAATTTATCAAACCGTTTTTGAATAATTTGCGAAAACATAAATAAGTCGAATTTGCCAATTTCCGGTTCTTTGTTCTAAATCACTTCAATCAAAGTGTTTTAATTCTCTGTTATCTACTTTACCTTGGTATGTTCTTTGTTACGTATAGTATTTGGGTGCCTGGAATTCTTTGAATTAAATCAAGAGATATTTCAGAAAAAACTGATTTCAGCCTTATTTTTATATCATTGCCATGGTAACACCAATTAACACTGAAACTGACAAAAAACAAAACCTTGAACACAGTTTATCTACTGACAGGAAAATCGTTGTGATTAAACTAGGGTAAGCTTATCGCTTCATAAGATAATCAAAAATTAATTTTTTGAATTGTTTGTAATTTGTTCAAAAACGGCTTGGTAAATTTTTTTGAATTGTGCCTTAATTTCTTTGCTTTAGTGTGTAGTTTATTGAAGTCTCTCGTCTATAGCTGCTCGAGTTCGAGAGATATTTTAGAAACATTGATTTCAGCCATCTTTGCTTATCGTCGCTATGGCAAAATAAATAGAAGTGAAATAGACAAAAATCAAGACTTTGATTCAAGTCCAATAACTGGTGTAAAAACCGTTTTGGTTGGTCGAGAGTAATTAAGTTGCTCAATTCCGAGTGAAAAACGGAAGCATTGTAAATAAAAACTATATCGAGCCACCTTAAGGATTTTGATCAGTGTTTCTATTTGAAAGATATTTTAAAATGACGTTGTTATTTGTCTGGTAAATGAAAATCATCACCAAAGCAAGTGGTTAAAATACAACTTCGGTGTGTTTACAATCAATTTGTTGGCGTTGTCAAGTCGTTCCGCCCGAAAGTGTTTTGCCTCTAATTGCACTCAGTCTAAATATCTGTTATGTTTCTATTTGTTTTCAATAAAAACGCACACCTTCAAAAATAGAAAGGTAAGGCAAAAAACAAACATTAAAGCTTCTTAATGGTAATTTTGATGTCATCTGAGCTGCTCTAAATGGCTATGGTAATTAAGTTGCGCCCAGCGGGAGACCAAAGTGCTTTATTGTGCGGGACATTTTTCTGCATTGTTAAAGAAATGCTTGTTCAAGGTTGTTTTCACAACTTCTATTGTAGTGGTAGACTGTGCCCATGTGGTATATGACCCAATGGGAGGAATACAGCTTGAATAGAAAGACTGTTTTCGATTTGTTGAAGGCATGTTCATACATCTACGCCTATTTTCCGGAAAATCGAAATGTCTCCGAACTGCCGCGATCACTACCGATTTCGTTAATTAGCTTTCTTTCTACACGCTTTCGTACACAATTCGGAAAATTAAGAGGCACATGTTCGATGTGATCTCAGCTCCTTTCAGTTTAATGCCAGAAATACAGTGCTTGATGACAATGATAGGCCGTTGTACCCATTCGTCAGCTCTGAAGATGTTGTTGGAATAAAGTAGCTTAGAAAGGCAAGTTATTTTCTGCATATTGTGCTCAACTGTCGTACACAAAAGCTGACGTCTCAGGACTTTTTGTTTATCATGATCCTAGTGCCATGTAAACACCCCCTAGTTATGTCGCATCTCATATATATTTGAGTAAAACAACTTGTGAAAAGTAAATAATTATGAATTGGCAATTTTTAGTATTGTCTTAGCTTTTTGAAGTTGAAAATTTTTCAGTTCTTGTTCGCTCGGTCGATTGCGCAGCAATTAATTTGCATTCTACGAAATCCGCCTAGGGAATCGAGACTACAATATAGCTTGAATCTCAAATCATTACATTTTACACATAATCTACGTCTGGTTGATCTTGTTTGAGTATTAAATGAGGTCCAACTCGTCGTTCTCGTGTCGAAAGCAATAAAATTTATAGATAGAATTATTTTATTGACAAGGAAAAATCTTAATTCAAGAGACAATCTGGAAGCACTCGCTTTGTTTACATTACGTACCTATGGACGCTTTTTCATTTCTTTTTCGTTTTGAAGGGTTTTGATCGAGGGTCCGCGAAGCAAGTACAACGTATTCAGTTGATATACCAAGCGTTTGGAAACATCAAGGTAAGCGGCCTTACAGCACTGTCTCTATCATGAAATGAGACTTTATTCTTGTTAGACTCTTGTTATTAAAATAAAGTGAATTGTGAATAAAAGCAGATATATTTAGTATCAAATGAAAGCCAGAGAACATGTTATTGCAACGCGAGTTCGGGAAGGCTGCCTGCATAAGCGCTGGACGTACAATTTGAAGAAATACCAACAAGCCCAATACATTTCTTCTACTAAATACAGCCTCGGTAAATCTCTAACATATCAAATTTCTGAAATTTAAAGTCCATTTCCGTTCGGAATTTCTGGCGATGATTCCGAACTGGCCATGAATCGGAGCTTGACTCATGCACTTGGTGTACGCTATCCTAAAGCTTGATGTTTAACAACGTTTAGAAGTGTATAATGCCAAGTTCCGATAGCACTAATAAAAACTAATCAAAGACTACCTAGTTAAAGACTTACGACGTTCCAAGATGTATTGCTAGGTGTGAAGGTGATAATTCCACCTCTGTAATGTGAACCATCGCTGCCACCAAACAAGATAACAAACACGATCACTCCAAGGAACATTCGTGAGTCCATTGTTGAAACCCTTTGCCTATGAATTCTTTGTTATTTGGCAAACAGCAGTAGACACTATATTTCTCATCTTTTTTCGAGGCAATTTATGTAGTCATCTATCTGATTGCACAACGTTCAGGGATTCCTTCATGAGCATATGGAGAATTTGTCTGCGCATGCGTGTATTTTTGGTTTGAAAATCTTTTGAATGTTGAATGTGGGAATTTTATTCTGATCTGACATGGAACATTTCATTGGCAATCTCATTCTTCAAAATTATGTTCAAGTACCCAAATACTGATACGTAAGCAGTCTACCTACCGCTAGAGTGTTGTAGATAATTATCTCAATCGAAGGCAATGCAGATGGGAAATATCACGTGTCAAACTCAGGCCTAAAGTGGAGAAAGGACTAGAACCCTGTACATTCGAGTAAAATTTTGGGCGCTAAGGTCAAAAATAAGGTAAAGCTGTTAGTAGAAGTCATTACTGACTTGTTAAATTGTGGATTGGATGTGATAAGGACGTTCAATGCTTCAATTCAATTCAATTTCTTTATTCACACATAAATATAAGACAATTACAAAAACAAATATAAAGCTATAAATGACATTAAATAGATAATATGGCTGCTAAAATTAAAAATATAACTGTCAATTATTGAAAATTGTGTACAGTGGTCAAAGGAGCACGGCTTCACGGCTTCCGTGATCGTCAAAAAATTCTCCATGTTTACCACAATAAAGCACTTTTTGGCTCGAAAATGTCGCATATTCCAATTAACTCGAAATACAAAAACTTGTAGAGCGTGCACCAAAAAATTATTGAAAGATTACCTTATACATGTTCACTCTTTGCAATACTGAGCTTTGTTAGTGTAAACACGCGGTCCCTGGCACTGATTTCAAGCAGTGTTTACTACATGGTTTCAGCCCTTATTCCAGAGTGATATATTCCAGAAATTTGACCAATTATATTTTATCATCTGCTACATCTATTAGGGAAACAATTGCTCACCTCAATATCAGAGAAGGTATAGAGGTCATTTCGTATCAAGCCATTTTTGTGTAATTAGTCGGGCGGCTAGCCCGACTTTAGTTCTACCTTTTGGTCTTCTGTCACGTCGCGTTTAGTCCTCCCATGATGCTTTACGAACTCGACAACAGGGATCCCATTCATGTCTTACGATAGCCACATGTCGATCGAAGAACTTCGAGAAGGGAGCGAAGGGAAGATATATGTTTACAAGACTTTTATAGAAGATGTCGAAGAAATTACTTGCTATAAAGACGCTCAAATCACATACAAATGCACACACCGTCCGCGATAGACCCACACTAAAAGATGTCTATGAGCGTACATTTCGACCCGGGTTGTTTCAAGGACTGTCTAACATGTTGAACATGTCTACTTGTGTCTAATATGGAAAACAAGCTAAAACGAGTTCTCACTAGTTCACACCAGATCGATGATGATCATAGCAAAAATATTACAAATGACAATACAAATGGCAGTGACAAAAATGAAAGTCACAAAATGCTAAGTGATATTTTTTCGAGAGGGCAATGTTCTGTTACGGGTCATTTTGCGTGTTACAGTGTTCGAATCGAAGCTCGTCTACGGGCCCAATCAATTCAAGCCAAGATAATAAGTATAAAGTGAGGTCGCACTGAGAATCTCTGCAATATATTTGGTTATACCCTATGAAATAAAATTTTATACTTTGTATATGATGGAATTGTATTTATCATTCGTTTCATCTAAAGCGTCAAATACAGTAGACAATGCGTTATCTTTGACCGTGATGCAACTAGCTTTCTAAAATCAGTTAGTTTTATAATCATTGCTGCCAACGCTAGCCGTTTGTGATTGTTTGAAAAATTGCTTTTACTCAAAGTGCTAAATATTTTGAACAGTCATAGTGTGTGTCCGACACTGATCCTGGAGAATTATGTTTTGTAGTTCAACATTGAAGGTCAACTAGCAATGTTCGTCACACAACGCACAAGAGATAGACAAGAAACATTTCATATATCAGAGAAAGCGGTGTACTTTCGTGAGTTTTAGGGGAACAGTTCTGCTAACGTGGATACACCAGCTGTTTTCTGCTCGCAGCACTTAACTTTCTATTAGAAATGAACCATAGCAGTTATCTCACGTCGCAAGTGAGTTATCTTCGCGCAGCAAACAACATACAATTTTACGCTCAAGTAGCCCGACTTCACGCTTCATTAGCGTCTAGTTTTTAAAGAGTTTGAAGGATATGCCGAAGTTGAAAAATCAGGGAGATTACGAATTTTCCAATAAACAAATTCTTTTTTTATGAAAACACTTGGTGTTATGCAAGAGATATCCGCAACAAATTTCGGTTTTTGAAAATTTCATCTTCCGTCCTTGATTTTTCAATTTACATACTTCAAACTTCACAGTTTTACTGATTTTGATGTGTGCTTTCCAGCTGTGATCATTGCTTTTAAGTTTCGGAACTTGTGGAATTACATATGATAAAAGCTAAGTACATGAAATGACGTACTGTAGCAATTGATCACAAAGTATGTTATTTACACGTATAAGATTACAGAGTACATCTTGGTAACTGTCATATTCGGATTCAGCATGAAAAACTTGTTTAGAATAGTTATGTTACTAGCCTCTACCCTAAAATGCCTTCATCTGCACTTTTTGCGATCGACTTTCTCAGTTTTGCGCCTAATCTAAAAGCTCGTGGTCCCTCGATATGATTTCAAGCAGTGTTTACAACATGGTTCAGAGACCTTGTTCCATTGTGATAAAATTAACTAAATTCAATCACCCATTTTTTATCATCTGCAACATTTTGTATCTAGAAAATAATGACCTTCTTTGATATGTGGAGAAACATACATGTTATTCGGTCGTTATAACATTTTGCATTTGAAATTGAGTTTAGAAGTTTCAACCCAACAGTTTTAGCGTGTGGAAATCATTTTATCTTTCATTGTTTTATTATCTTAGTACGGCTAAAACATTAGCATTTCGTGTTTTTATAAAACAAACTGAACCCTTGCTGTTCTTCTAAAGAATTTCAAATTATAAGTAATATACTTGGAAAACAAGGTTTTGCAGAACATACTTAAAAATCGGTGTCCACTGCCTTGTACAGAACTAAAGATAATAGATAGACAAATTGTTATTTTTACTTAAAGTCGATTGCTAGCTAACATCTCACGTTTTCATTTGATATGCATCAATTGTGTTTATTTTCTTAATACATGACATGTTTTAGGTTCAAATTTTCAAAGTTTTTTTTGTTTTCCACACAAAATAGAATAATTTACAAAATATATATATGATATAAAAGTGGAGGGTGCAAAAATACAACCCGAGGGGTTAGAAACACTTTTGCACCTGATACATTTTTTTTAATAACGGAGTGGTATGTTTGCTTCGGTTACCTTAACAACTACGCGTTTTCAAAGTTCTTAAGAATTCACATCCAATTTTGGTCAATTTTCTTTCCTGCTGGCTCTCTTTCGCTCACTTTACACCTCATCTTAAATTTGATATATAGAACATATATTTTTGCAAGCAAAATCCAAGAACCCAAGTACAAGCCAAGGGGCATGTTGATGGAAGCCTGATTAGTACTAATCCAAGATCAAATAAATAGAGGATATTACATGGGCGCGCGGAGATACGGATTTTATCTTCGAGTGTTGAAAAGATCTCTCACGAGTGAGCGCAGCGAACGAGTGAGAAATATTTTCAACAAGAGAAGATAAAACCGTATCTCCAAGCGAACATGTAATTCTATTTATCATATCATATATAATTATCAAATCAAGAGACAACAAACTATCTTTAGAGTAAAACATACTTTTATTCACAACTGATTGAAATTTAAGACTAAGTGGTATTTGAAAGTTCTGAAATTTATTTTCAATGTTTTTATACGCTTTATTTATAAACACATGATTTAATACAAATCTAATGAAAAATTAAAAAATAGGTGCTTGTTAAGCGCATGTGGCTACAGCCTTATGGGATAGAAAGAAAAGCGTCAATAAAAATGAGATACAGTGTTGAAATACTGGCTATTTACTGTAATTTCTTGCATGAGACTACTGAACGCTAATAGTAAGTTAGTAAGCTAATAGTAATTAGTAAGGTTGCTTTTTTGTATAAATTTTTTTATCAGTGTCAATTTGCTGTAACTCCAGAAACATAAAAGTGTACGTAGCTGTCAAACAAATGCGAAAAATATTTTTTCCTTAGAACACAATGTAATAAAAGAATTAATATTCACAGCCACTAAACAACTTATATAAAACAGGTATATAGAGATCCAAATGGTCTATAGAGATATTCCTTTACATAGTAAATTGAGCCAAAAACACCAGTGCTTATCTCATTTATCTATTTAGTTTTAATGATACCTAAAGGATATCTTAGACTTGAAATTAAGTAGCATTCACTGTCGGTCACGGCTTTGAAGTCTCGTGTGCAAAGTGGCCTAATTTACGGAAAAAAGTTCACATAAATTAATTATTTCTTTGACAATTTTTAATTTAACTCTTTTAAAGATGAATTTGTACTTGTTTATTATTGATTGTAAGAATTTCCACAGCAAATTTTTCCCTCAAGTAATTAGTCGATTGACGGAATAGAATCTTCACGAACTTTTATCTGTCGGGCGCATACCATGCAATCGGTGGTAAACTCAATACGCCTTTTTGTTGTTTTCTTGACAGACTCAGGCCGCGGTAGTTCGCTTTCAAAAATCTTTTCGTTTCTGTTTACTTTAACACTGAATCTAAATTCTTTTATTTCAAAATGTCCTTTGTTTACATTATCAATCATTGTCTATTCGTTCAAAGTCGATCAATGATTGGTTCCAAAGTTTATAATTGGGCTTCCTGTGGAGTTACGCACGGATGGACACGACCCGATGACTAAGTGGCTTCGCCTCTTCGAGGCTGTAGCCACAAAAATAAATAGTCCTCAAGTTCAGGATAACTTTATAACTTCGCCAGTTCTTGTCTTTGTTTGACGTTCTCGATAATCGAGAAACTCTTTCCCTTCACTATTGGTTTTTGGTGTTATGTCTCCCCATCTCAACTGGCGCTGCTCTTTACAGCCGCGTAGTCCAAAGTGTATAATATTATTCAGCCAAACTGTGTTTAGCAGTGCTTGTGGAGAACTCGTTCCTAGCACCCTTTTGGTGTAAACAGGCGACTTAGTTCAATAGAGTTTTTTTATAAGATGTAGTATAAGCAGGAGAATATAAAAAGCTCAATTTTGAATCATCTTAATCCATATTTCACAACTCACAATTTCTTAACAACTTCAGAAAAACGTATGTGATTGCAATAATACACCTTAGTGCAAAACAGAAACCCATATGACCCTGCTCAAGCCACACGTTTTTGTATTTTATTACAAACTTTTATAACTTCTTTTATAGCAAGAAAGGTGATGAGAAAATGCTCAGTTGGGTTGGCTCACACTGAAAATATTTAAATCTTATCAGGAATAAATTAGATCAACTACGTTTTTCTTTAATTTTATGCCAAGCTTTCGGACAAATTGTCCATCTTCAGGGCAATGATGGAATGATGTTACATGCGCGAGATATTTGTATGTTACAAAACAACAGAATTAACGGTAAATGCTCGAGCGGTCTAAGTGCACGAGCAACAAGCCTATTGGAAAAGAACTTAAATAACTGTAGAAATTACAACAACAACAACAACAACAACAATTAAAAAGAAACTGAAACAAAAACAAAACAACAAAAAACTGATTCGAATAAAACCTAGGCAAATTACAATATCTTAATTATCAATCAATCTATCTATCTATATAGTAGTAGTAGTAGTAAATCTTTATTAAAGTGTCTAATCGTTCTAGCGCTAGGTTGCACTAATTGGGGACACAAGAAGTGATGTAATAAGTGATGTATCTAAAAAATAATAGGGCCTTATATTTAAATCTTAGGGCCTTATATTTAAATCTTGTTAATAAAAATGGACTTTATTTCAAAAACAATCTAAAATATATATATACACGGTCATACGTCACAATATTGATTTACATATTTACAAATTTCAGTTTTATGTTCTTGAAATTACTGGAATATATTAAATAAATCTAAAATCTAAAAACTATCAAATATCTAAAATAATTATAAAAGGCTGAAAAAGTGGGCTAACTAGCAAAATATATTCCTAAAATTCAATGTGCAGTCATCGATAAAGTCATTGTCTCTTCTAAAAGGTGCACTGTGCCAAAAGGCAAATATTCAAGAGTATTCAGAAAAAGAATATGGCTTCTTGACTTGGAGTATTCTAGGATATTCGAGACGGATGATATACGTGACGTATTCTAGTAGTATACAACCTGAATTCTTACGCATACTTTGCATAACATTTATCTCTAAAGTATTCGGACTCGAATATGTAAAGTATGAATGCACAGGGATTTTCAACTAGAATACTTCAGATATCCCAAAAATAATATTTCTTCGTGACTTCGAAAAATACTTTCTGCGGTTTGAATATTCACGCATATTTTTCGTACAAGATATTTCTACGGTATGAAGATTTTCATATCTGAAGTATGAATATTACTGGAATCTTCAATTAATATTCATTTATTTCTGAGTGATGAAAAGTGTGATACATCATGCAGTCTACATTCTAAAATAGATGTCTAAAGACCAATATTTTGATACAATAAACATTTTTCAATAAGTAGAGTGCACACATGCTGAATTCTTACGCATACTTTGCATAACATTTATCTCTAGAGTATTCGGACTCGAGTATGTGAAGTATGAATGCACAGGGATTTTCAACTAGAATACTTCAGATAATCCCAAAAATAATATTTCTTTGTGACTTTGAATAATACTTTCTGCGGTTTGAATATTTACGCATATTTTTCGTACAAGATATTTCTACCGTATGAGGATTTTCATATTTGAAGTGTGAATATTACTGGAATCTTCAAATAGTATCCATTTATTTCTGAGTGATCAAAAATGTGATACATCATCATGCATAAATACTACTGGCATAATAATAAGTCGATTTTCTTTAACATGTTCAAGAAATCATTCAAGTGGGTGTTATCAATTTATTGTAAACTTTTGGTGTTTGTACTCTTTTTATTGTTGTGAGATGGTTTGCTGAAAGCATTTGGTCACGAGTCGTTTCAAGGTTACTGGCCGTTTAATCTGATATCTGTTGATTGCGATTTTCTGATAAACAAAATTCGCGTTTTCATTGTTCTGTCTTACCAAAAATGTTGATTTCAATTAATCGAAATGAACAAATAGTACAAATGTGAGGCTTTTTCAATTGCAAGTTCCTGTGATTTTTTTATGAACAAACAGATATTCCAATACATTCAGGTTCAATTTTATCCAATAATGCACACACATGGATAAATCCTGCCAGCCACTCAATTATGCACTGAAACCAGCCTGAAGATCTCACTAAGTGGCACTCACCGGGTAGTGCAAAATCATAAAGCTCGGGCAAACATTTATACACAAAGACATTACATGAATAAAATTGACAAAAAATATATATATAAATCTCAAAGTGCAAGTCACAAAATTGAATTACAACAAAATAAAAATAAATTTGTTGATGGCCAGATATTCTAATAATTTCAGACTAAATTTATGTAATACTCACACATGAATAAATATTGTCATTTGACAAATTGTGACAAAATTTTTGAAATTGTCAGTTTTTAAATATGGTCACATGTACCATTCAAGTGAAAATTTACTCTGCTGTTAATTTTAAGTAATCAAGTCATTTCTGGGTGAATTATTTACAAAAACCATGGATTTAATCATATAAATAACAACTCTTGGTCATTCCACTTCCAATAAGCAGTTTCATTTACACCTGTTGAGAGATAATACAATATATAGTCACTCTTCTGTGTCAAACATTAAATTTTGTCAAGATTTCATGATAGGGTCATTTCATAGTATTTGTGGACAAAAAAAGTTAATGTTCACACACAATATCAAATTACTTTTCAAAGAAGCTGAATAATCAAATGATAAAGTCCTGATTGTTTTTCTATTTTTTTAATGTACATGTAGATATTACAAAAATGTTGCCTGTGCTGGTGGACATGAAGCACTCATTCCCTCTAACAGTGACATCATAAAAATGTTATAAAAATGTTAATCAGGAAACAAGGTTTCAAACAAAATAATTTAGATAAGCTTATCTATCATTTCAACGAAAGTAATTTAAATTGGCTTATTTATTATCATGAAAGAGTCATGAATATACGCCGCGAATATTTATACGTGAAGTCAGTCAAGAGTATACGGGACGAAAATGGAAATTCTGTCCGGATTCGTTCCGAGTGATTCTAGCATGACGTTGCATCACTCGGACTTGAATACCAATGGATTTCCCTGAATACTTGAAGTATGCATGTCTATATTCAAGCATATTCTTTCCGAATATTTGTCTTTTTGCACAGTGGTGACCTTGATCCTCTGATGCTTAAATGTACTGATTTGACAATTTCAAAAGAAATCAAGGTTCTTAACCAGTTAATGGTTGTGGCATAAGGTTCGTCGTTTTTAGCAGCAATTTTTGATGCAAGTTCCTTAAGAAAACGTCCACATTCATTCCCTAGACCACCGTTGGTTCCAAATACAAGGGGTGTAAAAGAACTCATTTCAACATCCAAAATCCTTTGTTGGTATTTTCGCTTCTTCTCATCCTCTTGCTCTTTAAAAATTGTAGATGTTGGTTTGCCCTGATAACATTTTAATTCACATGCGTGACTCTAACATCAAAGAATGCTGTGACTCCACGGGCCCAAAAGCTCCCTGCTTTAATGTCTAACCTGGCATCTGAGCTTGTAGTTGTGGTCTTTAAATCAAACAATTCATTATCTAGAGGTTGGAGATATGGCTCGATCTCCACATTCTTGCATACTTTGTTAATGAGTGTTGCCAGCAGATTGCGAATACCATCGTGCCTTTGTGCAACATAGCCTCCTCTTTTACACGAGAGAGCATGACAGGTAGAAAACATGTCTCCACAAACACAGTGACTAGGTAGGTTTGGCAGTGCTAGGTTATATCTTAATCGAAGGGAATCTCTGAACTCCTGCTTGTTTAGAGCTAGGCCTTGTTCAGCTAGGGGAGTTGCATTAAGCCAGGAACTTGCCCCTTTGTCCCTCAGCTGGTCGACTGATCTTAGGAGATCAGGGGAGAGAGAAGCATTGATTCGTTCTATTTTAGACATTGTTTTCTCTTTTCGTAATATCTGGCTTTGTCTTTTAAGGTTCTCTGTAAGAGTCTCGTCAGCTTCTAAGAAATTGCTCTGGGTCTTAATGGACTCTATATGTTTCTTTGTGATGCTGCGTGAAGCTGCAAACTGAAGTGGTGCTTCAAATTTTAAATCGGGCATCCCTAGACCACCTTGCGCTGGGGTTAATTTGGCTATCTGGCAGATCTCATATGGCAATGCTTCTTCTTGGCCGAATAGGGTAGGTAGTAGCATATCATCTATTACTTGATCTATCGGATCTACATAGTCTTCAAATGACTCTATTGTTCGCATGAAATACGTAAATTTCGATTTATAGCCCTTTGTTAGTGCTATAAATGCAGCGTGTGGTTGGCTTTTGGCTATTTCGGCTAAACTCTCGATTTCCTTTTTCCAACTGAGGATCTTTTCACGACAATATTGATCTTTGTACTCTTGGGAGCCGATAACTGCTCCGAGGTGGCGTTGTCCCTCAGTAGTGATGTTGACTTTTTTTCCAAATACTCTCTTAGCCTCTTCCGCAATGGTATCAGATTTCGCTATTAACCAACTTTTTGATCCGTTTACTATATATCCATACTTTAGGCCTTCTTCACACAGGTGCTGATACCAAACATGTAACGCTTCTATCTTCCCTCCACCTGCAGAGTCGTCTGCTAGCCAGACTTGCTTTATGTCTGGTATTTTCCATCTTAATATTTGGATCATAATAGTTGTACTTAAAGAGTACCAAGGCATGGCCAATGGGTCGCCCTGTGTCGTTCCCTCTTGAGATAAGAGCTCGCCTCCACCGCAAACAAAAAGTCTTGAAGGGCTTCTGTATGTATTGATCAAATACAGAGAGATTTCTTTGCGAGTTATTTGAATATTATGCAATGCGACAGATCTGTTCATTTGGTTAAAAGCGTTGCTAGCATCTATTAATAGGATACCGTCCGTTTCTTCTTCTCCAAAGACATCATTCATGGCGTGTATTGCTGCTTCTGATCCCCCACTATGACCCGCGCAAACCTGGAGTGGACCCGCTGCTTCCTTGATCTCTTCCTTGAGAAACCCAGCGATTGTCTTTCCAACTATTCTCCTCAAGACTTCGCCAACGCCAATAGGTCGTATGCCAGGATTCTTGTCCAATGGAATGAGTCTGCATGAAGTATAGGCTTCCAAGAGAGAAGGGTGGTAAGATTTGGTCAGAAGGTTTCTACTAAAGATGGCTACCTCTTCTCTTAAGGCTTTTCCCTCTGACTTGAAATTTTTGGAGCAGAGAATTCTCCTATATAATTCTGCATCTGTATTTAAATCTTGTTTATTTGTACAGCCTCACTGCACTTGGTCTCAACAGCATAACCTTGTGCTAAACATTTTCACTTAATAGTCATTCAATAATAACAACCTCTTGTTACCCTCCACAAACACAAAGAACATAACTGACTAGTTACTAAAATAGAACACAAACTATAGCATTCAATTGCAGTTTATGTTCGACTCTTGGATGAAACATGCATCAATTATAAAAAGTCATTGAATTGACAAGACCACTGTACAAATTCTCATAGCTTTAATAGGTACCCTACCAGTCAGGTTGGAGCCTGCTACTGGTAACATGTAACCCAGTACTACCTGCCACAAAACTGGCTCCTCCACCAGGTTCTTGCTGGTGAGGAGGGTGGCATGACACCAAGCCGTATGGCGCGCGGAATGGTCCAAAATTACGACATTGAGTTTGAACAGTTAACCGTTGGTAAAAGACTTTGAAGACCAAAAGACTCGGTCGAAGACTGGACAAAACTCTGTCAAAGACTCAAAACTCAGTAAAAAGCCAAAACCTCTGTCGAAGACTAACAACTCGGTCGAAGGCGTTCAGTTGGGCTACCTGTGTGTGATACTGGGGAGAAATGGAGATCATAAGTTGATGCAAACCAGTTTGACTTGATTGCAAAAATGCATGACAGGTACTCCCAGAGTAGAACACAAATTATATTGGCCGGCGAGAAAGTATTTTGTAGATCATTGTACCACCTGTTTCGTGGTTATTAATAGCGGAGCTCCCGCGCGGGCCCAAGGCCCGCGCGAGCGGAGCACCATACCTAAGAAAAAATGGTAACCCATCGAGTTGATTTTTCATGGCTTGAGTATACGTCACTTCCGTCGTCCGTCCGTCCGTCCGTCCGTCCGTCCGTCCGTCCGTCCGTCCGTCCGTCCGTCCGTGTACATCGCGATGCTGATTGGCTGACTGCTTTTTGGCGCCAACTTGACGCGCGCTGACACTTTGAATACTGAAAATTTACAAGTTTCCTTGCAGTTTTAACTTGCAAAACTTGAAAGTATCATTCTGAAAATCTCGTAAAAATTTAGCGATTTTCATGATCATTAATCTGTTCTAATCTTGACGAGTTAAAGCAAAAAAAACGAACCCGGTGTCGTTTCAAAAACTGCTCGAAAGACGAAGGACACAGAGAACATTTACAAAGCTGGACGACTTTTTAGTTGGATTCGTAGCTTCAAAAAACTTCTCATAATGAATGAGTAATTGAGGATCGTGTATTCTTCGTTTCGTGAAGATGCCTTCAGTAAAGCTGCTTAAAAATCTAGCCAAAGTTGAAAATTAAGAATCGTCTGCATCGAGTGTGAAACAAGGACTGAGGACACGCTTCGAAAGACAACAAGGAAAGCACTTCAAGGTATTAGACCCTGAGAGAAAAAAATCTCTTGTCAAAAAGTCCGTTGTATCTATACTTGATCATTTATCTTTTATTTGGGATTGATGACTTTGAAAAAATAAACATTTATGCACGTTGAACTGTGGCCAAGTTTAATAGACAAACACTCAAGAAAATGTACAATGACATCTTGTTTTACAGTGAACTTTTTGCACTACTTTTAATAATAAAATTTATAAAAATTGGATTTGAAACTCATTTCAACCCGAATAATGTGTATATACAGTTCAAGTTTGGAACGGTCTGGAATTTAATGAAACTGATTGACTAATCACAGGAAAAAGGAATGAATTTTGCATGCAAACTAGAGTTGTTTTACCATTGAGCATGAAGTTGCTCCTTGAGCCCATATGAGACCTTACTAGTAAATGCAAAATTATTGATTATCATCACTTTAAATTGTATTATCAGTAGTGTAATCTGGAAGAGACAAGTATTCACCTAGTGTGTCATTAAAAATACAAAACAGAACAAAACAACAACACTAAACCACAAAAACAAGATGTCACAATATAGTGAAAACAAACTAATCAAGATATGTACGTAGTTCTGCAATATCCAGGATGTTGAAAAGGTTTAACCACTTTTTTTCAATGAAATAAGGTTTTGGAGATTTTTGCGTTCTATTTCTGAGAATTATGAACCACTACAAGTCAATTATAAAATCTGACAGTGAATCTGAATAAAATATACTATAATAAAGGTCACTTACAGCCTCCTCCGCAGGCTACTCCTTTCTATTGGATTTCCTGTGGAAAATGAGGAGAGGGAACCTAGAAACCAGAAGAGAGGAAGACTGGGGACGAGAGGAAGGAGAAAAAATGTACATAGGATTTGCAAGTCAGTGAATTCGATCCATGCACAAATGCAATATTTTCTAGAGCCTACTTTTTCTTTTAACGGGAAATTTTTTATTTCTTTTTTTTGTTCTTCTTCTTCTTCTTCTTTTTTTTTCTATTGGTTGCATACACTCTTTCTTTATAAGTAAGGACTCCGATCGTAAATGGACGGCGATGCTCGTCGTACCTTTTAGGGGTTAAAATCTGCAATCTGGTATCTTTTAGGGTGTCTTAGACTTAAGTGGACTACCAGAGACATACACGACTTTCATAATGGCCGCTGCTAATTAGCATAAATAGTGAAAAATTATTATATCTGGAACTGTATCAACTTGAAATTATTAAGATTGTTGGTTTTGATAATTTGTGCAATTTTGAAAACAAAACATTAAATCCTTGACAAGATATGGGGATTTAAAATTCTGAAAATGCACCAAAACGAGGCTACCAAGACTTTTGGTCAAAATTACATACAAAACTCTCTATTTTTGACAGTGCATAACTTTTTTGATATTGAACCAAAAATGATAAAATTTTCTGAAAATATTTGTCTTGAAGTAATTTCTCACATAGCATTGATAATTTCTTGCACAAGGACCTCATTTTCTCTAATGGTAAAAACTGAATTATGAAAGTGGTCTATAGCTTGTACCTTTTAGGGACTGTTTTGGGGTAAATAAACTACCTAAAATAAGCATGAAAGGGACGATTTCGATGATCTGAATTGAATCTTCAAAGCACATCGATAACAAAGTGTTTCATTACTTTAATTCTTTATTATTGTTTTTGAATTGGTACCTTTTAGGGGTAGAAATGAATTGTTGAGCATCCCCGTCCTCTTATAAATAGGAGTCCCCCCGGGGATATGGTAAGTATATAGGGTGCTTTCCATTTAGTGGAACCAACCGGCCAGAACGGCCTAATTTCTTAGGACTGATTCCAGCCAGAGCTGGGAATTGACATATACCATTTAAGAACTGGCCGTTCTGGCTGTTTGGTTCCACTAAATGGAAAACACCCTTAGTCAGCAGAAAAAATACAGCCGAATATGGGATATCTTAAAATAGTGAAGATCAGGATATTGACGGAGAGCTGTAGGGAAATTTGTCCCAAAATTAGTATAGATACGGAATGATAAATGGAGTCGTAATTGTTTTAAATAAAAGCTCACAAAGCTAAAACTTAACAGAGACGTTTTATTTACAACCGTGAGCATTAACCTTTAAAACTGTACCTCTCACTTGGATTGAAACTGGTCACGCAAGGTTTGTCACGTTGATCAGAAACAAATGACCTTAGTGTTCCTTTACTTTTGGAGAGGTTTTGAAGTTGAAGATCAAAATTATTTCTCTAATATTATTCTAAAAATGATCTCGAAATGTTTCAAACCTATTTTTTTAGCAAACTGCACAAAACGCTGCTAGCTTCTTGACCCGAACAAACTCTCTAGTCTGAATCACGATGACAGATTATAAAGCAGAAAAAAATATTTTGGCCGTCTTATATTTAGATATTTGTTTTTGTTCTTTGTTATTTATCATTACCTGCTTACTCTTTAATTTCATAACTATTTTTGGACTAATTTTATATTTTGGACACTATCCGCAAAAATCTATCCGCAATCCGCAAAAATCTATCCGCAATCCGCACCCCGCGTTTTAACGACAGCCCCTAGACCAGCCGTGGTTCGGTCCGATCAGCCGATAAACCAGCAGTTCGTGTCTGATGCTGCCATGACACGCAATTCCGACGGTCATCTTTCCTTTCTGGGGACCAAAGCATCTTATGATGTAGCTTCCAGATTTTCAACGGTCCAGTGACCATTCAACAAGGAAAAAGGCGCCGGATTGTCATCGAGATTGAAAACACCGCTGAACTGAGTAAACTTGTTTAGTTTGTTCTACTTCGATGAATGAGCTAGTTCTGTTACGAATTGCTTGAATTCTGTGATTTAAAGTTCTTTGTGTTAAAATGATTTTTTTTTCTGGTGTAATAAACGCACGATCTGACAGTTTGACTGCATCGGTATATTTTGCTAGTTGGAAACGATCGATATGAAGAACTAGCTCATTGAGCTGCCGGAAATGGCGCTATATAAATATATATTTATTATTTTATTTTATTATTTCAGATATTTGCATAAATTAAATCCGGCTAGCCAATATTCGCGCGACAGCGGAAGTTCGCCTGTCTTTCGTTGGAACAGCTAAAAAACAGCCATATAATAAATGATTTATTAACCTCGTTTGCTCGGTTAATAACCTATTAATACATCAAAGGGACTTTAAACTGGTCATCAGTACGTTCGTTTCACACTCTTTACGAAAACGGCTGTTCTGTCCAAAACGCTAAAAGACCTAAAACACTGCAAGGTCTTTTCATAAGCATATAACATCTGTTCTACTGAGTGATTTCCTCTGTTCCTGGAATTTATCTTTTACGCAAATAGAAACTTCGCTAGCATGATGCATTGTACTTTGATTGACATTTTACGCTTCTAGTTCTCGGAATTACGAACTTTTTGTTCTGAAGTACTAATCACGGCGGGCACATAAGACCTCAAAAACGGAATGGTTAGCTTCCGAGTTATACTCTAATCTTCGTATCTTCAACAGCATTCAGTCATTTGCAATGAAACTTTCAGTGATGGCTTACTATAAGTGGCGATTTAGTTTGCCATGTTTGAAAGTTACCATTGACGTGATTTTGACGTCATAGCGAATTGTTACATTTTGCTAAAAAACTCAGATCACTTGTAGAGATTTTGAAAACTACATAGTTTGAAAGAGATTGTCATTCTCTAAAATTTGGTGCAATTTTTATCTCGATGCGATGTTTGGTTGTCGAGTTATAAGGGATTTTGGTTTTACCATGACGTCATAAAAATGACGTCACAAGTAACCATTAAGAGCCATTAGAAGCCATTGGAAACAGCCAGTGACGATGCAACGAACATGTATGGCTAATGTGACATGTTTCTACATAACTAAGTCAAAAGTTTTGGTCACCGAGCTATATTAGGGATATTTCAAATAATTGGTGACGTCATTATGACGTTTTAGGGCTTAACTCCTTGGGATAACTTTTTTGTTTGAAGTTTGATTGTTCTTGTACTTTGCATAGTTAAAGAACTTTGATTTCCCCCAAATTTGTTGATTTTAGATTTTTGAATTTTTGAAGATAAGTATTAGAAAAATTAATAAGAAAAAATAGCAAAATCATCAAACGTCATAATGACGTCACCGATCATTTGAAATATCGCTAATATAGCTTGGTGACCAAAACTTTCGACTTAGTTATGTAGAAACATGTCACATTAGCCATACATGTTCGTTGCATCGTCACTGGCTGTTTCCAATGGCTTCTAATGGCTCTTAATGGTTACTTGTGACGTCATTTTTATGACGTCATGGTAAAACCAAAATCCCTTATAACTCGACAACCAAACATCGCATCGAGATAAAAATTGCACCAAATTTTAGAGAATGACAATCTCTTTCAAACTATATAGTTTTCAAAATCTCTACAAGTGATCTGAGTTTTTTAGCAAAATGTAACAATTCGCTATGACGTCAAAATCACGTCAATGGTAACTTTCAAACATGGCAAACTAAATCGCCACTTATAGTAAGCCATCACTGAAAGTTTCATTGCAAATGACTGAGTGCTGTTGAAGATACGAAGATTAGAGTATAACTCGGAAGCTAACCATTCCGTTTTTGAGGTCTTATGTGCCCGCCGTGATAGTTACTAATATCCTACGGATTATTATTCGCTAGGAGAAATAAGGTGCTGAGTTGAAATAGCTTTAGTTATGTATATATAAGTTAGATAATTGAACTTGACATAGATTCTATGCTTTTTGAAATTGACCATGATTTTCAGCGCTTGCGAACTAATCAGTTTAAGGTACAAATCAGAAAAAGGCTGTTTTTGCCAAAGTTGTAACTATGTACTGACTTGGGTCAACAAAAGTGTTTGATGTTTGCACTTGACCTCTCTTATTCGCGGAATCAGAAAACCGGTTTTCCTCTTCAAAAAACCAGTTTCTGATTCCTAAGAAAAGTTGGAAGTTCAAGGCAAAGGGAAGAAAAAAGACATGTACACAAATGTGACACATTCCACGGTCGTGGTATGTGGTTGTGTAATCAAACTACAACGAGAAAAAACTTTAATTACTCGTGCCCAGGCCTTTAGGCCGGGAACGAGTTATAAACTGCAAATGTTTTTTTTTTTTTTTTTTTTTTTTTTTTTTTCCTGTGTTCGTCCTGAGGGACCTCTGATTGGTTAAGAGCGTAAAAACAATGCCCTTCATTCATCACCTTTAAGCGACAGCGAACGCAAGCCAGGAACTTTAGGAATGCAAGATGGCCGACTTCAAAGAAAATAGCTTTCAGAGACAGGCTTTTCCTGCAGTAGAACAATGTAATTTGGAGCTTTTAACTCGAGATATACCTATATACTTATATGAGCTTCAGAATGGGCTGTTATTTTGAGCTTCATCTCCAATACTTTGACCAAATATCGAACTCTAAATGGAGTACTTGAAAGCCGAGGCCCTCGCGATAACGACTATTTCCTATGAGCTGGAAAACTACGAATTTCTCATCCTACATGTTGCTAAACGAACATACATAGAAGCAAGTCAATTATATTCCTCATTCAAGCATTCAAGAGATCTTGAGAGGTTTTTGTAGTGAATTTTAATTTAATATCGGAATGGCATGAAACTAGATTCCATTGACCTTGTATTTCGCGTTTGGTCACGTAACGTCTTTTATTCATTTTTATAACATCCGAAACATGAACGAAAAAATACACGATTTGTTATTGTGTCAAATATGCCGTTGTAGAAGTCTTTACAGCAAACAATTGAGATATATAGTGAAATAAGAAGTTGAATATAAAACTGGTATATTTTTGCATGTTGGAGATATCTAATACCTATGCATGATAATAGAAAGACAAAGGCACTAATAGCTGTTGACAGACAAACTAACTAATCAAGATATTTTTTAGTTTAAGTTAGCCGATTCAAAAAAGGTCATTTGTTACGGTTAGCTATTTCCCGGAATGGTGAAGAATGCGTGAAACGGCTAGGGGAAGAGTACGAACGGAGCCGGTCATTGGAGCCTCTCTTAAAAAGGGCTCCAGGCATAGGCACGAGTGAACGCACGTGTGCGTCTAGTTTTTTTTTTTTTTCTCTGTTCGTCACCAGAAGAGGCCTTTCTTGCGCAATCGGTCACGTGTTAAAGCTCCTGATTGGTTCAGAGCGCAAGAAACAATGCCCTTCATTCATCACCTTTGAGCGAGTGCGAACTCTTCGAAGGTCTTCGAAGTGAACGCCAGTCAGGAACTTTAGGAATGCAAGATGGCGGACAGCCCAAAAAATGGCTTTCAGAGACAGGCTTTTCCAGCAGTGAGACAATAGAAAATGGAGCTTTTAACTCGAGATATACCTAGACACTTATAAGAGCTTCAGAATGGGCTGTTATTTTGGGCTTGATCTCTAATACTTTGACCAAATATCGAACTCTCAATGGAGTACTGAAGCTGAAGCTCTCGCGACTCGTAGCAATTCCTTTGAGCTGGAGATCTACGAATTTCTCACCCTACATGTTGCTAAACGAACGCACATAGAGGCAAGTCAATTATATTTTTCATTCAAGCATTCAAGAGATCTTGAGAGGTTTTTGTATTGAATTTTAACACAATTCTGGAGCAATTCCTTTGAGCTGGAGATCTACGAATTTCTCACCCTACATGTTGCTAAACGAATGCACATAGAGGCAAGTCAATTATATTTTTCATTCAAGCATTCAAGAGATCTTGAGACGTTTTTGTATTGAATTTTAACACAATTCTGGCCAGACAATGTATTTATATATTTTCATGGAACCAAGGCTCTATTTGACCTGATGCGTTTGGTCACGTAATGGATAAAACATCTGAAATATGAACGAAAAAATACACGATTTTTAATTTGTTATTGTGTCAAAAACGTCGTTGTAGAAGTCTTTACAGCAAACAATTGAGATATATAGTGAAATAAAAAGTTGAATAAACTGGTATATTTTTGCATGTTGGAGATATCCAATACCCATGCATGATAAAGGCAAACACTTATAGCTGCTGACAGACAAATTGACTAATCAGATATTCTTTAAAAAGGTCAAAAAAGGTATTGTATTATGTTACGGTGAAGTGAAGAATGCGTGAAACGGCTCGGGGAAGAGTACGAACGGGGCGAGTCATTGAAGCCTCTTAAAAGAGGCTCCCAGGGCACGAGTGAACGCACGTGTGCGTCTAGTTCAGATTGATTTCGGACAATTTTCCTGCAAATTTTACATTTCGATATTGCATATGTACTAATATATTCTCACTGATGAATTTATGTCATATTTTTTAACCTTAAAAAAAGTCATGGGAAACTATGCTTGGAAGGGGACTCCTCTGGATTTTACCTACCGAACTAGCTTAGAGATAGAGTTGTGTTGTTCTTTGTAAAGAGTTCAGACGCTGCAGTTTTGCTTCTACAAAAAGAACACGAAAAGAAGCACACATCTCCGGGGGACATCTACAGCATATGTAGCAATGTGTTGTTGTACTTGAGCGTGACGGGTTTCTGAAAGTTCGATAGTTTATCGTTATTACGATGTGCAATAATTCCACGACAGTTGAATCTTCTTGGCAAACAACTACTGAATTATTATTTGATGTCAAGCTAAAGCATTGACCACTAGATTTATGAAGCACTAAATAGGTCTAATTATCCATTATCATATGCACGATTGTTAAGCTTTCTCAGAAATGAATGTCAGTATTTTTCCAAGAGGCTAAGAGGTCGTAAGAGATTTTGAATATCAACACATCACTAAACCGGTCAGTGTGATCCTCTCGTCGTAGTCCCAACTCGAGCTTCAGCCAATCACGACCCTTGACGTAATATTTAACCAATCAAATTTAGCCTTGAAGATGTGGAAATGACATAAAAACTATTGTTCAAGCTGTCCCGGGCTTTTATTCCAAACCTGAAAAATAGCGAAAGAGTTTGTAACACGAGAACTTCGAGTAAAAACCCTGAATAGACTCGAATGGCTACAAATATACACAAGTCCATGATTCAAGTGTTCGCAGCTTTGTTTTTCTTTGTAAGTGTGGATTCATCGAGTATTGTAAGTATACAGACAATAGCTTTTTGACGCAATGCAGTGCTCATTTCGGAGCCAACGTATCATGATATTACTAGTTATTAAACCAGCGATGAAGTGCGTGCTAAGAGATTTCGTTGTGACATAGTGACTTCGTATTGATTGACTTTTCATTTCGCTTTGTAGAGTTCATCAACCTTCAAATATCAATTCTAATTCTAGTAGATTTAAAAGATTTTGGAAATTTTTACCGTTTGTCAGACCGAATTAAATGAACAACAGTCCGCTAGGCGAAAACAAGCATTTGCACACGGTAATTAATAATTAATCCTTATTGTTTCTTTATAGATAGATTTTGCTGTTATTAATAATGCATCACTTAATGGTTCAGGTAAGTAATTGATACGGTTGTAGGATTGAGAAAACAACTAGTGGTGTAGCGAGGGGGGAGTGAGGGGGGTGGGGGGGGGGGACTTGAGCCTTGATGTCAATGACATCACTTTAAAGTTTTAATTTACTTTTCATTTATAATTCACAATATCCAAATGTTATCTCAAGTATACTTCGCACTTGGACGAAGTTTGCTTTTGTTTGTCGATGCTAGACAAATTCCCACGTATTATTGTCCCAAAACGTTCTTCCTAGGAAAACTAGGAAATTAGCATATTTTGGTGGGAGCTGGGTCTTGCAATTTAACCTTTCCATTGACTGCCCCCCCTCCCCCCCCCCCCCCAACATACAATTTTCATTTACCATTATCGTCGCAGAATATTTGCATATGTGTATACGTAGGCTTTTAACTTTGAAAAATTGTTCTCAAATTGTTCATTTAATTACAAACAAAGTTAAACCTAATACTTTGTTGTGAAAAATCTGCTTCTTAAAACCTAAAGGTATTATATAGTTTTGATTTCATTGTAGAATGTACAAACCACACTGTCCTGAACAGCCATGATCGATCTCAAAATTACACTCGCTACTTGAGAAACTGCGATCGTTACACAATCACTAATGGCTTATGGTACCGGTTCATGGGTGCTGCTGGTACTGCCATAGCAACATCATGTGTACCTCCTTACCGATGTGGTACTTGGGGCTCAGGCTGGATGAATGGTTTTCATCCCACACAAGCAGAAGGGGTTGTAAATCGTACTGTCTGTTTTTCAACCAGCCGGTGGAGCTGCAGTTGTTATTATGGGACCAACATTTGGGTAAAAAACTGTGGAGGATTCTATGTGTATCAGCTGTATAGACCACCAACTTGCAATCTTCGTTACTGTGGGAATGGAGGTAACTGAGTTTGTTTACATCATTTCATTTCATTTCATTTCATTTCATTTCATTTCATTTCATTTCATTTCATTTCATTTCATTTCATTTCATTTCATTTCATTTCATTTCATATGTTATTTTATGTTATTTTATGTTATTTTATTTTGTTTTGTTTTGTTTTGTTTTGTTTTGTTTTGTTTTGTTTTGTTTTGTTTTGTTTTGTTTTGTTTTGTTTTGTTTTGTTTTGTTTTGTTTTGTTTTGTTTTGTTTTGTTTTGTTTTGTTTTGTTTTGTTTTGTTTTGTTTTGTTTTGTTTTGTTTTGTTTTGTTTTGTTTTGTTTTGTTTTGTTTTGTTTTGTTTTGTTTTGTTTTGTTTTGTTTTGTTTGTTTTGTTTTGTTTTGTTTTGTTTTGTTTTGTTTTGTTTTGTTTTGTTTTGTTTTGTTTTGTTTTGTTTTGTTTTGTTTTGTTTTGTTTTGTTTTGTTTTGTTTTGTTTTGTTTTGTTTTGTTTTGTTTTGTTTTGTTTTGTTTTGTTTTGTTTTGTTTTGTTTTGTTTTGTTTTGTTTTGTTTTGTTTTGTTTTGTTTTGTTTTGTTTTGTTTTGTTTTGTTTTGTTTTGTTTTGTTTTGTTTTGTTTTGTTTTGTTTTGTTTTGTTTTGTTTTGTTTTGTTTTGTTTTGTTTTGTTTTGTTTTGTTTTGTTTTGTTTTGTTTTGTTTTGTTTTGTTTTGTTTTGTTTTGTTTTGTTTTGTTTTGTTTTGTTTTTTTTTGTTTTGTTTTGTTTTGTTTTGTTTTGTTTTGTTTTGTTTTGTTTTGTTTTGTTTTGTTTTGTTTTGTTTTGTTTTGTTTTGTTTTGTTTTGTTTTGTTTAGCTTCGTTTTGTTTCTTTTTGTTTTATTTTCTATGTTCTCCTTTTTTAACAGTAGTGGATCACTGTGCTAGAAGCCCTTGTCTTAATGGTGGTACTTGTAGGAATTCGTACAATGGATATTACTGCTCTTGTCCTAGTGGGTATTCTGGAAGACATTGTGATAAAAGTAAGATTCAGACTAATTACAAAATAATAATTCCTTATAATTAGGCATGGTATTTTTCCCTGGCATATTTTAACGCATGTGAAACAATACATACGTTTGCTTTATAGGGTTTGGCTGTCACAACAGTACTTGTCTTAATGGAGGCACTTGTAGAAGTACTTACTATGGATCTGGATATTACTGTTCCTGTCGTTATGGATTTACTGGACGGCATTGTGAAACAAGTAAGGCCATTGTAACAGTCGCATATTCTACCCTTACCGTTATTTAACAAATAGATACTAATTTTCCGTGCTTCTGTTCTCAATGAGATGTATAGATGTCGTCAAAATGTTGATAAGGACAAAAATAAAGTACACTACGATTTTGATGACTCACTGGAAAATCTGACCCTTTTCCATACTATGTAGATTATGTGTAAATCATGATTTACACACTATGTAAAATAATCTACAAACAGTTTACATACTATAGTTGTACATGATAGTATGTGAATAGTTTGGAAATTTTAACAAACGATATACCTTGACTTTGATTCTTTCAATGTTTGTAAATTTTAAACTAAAGTTTGTAAACTATCTGTGAATAGTTTGTAAATTTCAAATAGGGAGCCACAATATAGTTTGTAAAATGTTTGTGAATAGTTTGTAAATTTCAAATAGGGAGCCACAACATAGTTTGTAAAATGTTTGTCAGTACTGACGATTATGATGGCTGATTGTGACTGTTGTTCTCACACTGGAGGGGACGGGATGCTTTAATTGTTTCAGGCTTTGAATTCATGTTCAGCATCGTTTTCTTTCATTGCGCCACAAGCGTCACACAAAGCAATCAGGTTACGGCCCAGCATTAGTTTAATATTTACTATACCAGAATGAAAAATACTAAAAGCGACATTGCACATGCATTAATTATTTGGAATACTTTTTACCGTTAGTCTGTTTGTTATCTAAGTATTAACACTTTTTTGTCGTCACTGGCTTGTAAAGCCGTAACCACTATGTTATCGAGTTGTAAGTGTGAAAGAAAGAAAGTAATTCGGATTTCACGAAGTTAGCCCGAAGCCGATTGACGGAAATGCTCCGAGGCTTACTTGACTTCTTCAGTTTTAGTCGATTTTCCGTTTTTCGTGCTTCATTATCAGCTTATGAAAAACTAAGAAAACAGCCACTTAGCATTTTCCCGCTATGTCACGTATTGCTGACGTTTTTCATGCTATATTTCAGGATATGGTTGTGGTAGTAACAATACTTGTCTTAATGGCGGTACTTGTTGGAATTCATACTATGGATATTACTGTTCTTGTCCTAGTGGATACTCTGGGAGACATTGTGAAGCAAGTAAGATGGCATTATATATCATTTTTGGTCAAGAACGTATATATCATTTTTACAACCAAGAACCAGTCAGTCAGACAATCAAACAGTCAGTCAGTCAGTCAGTCAGTCTGCCGGTCAGTCAGTCAGTCAGTCAGACAATCAGTCTGTCAGTCTGTCAGTCTGTCAGTCTGTCAGTCTGTCAGTCTGTCAGTCTGTCAGTCTGTCAGTCTGTCAGTCTGTCAGTCTGTCAGTCTGTCAGTCTGTCAGTCTGTCAGTCTGTCAGTCTGTCAGTCTGTCAGTCTGTCAGTCTGTCAGTCTGTCAGTCTGTCAGTCTGTCAGTCTGTCAGTCTGTCAGTCTGTCAGTCTGTCAGTCTGTCAGTCTGTCAGTCTGTCAGTCTGTCAGTCTGTCAGTCTGTCAGTCTGTCAGTCTGTCAGTCTGTCAGTCTGTCAGTCTGTCAGTCTGTCAGTCTGTCAGTCTGTCAGTCTGTCAGTCTGTCAGTCTGTCAGTCTGTCAGTCTGTCAGTCTGTCAGTCTGTCAGTCTGTCAGTCTGTCAGTCTGTCAGTCTGTCAGTCTGTCAGTCTGTCAGTCTGTCAGTCTGTCAGTCTGTCAGTCTGTCAGTCTGTCAGTCTGTCAGTCTGTCAGTCTGTCAGTCTGTCAGTCTGTCAGTCTGTCAGTCTGTCAGTCTGTCAGTCTGTCAGTCTGTCAGTCTGTCAGTCTGTCAGTCTGTCAGTCTGTCAGTCTGTCAGTCTGTCAGTCTGTCAGTCTGTCAGTCTGTCAGTCTGTCAGTCTGTCAGTCTGTCAGTCTGTCAGTCTGTCAGTCTGTCAGTCTGTCAGTCTGTCAGTCTGTCAGTCTGTCAGTCTGTCAGTCTGTCAGTCTGTCAGTCTGTCAGTCTGTCAGTCTGTCAGTCTGTCAGTCTGTCAGTCTGTCAGTCTGTCAGTCTGTCAGTCTGTCAGTCTGTCAGTCTGTCAGTCTGTCAGTCTGTCAGTCTGTCAGTCTGTCAGTCTGTCAGTCTGTCAGTCTGTCAGTCTGTCAGTCTGTCAGTCTGTCAGTCTGTCAGTCTGTCAGTCTGTCAGTCTGTCAGTCTGTCAGTCTGTCAGTCTGTCAGTCTGTCAGTCTGTCAGTCTGTCAGTCTGTCAGTCTGTCAGTCTGTCAGTCAGTCAGTCAGTCAGTCAATCAGTCAATCAGTCAGTCAGTCAGTCAGTCTGTCAGTAGTCAGTCACTCACTCACTCAGTCAGTTAGTCACTCAGTCACTCAGTCACTCAGTCACTCAGTCACTCAGTCACTCAGTCACTCAGTCACTCAGTCACTCAGTCACTCAGTCACTCAGTCACTCAGTCACTCAGTCACTCAGTCACTCAGTCACTCAGTCACTCAGTCAGTCAGTCAGTAGTCAGTCAGTCAGTCAGTCAGTAGTCAGTCAGTAGTCAGTCAGTAGTCAGTCAGCCAGTCAGTCAGTCAGTCAACAGTCAGTCAGTCAGTCAGTCAGTCAGTCAGTCAGTCAGTCAGTCAGTCAGTCAGTCATTCAGTCAGTCAGTCAGTCAGTCAATTATAAATTATCAACGTCGCAACGTCGCGACATTCGATGAAGTTGCCCTTGCATCCCAGCCAGGAAACAAAACAAAAACAAAAAAACAACAACAAAAAACACGCAAGACCCCAACCTTGTGATTTTTTTATTAGGCGTTTTTAGCAAAGAACATGATTATTATTTTCAATGATAGAATATTGAATTCAATACAATTTTATGTTTTATATAGGATATGGTTGTCACAATGGTACTTGCCTTAATGGAGGCACTTGTAGGAACTCTTACTATGGCAATGGATATTACTGTTCTTGTCCTTATGGATATAGTGGACGACATTGTGAAACAAGTATGGTGATCCAAAATAACCGCTTTTTCTATCATTCTCGCCATAATAATTATATCAATATATTTTGATTGAATATTAGAACGAGGGTATCTGCATATTTAGAGAAAAAAAAATATTTGCAAATTTAATAAAGAAGATTAGGTGCTGAATCTGATTTTTTTAATTACGCATCGTGAATGCCTATGCTTTATGTTTATCTCACTTTTTTATTGGTTTTAGGCTCTGGTTGCCAACGTTACAACCATACTTGCTTAAATGGAGGTACTTGTTCTTATGGATATTACTGTTCTTGTCCCACTGGATATACTGGACGACGATGTGAGACAAGTAAGATGCCAGTCAGTCAGTAGTCAGTCAGTCAGTAGTCAGTCAGTCAGTCAGTCAGTCAATTATAAATTATCAACGTCGCAACGTCGCGACATTCGATGAAGTTGCCCTTGCATCCCAGCCAGGAAACAAAAAAAAAACAACAAAACAACAACAAAAAACACGCAAGACCCCAACCTTGTGATTTTTTTATTAGGCGTTTTTAGCAAAGAACATGATTATTATTTTCAATGATAGAATATTGAATTCAATACAATTTTATGTTTTATATAGGATATGGCTGTCACAATGGTACTTGCCTTAATGGAGGCACTTGTAGGAACTCTTACTATGGCAATGGATATTACTGTTCTTGTCTTTATGGATATAGTGGACGACATTGTGAAGCAAGTAAGTGAATGTCAATATTATATATATATTTTTTATTTTTGGTCCAACGAAGCAACTAAGTAACCAGCCATCAGTGAATCATTCAACAAGTCAGTCAATCAGTCCGTCCGTCCGTCTGTCTGTCTGTCAGTCAGTCAGTCAATCAGTCAGTCAGTCCGTCAGTCAATCAGTCAGTCCGTCAGTCAGTCAGTCAGTCAGTTACCCAGTCAGCCAGTCAGCCAGCCAGTCAGTCAGTCAGTCAGTCAGTCAGTCAGTCAGTCAGTCAGTCAGTCAGTCAGTCAGTCAGTCAGTCAGTTAGTCAATTATAAATTATCAACGTCGCAACGTCGCAACATTGGATGAAGTTGCCCTTGCATCCCAGCCAGGAAACCAAACCAAACCAAACAAATTACACGCAAGACCCCAACCTTGTGATTTTTTATATTAGGCGTTTTTAGCAAAGAACATGATTATTATTTTTAATGATAGAGTATTGAATTCAATACAATTTTATGTTTTATATAGGATATGGTTGTCACAATGGTACTTGCCTTAATGGAGGCACTTGTAGGAACTCTTACTATGGCAATGGATATTACTGTTCTTGTCCTTATGGATATAGTGGACGACATTGTGAAACAAGTATGGTGATCCAAAATAACCGCTTTTTCTATCAGTCTCGCCATAATAATTATATCAATATATTTTGATTGAATATTAGAACGAGGGTATCTGCATATTTAGAAAAAAAAATACTTGCAAATTTAATAAAGAAGATTAGGTGCTGAATCTGATTTTTTTAATTACGCATCGTGAATGCCTATGCTTTATGTTTATCTCACTTTTTTATTGGTTTTAGGCTCTGGTTGCCAACGTTACAACCATTCTTGCTTAAATGGAGGTACTTGTTCTTATGGATATTACTGTTCTTGTCCCACTGGATATACTGGACGACGGTGTGAGACAAGTAAGATGCCATGAAGTTTTTGCTATACTCTTGAATATCTTTTGGTCGATTGTTTAGCTGTTTTCAATTTGACATCCGCTTTCGTTTATTTTTTTTCCTTGCATTTCTAAAAATTACACAGTATAGGAGTAGAGGGGCAGTTACAGCCCCCCTCCTCTGCTGTACTAACTTTATTGTAATAACTTTATTGTTAAAAAAGGACTTTAGCCTTGCAGCCTCAAGGCTGAATTCCACCATTTTTTTAAGTTAAATCATATAAAATATAAATATATAAATATGTGAATTAAATCTGTATTATTCAATATCATATTTCTTAACAACTGGATTCTACAATTAGATACACTAAAAATGCCTAATAGAAGCAACAATATTAAGTGTTCTGAGAGTTCCTTCTCTCAGATTTTATCTTTGGTAGGCTGGTACTTCTCTGCAGGTAGTGCTGCTATTTATCATCTATCTATGAATATGCCTATCTATGCTATCTAGCAGCTTAAAGAATTTATCTTTTTTTTTACATCACTTGGGAAGGAATTTGGGTACTGTACGGTCATGTAAATTAATTTTATACAGCTGTAACTTGAGGGTATTCATCTTCCCATCCAGCAAATATAATAATACCTTTTTAACTGGTTAACAGAAGATTCTTTGTTGGTCGAAAGAAATAGCACATGACGTCTGGCTAGTATTTTAGCTAGGAGTAGTGAAGTTGTTGAAGGGATGGTTACCTTACTAATCAGGGCAGTCTAACTTCAAAGGTCTTCGCTTTTTTCTGGTTTTGTTTTAATTTTTGTAAAATGTAAATCTTACCAAATAACTCTTACACATTTCGCCAGAATCTCGCGTTGACTGTTCCACACTCATTTTAACAGTGCTAATTTATACTAGGCTATGGTTGTTCACGTTATAGTCCTTGTCTTAATGGCGGTACTTGTAGGAATAAATACTATGGATATTACTGCTCTTGTCCTAGTGGGTATACTGGAAGGCATTGCGAAACAAGTAAGTTTTTGACAATTTCAAAGTTCTCAGTATTAATTTGTAACGAAGCAAATACAAAATCAGTCAGTAGCACCGGGAAAATTGGATCATTTTCTTAACTGTATAAAATTTCCACACCATGTAAAGACCATTAAATTGCAATTCTTGAAACCATGTAAAATATTAGTTTCTGTATATACTTTACAGTGAATTCGATAAATGCTAATCTAATAATTTCTTGCTTCAAACAGATCTTAAAGTAAAAGTAACGTGTCGTGAGAGGTTCATGGAAGTCGAGCTTAGGAGGGCCTTCTACCGGGACATTGATTGGCGTGGTATACATCTCAATGATCCAGCATGCAGGGCAACAGCGACTTGGAGCACGATCCTTCTGCGCACTCCGTTAGATGGTTGTGGCACAACTTGTTTTGAGACCAGTGCGACCATTGAGTTTTGGAATAAGGTATTATTTTTAATACTGCAAGAATGATTGCCCTCACATTATGCCTTTTCCGCAAAACAGTCTACTAAAAATAGAAGCACTTATATAGCAGCAGGATCATTCAGATTCGAGTAGTCATTGCAGTGAACAAATGCAAAAAGATTCAGGTTCCGGAATTGGGAAATGACCGTTCATAGAGGACTTTTCTCTTTTAGGTAATCTTCCCCTACAGTGGTTCAATGGGAAACAACTCAGTCACACGAGAGTCCACTACTCTGATGAACATTTACTGCAAGTATACCAGACGTCAACTTGTCAGTACGAGTTTCGCACCTTCAAAGAAAATAGTACATGTTTCTGAAGGTATGTCAAAATAAGACAATTTTGTTTTCTTGTGCCTTTCTAGGCTCCATTTCCAGCCGTGAAGGGTCCCAGTTCCTAATGCCTTTCCTTCCGGTCTTTCCTCTTGTTCTTTTAAGATAATTAAAACTACTGGGGCAAAGTCCTTTGGCGTCTAACGTGTTGGAATGTATCATTTGCAGGCAACATTGGCAACTTCACCTTTGCCATGAATCTGTACAGGAAATCTGACTACAAAAATCCGTATCTTCCATTTGATTACCCAGTCCCTGTGTCTCAGGATCAAACTCTTTGGGTCCAGTTTGAAGTTAAGAATGCCATTACTGACTTAGTGCTATTTGCCGATTCTTGTCGTGCCACAACTTCAATCAACCCAAACTCCTATCCTCAATACGTGTTTCTCAAAGGAGGGTAAGCAGCAGATCTATCGAGTAATACTGCAAAATCGAATTACTTACACAGTATGTTAAAACCATGTAAAAATCAAGTAAATTGCTATTATTTGCCGCATGGTGGTGGTGATTTTCTTGGTATGTAGATGTATCCTGGGCATGTTAAGTCAATGGAAATTATCAGAGGCACTTGTATAACAAAGGGTGTAATCAATGTATACAATGTATACTATCTTCTAGAAAGCATGTAAACTTTACTGGATCTTTTAATAGTGCATGTATCTTTATATGTTTTTTACGTGATTTATTCGTCATCATCGACTGTGTAGGTGGTTCAGTTTTTCCAAGTATATGTTTTCCCTGAGGTCCTCGAAAGTATCTTCCTTTATTTTTAATTATATTATTTATCTATAATTCACTAATATTTTAGCACAGCATCTAGATCTTATTCATCACTCACCGAAAAGTGAGCTAGGCTAGAAATTTCAGGACCGCCCAAAATAATTGTATTCTCGACAAGCGCCCTCTAAGTTAACAAAAACGCATCAAAATTGCGTTCACTCTAAAGCGATTCGTATATCCTCTTTCCTGTTCACACCAATCCCAATTAATAAGTTTCTAAGCCTCAGTCCTCAAAAAGACGTGGCATATTTGTGAACGAGAGACTGAGTTTGAGTTCACCTGGTGTGAACGGCGTTTTCGAAAGCCTCTGTTTTCGCTGTCTGCATTAACAATGTATCATGGACTCCGTTTTCAAATTTCTCCACTCTGGAAAGTATTGTTGAAAAACTGTAAGTGTTATCTATCGTTATAGTGTGGTCTCGCCAGTCGATTTTCCGTCGGTTCCCCTTTTGTACGAGACGTGACCACAGTCCTATCTATTTGAGCTCACTTAGATTTTACTTAGATTTACCTGTATGTTATTCATGTTATTTTTCGCTACCCACACCGATTGTTTACCTTATACCATTTATCTATACACTCTATTATTTTATGTCTATGTTTTGTTTCGTGTGTCTCGCTACATCATTCACTCTACGCACATTTTACCTACATTCCTTACATTCCTATCCTCACCACACTACATTCCTTATCCACACATCCCCCCCCCCCCTCCCCTACAACTATTTTTTCTTTACACGGTTTTGCCCTCTTTTATTTTTAATTTTTATTCATTTTTAATTTTTATTTCTTTTTTATTTCTTCTTTTCATTATTTTTTTATGTTTTATTTATTTTTTTCTCCCATTTCACTATTTATTTTAGCTATCCACTTATCTATTTTTTCTTCTCTTTTCAAAACATTTTCCTCTTTTTCTTTTTGTTTTATCCCCCCTTTTTTACCTATTCATTTAGTTTATTTATATTTTTACTTGTTCATTTTTCTTTCTATTTTTCATTCCACCTTAATTTTTACCTATTTTTTTAGTTCCTTAATTGCATACCCTATATACACTATATATACACACTATTTTTTTGCACACAACCAAATGCCCTATTGAATTGCATATCCTATATATACACAAGGCCCATACGCTTTAAAATGTATGCGATTTCAAAATTACATCCCAAACAAACACGTTCTCAATCAATATTGTTCATCACATCCCAACGGTGTTGATATCGATATATTGGATGCGTTTGTACAACCTTGATAGAAGGTAATTCCATTATTTTGCACTGCACACATTTCTGCGCATGGTCCGCGCATAAAGCACAGGATTACGACTTTGTGGTCATTTTCATTCAAAGTACGTGTAAAAAGGCTACAATACGCAATTACATTTTTTTTCAAAACTTTGGAGCAATAGTGATATTTGCGAATCTCCCCCAGTCCTCTCTCGGAGAAGCGTCGTTTTTAGCCCAATTATAAGGATGTTTTATAAAATATCTCGCAAACGAGAATAGTTGACCCCATTTTTTATTTCAAAAATAAACTAAGAAGACCATAGAGTATCCACTTACGCTCGACATACAAAAAATGGCATTTCTCGAACGCATATACTTATTGGAGAAAATAGCCGAAGGGTTTGACTTCAGGACGACTTTCCAAACGCATGCACCTAGCCTCCATATTTCCACAATAAGGTTACAGGTATTAGTACAATTATATTACTCTAACATGATTCATTGCTTAGCTTTAGGGACTATAATTAATACTACCTTTTTGCATTTTGCCTAGAACATACTGTTTGCAAGAAAAGTTGTCATAATTATCCGACTTCCGGTTACAGTCACATCTGTTATTGAAGCTGTAATTTGTCATATTTTGAGGTCATGTAGCACAAAAAAAAACCAGAATGGTGACCCCCTCTTTTTATTGCACATTTATAACGTCCATAGTGTAAAGAACAACTACACGATGTTTGGAGAAAATGACATTTCATCTCCTTCTATTTCATGGAATTACGTTAAAAACAACAGCTGGAAACTCCCGACCAACAAATGCCAACATGGGTACACTCGTATGTTGGGAGGGTTTGCACAGGGCTAAAACTAGTGTGGATTAGTCTCAAGCTTGTCTATTTCTTGTCTCAGCTGTAAGCGTGACTCCACCATGGTCTACAACTACGACAAATCCAGTTCAGTTCAGCGTTTCTCCATCAAATCGTTCCGTTTCATCTACTCCAGTAACAAGTTGGTCTACTTACACTGTGAGCTGATGGTATGCCATCGTAATTCAACCAACTCCAGGTGCTCAAGTGGTTGCATAAGATCAAGACGACGTCGTAAAGCTGCAGAAGACTCCAGTCAGTTATATGACTTATCTGTCGGACCCTTCAAGGGACAAGGTGGAAACACTGAGAACAACAAACAAACAAATGGAGGTAAGCCGCACATTTTTGTCTTGATGCTGACCTATCCGTTCGTCGACCTTGCAGGGAAAGAGAGGGAGAGAGAGACCATGGGTACGTGCTTACCAGTTTTATCATCCCACTAAAATTATTCAGCCAATAAGAAGCGAGATCTACTGACCCGATATTCTCATTAGAGCAAATATCAAATGCTCTTACTCAAGAAAAAATATGACCATTAAAAAATTCCTTAAATATGATTCATGTTAATCCACATTCAATTCATCAATATGAATCCAATGATAATACAAAATTCATACCCCTTTTTTTTAAGCTCAAAAAGCCAACGTTGGGTTATCTGTTGGACTTGGTGTTGTGGGTGGATTGCTTCTGATCGTGTGTGGAGTCATCTTGTTCAAGAAACTGCAAAACGTAAGGCTGTTGAGACAAGAGACTTGTTCTCCAAGTCCTCCGATTGGTATGGACGTCGCTGTGAACTCGTATGATCAAAACGACGTGGATCTTGACGAGAGAGAAGTGGAGATCAAAATATAGACTGATCAAACGTGGAAATGAGCTTCGTTGCTGATCAACGTGTTGTACTTTCTCTCATTTCCAATTAAACAAAGCTGTTGATTAAAAGAAAAAGTTTTTTTAGTTAAAACTATTATAGTTAAGATAAAGAAAATCTAAATCTTAGTATCGTTATGATTTCAAAGACCTAATTTTATGTAGAGTCAGTTTTAAATCGTCGCAGGTGTTTAAGTTGGTGTATCAATTATATCTATCATTGTCTTGTTTCAATATCTACCATAGTCTTGTTTCAATATATACCAGTATCTTTTATCAATATATATGTGTCGTTTCAATATATATCAGTGTCTTGTTTCAATATATATACTAGTGTCTTGATTACAGAACGTCTTCCCGGAAAATTCCGATAATACGAGCTAAGGCGTGGAGAAATCGAGAACGTGTCATAGAACTGAAAAATACGCAGTCAGGGCTGTAACCAGAGGTTTTGCTGGGCGGGTACACATGAAATGAGGATAGAACTACGTCTAAGCTTACATGCTTTGTCTAATTAATTGCCTTACCTTTCGCCGCCATTTTGCTGCTCAGTCGGGGGAGGGGACTGCTGCTCAGCGAGAGCTAACGCAATTATAGATAAGCGGACCTTTGGCGTCTACAAGGGGTGCACGTCCACCTAATGCACCTCCCTTGGATACGGCCTTGGCAGTAGTATTTACACTGACTTAAAATTTCCCTTGATTAATGAACTTTATTTTAGTTATTCCATTTTTTCCATCCAAGAATTATAGAGAAGATCCAGGTCTTACAAGGTTGATAAATGTCAAAATTAAAGAAATGCATAGAACAGAGGCAATAAGCCATATAGATCCCTATGAATAACAAAGAAAACCGTGTCAAGTATGAAATAAATTGACTTTGTTGCTCAGTGATATTGTAATTTTAATTGTAGCAGGTCAGCGTCGATGGGCCTAGACGTAATCGATTGATTGATGGTTGCCGATGACTAGATAACAAACTGAGTGAATATTTTATCGAGAACTAAGGACGTTTCCTTATATGAATAATATAAGTTTTGTTGGTCGAGAACTACTCTGAATTAAAGTTATGTTTTGTTATCCCTAGCGTACTTTGCACACTTCGATATTAGTTGTCGATATTTTTTCTTCTTAGTTATTGATTACAAACTCAAACCCTTAAGGCCTTTAGGTATGGGTCGCATTACGCAAAATTTTGGTCAGATTATGAATTTTGACGATCAAAATATTTGAAGTCTTGACCGGAAATCCAAATTTTTGGACCTGACTTTAGAGTCGCGCTTGTATCTACCTAAAAATGGAGATGACAGGGCATATCCTATTTCAGCAACTCCGATAGCGCGTAATATGAGTTTGTAAATAATGTAGTTCCCGCCAAGACTCGCTGTAATGATGAATGAACGCCAAGTAGTTTGCTTTACTGCCGTAATAATACTCCTGTTTTTGATGCAACGACAACAGCAGCATATGTTTTTACTTTTTGTTTTGTATGAGATACATATGGCGGATTGGATGTTCAATTTTAATGTTGTAATGCTGAGGAGAAGAAATCGTATTCGTCGTAGAATTCGTGTTGCTCCATACGCCTGGAGGCTTCCCCGTCCTGTAGAATCATGGTTTGATATACACTATAACGATTTAACTATTCCAAATGATCACTTCAAACGATTATTAAGAGTGAACCGAGCTACGTTTAATCAAATTCTCAATATTTTGGGGCAAAGAATAATACGACGACACTCACCTCTTAATGAATGTTTAAGTCCAAGCAAAGTACTAGCAATAGGACTTTATCGTTTGGCCCACGGCAATTCCTATATAAGCATGGCTCCTACTATCTGCGTTGGCAAATCAACCGTAATCGAAGCAGTTCAAGATGTAGTACATGCCTTGTACGATGTTAGAAATGATTACATTAAATTTCCCTCTACAATGGCCGAAATTCAGTCAACGATTTCGACCTTTGACAACCTCAGCAACCTGCCAAACATACTTGGAGCGATCGACGGCTCTCACGTCAAAATAAAAGCACCGTATGATAGCGCACCTGACTATTTTAGTAGGTATCAGCAGTACGACTTTATAATTCAAGGCGTTGTAAACGGTAACCGTCAATTCATTGATTTTTCATGCGGTTATCCTGGAAGCATGCATGACTCCCGTGTGTGTAGATGTAGTGGAATATACAGAGAAGCCGAACAAAGAAATATCCTTACAGTACCAACAGTTAATATAAATGGCCATGACATAGGACCATACCTGGTTGGGGACAGTGCTTATACTCTAAGTCCTTGGCTTATTAAACCATACCCTGAAGGTACACGAGATCCAGATGAAATGGCATTTAATAAATAGTTATCCTCAGCGAGAGTCCAAGTCGAATGCACGTTTGGAATACTTAAAGGCAGGTGGAGAATTTTGCAGAAAAGATTTGACAGTCGAATTGATTTTGCAATTAAAAGTTTTCTGTGCAGTTTTGCATAATATCTGTATCGAGAATGGTGATGGATGGGACGACATGTACGAAGAGGATCAAGCACCTCTTAACCCACCAGCTAACGTTATTCGTGATGGAGAAGATATTAGAGAGCAATTAAAGGAATACATCGCTGGATTATAAGCGCAATAGAAGTCTAATACTGTAACAAGTTTAGTATGATTTAAACATTTCATTTGAATTCAACGGGTACAGATAATTGTTAATGTTTTGTGCAATATCATAAAGTGATTTTGCTATATATATGATATAAAAAATATTTGCATTGATTGTAGCCGATGGTTGACCTAATAATTTGGATTACAAGCTGTTTTTGCTATATTATTTCGATGATTTTATAAATATCAAACATAGATTTTCAGTCTTTAATAATGTATACATAATAAGTCTCTGATTCTTATTAATAATGTTTACATCTCATCGATTGAACGGTAACAATTAAATAAAATAATTCAGTAATATATGTGATACGCTACTTGCTGTTATTCTTTAAGAAACCAGTCAGAGTTCCGACCAAAGAATTCATTGTTTGTGACTGCTGTTCCTGCATCCTAGTGAAATTGTCCATGAATGCAGTCATGTTTTTTCGCTGTTCGTTCAGCCCCTCGAGTGACGATTTTAGCATTTCCCTTTCCTCGTCATCTTTCGCCTCTATTTTTTGCCTCTTCATGCCTTTCTTCCTTTCAGTCCTGCTTTCCTTCGTCTTAAATAAATCAGCTCCATCACTATCGTCGGTGTCTGATGTATGCAAACTCGATGTGGTAGCCGAAGCTGCGCCAGCTTCTAAATCAGAAACATGGTTCATAGTTACAACATCGCGGCATCCCAGCACCTCGTCTATTTCCTTAAAATAAGGGGATTCTCTTTTATGGCCGCCGGACTGATTCTTGTTCCAGTCTTTTGCTATCTTGTAACGATCGACGAGGTATGATATCTTCTTTTTGTATTTGTCCGTTGTTCGCTCGAGGCTAAATTTTTTATTGATGCTTGTGGCGATAGAATCCCATACTTTCCTTGCGTCTTTGCTTTCTAATTCGTCGTGCTTGTCCGCCCACAGTCGTACAAGCATTTTCTCTTCATCCTTTGTCCATCTTTCGTAGTTTTTCTTTTTGGTCCCTGTTGATTTTGGTGTTTCCTCTGAAGATATCTGCCGTGTGCTTGACGAAGAGGGAGCAGATATAATAGACTCAGAAGTCTCCGAGGATTGCCCCGTTGACGTGGATGGCTCACTAAATTGATTTGGTAAAACAGTAGAGTTCTGTTGGCTATACTCGCCTTGAAAATAAGGTATTTGAGGATAATAACTATATGGATTGTACGAGTACTGAAAGCCACGTCCATCCATAACGAATACAGATACCTAAAAGGCAGTCACCTACGTGATGCCCTGTGAACTATATCACTCACTTAAGTGACAAGGCTTGACATTTAACGGAAGCGGTGTCCTTTGTTCGGGGTAGATTTTTCCCAATCAGGACGCTTATTTGCAGCCCGACGGCTTCTTTGAACTTTTAGTTGGATTTCAAATATTTGGAAACTCGCATTACCAAATCATGTTGTTGACAGATTTTAATTGGATTTTAGTCAAAATCTGACCAAAACTTTGCGTAATGCGACCCATACCTAAGGCCTCCACAGGGAGGTAGTTCTCGATAACTAGCTAGTTGTACTGACAAAAAAGAACATCCTTTAGCTCTCTAATTTTGTTTCTAACTTTGCAACCGAGTGCGTTTGACTGAGTGATCGGAGTAGCAACAGCACAACATTCACCACACTGTGAATAATTTTTGCTGTGAAAATGTTTTGCAAATCAAAAACTATCAAGAATTATCTCTCCGCTAATATTTTTTCTATATTTAATCATCCCTGGGTTGACGTCACTTCATTTGCATTTTCAGATATGAAGTGCCAGGTGATGGCTATATGCAGGAGAATCCCATAGCTCACACGAAACTCTCGCGCTGATTGGCTATCAAGTCCATCGAGGAGTGAGAATTCAGCGTGGAATTGCATAATTACACAGGCAGCCCGCAACCGTTTTGATTCCTTTTCCTTCTCATAATCGGTGTTTGAAAAATAATTACTTTTTGTAGTTCAATATAAAATGAAAATACAAGCCAATAAAAAAGATTCAACAGATTTCAAGACAAAGGAAAATATTTTTCCAAAGATATTGACGGTAAAACATGGAGTGAGAATTCAGCGTGGAATTGCATACTTACACAGGTAGCCCGCGATTGCTGTTTCTTTTTTTTGTTTTTAGCGAAACTTAATTTAAAATAGTCCGAAAACAAACTTCAATAGCTGCCAAAAATTATCATGAGAAAACAAGCAATGAAAAAGACGCAATAACTAATAGGAAAAGACATTTTTACCCCTAGTACTAGTACATAATATGAAAGCGAGCGTTTGAAGTCCGTCGATCGTGGTCTGGTGTTTTTCGACAACTTCGACATTACTTTTATCCCTTCAGTAGAAAAAAATGATCACTTATTTCAAAACATAAAGAATAGATTATATCCGGATGCAGTCATAGATGTTTTTGAAAACAAAACAACAGAAATACACAGTCCAATAGATTTGTTTGAGCGATTTATTTTCAACTGAAGTTGTCAGAACGAATTATCCAAAAAACACCGGTAAACTTAAAAAGGCATTCAAAACTTAACAAAAAAACCCAGCAAGAATAGAAAACTATTATCATGTCTGAATAGCAAGCAGTCGATTGTTAGGGGAACACAATTTTCGACTTTACTTAACTTACATTTTTCGCAGTGTCCATGAAATGCTCCAGACCATTTTTCCCGACAAACAAGTGTTGTTTTGCCATTCATGAGATCGACATTCCTCCAGGACAATGTTTACATGGTTTCCAGTTCCAATTGCAGTCAAATAAAGTACATTTTCCAGTAGTTTGACAATAATTTTGTTCCTCAAATACTCGACACGAGGTTGAAGCAAAGTAAGTTTGCAAGTGAGACGATTTTCATTCACGACTACAGCTTCATTCTCATTCGCTGGTTATTTTTGTGTACTTGCTCTTGAATGGCTTGCCGTGCGCTTTGAAAAAATGGACAAAATCTTCTCTATATAATTTTTCTATGTCCGCTATGGGATTCAGGAGAATTTCATTTTCCTCGGACTCGGGAATTCCACGTTGAATTTCACTCGAAAAAACGATATCGCACTCGTCGCTTCGCGACTCGTGCGATATCGTTTTTCTCGTGAAATTCAACGTGGAATTCCCTCGTCATCCAATGAATTTTCCTATAATATTAAACCATAAAGCTTTAATTTTCTACTCACGAAGAAAAGATTGTCAACAATTCAAATTAGGGATAGGGATTAGGGCACTTTAAGTAGTGATGAGCGTAAAGCTACTACAGGCTACAATTTTCCATTCAGGGCCTTTACCTATATTAACCACATTTTTTGAAATAAAATGTACAGCAATTGTGTATAGACACTTATCACGCTGGCATGACATTATAAATAATTTAATTTATCGGAAAAGGATTTTTTTTCAAACTTGTCTTATCGATATTTGTAAATTTGCAAAGTTCCGAGGAGATTGCTCTTAAACTGACAAAGATATGATTTTTTAAAACTTAGCATTTTTACAAATAAATGTATGGGGACGGGCATCGCATGCATGGCGAGCCTCGTTATCATCCTAAACACATACATTTCTTTACAAAATTTCCACAAGAATATATTCATAACTTCATCAGTTTAAGGACAATCTTTACGAAACTCTGTAATTTTACTAATGTCGATGTGATGAATTTGATAGTGAATTCGTTTTTCCAATAAATCAAATACTTTATAATGTCACGATAGCGTGATAAGGGTCTATTGGGATAGTTTCTTTTGTATTTCAAGATCCCGTCCATCATAAGCTTTCATATTAAACATACTAAAACAAAAGTAAGGCTTCATTCCTCACACAATAGTAAGACTAGGCTTTTGCAATAAAAATAGAAATCTCTAGAAATATAAATGCACGTGCCCATTCTTTACGTTATGGCAGATTTTATGTTTTAACCAATGAGGTGGAGCCGGAGTTCAAATGACAATACTTAGCTAATACCTGTATACTGCATACACGTACCGGTTACTACAAGAGTCAGTTTGTAATTGCACATGGACTTTATTAGAAAAAAATCCACAATTAATGAATCTCCCTGGCAAATAACAATTACTATTTAACGACAAGCTGTATTTAATATTGAAATCTATGAAGCACTGCTTAGTTTAGTCTCCTTCGCAGCCGTTATTAGTCTGGCTCCCATTCCCCTGCGGTCCACTCCCGCCAGCCACTAACGGCTGCTGTCGTGAGCGCTACATTCTAGTGGCTGGCCGGGAGTGGACCGCAGGGGAATGGGAGCTAGACTAATAACGGCTGCGAAGGAGACTATGCTTAGTTTTAGTGATACCATTATCAAATGCTCAATGGTCAACCTCGCTCAGAAATGCGAAAGGATGCCAAATATTTTTTTTCAAAAAAGCTAGGGGTAGTCTCCTTCACAGCCCTTTTACACTGCAGGGAGCCGACCTATCTATTTTGAGAAACAAAAAAAAATCGAAAAGAGCACGAAATAAATAAAAACTAGCGCTAAAAATAAAATGAAATATATTGCCTGAGGGAGACTGGGAGCGAGCGGAGCAATTTATCTATTTTATTTTTTGCGCTATGTTTCATTTATTCCGGGTTTTTTGTTTTTTTTTCGAACGTGTTTTTTTTATTTCTCAAAAGAAATAGGTGGGCTTCCTGTGCTCTTTTACGAGAGCGTTGCGTGACGATCCTTGAAAAGACTGCGAGGGAGACAAGATATAGCTTCGAAATTCAACACATCACTAAATTGATCACTTTGCTACTGTTGTAAATCCCAACTGGAGTTTCCATCCAGCCACAACACTTGACGTAATATTCAACCGATCAAATTCAGCCTTGAAGCTGTGGAATTTGCAAAACAGAACAGTTATCTGATCTGAGCTTTCATTCTTGGCCTGAAGAACGAGGAAGAACAGCGATGTAGGGGTTTCCGACGCGTAAAACTCAAGTTAACCCTGAATAGAATGGCTCCAAACATGAACAAGTTCATGATTCAAGTGTTCGCAGCTTTGTCTTTCTTTGTGAGTGTGGATTGTTCATTCCATCCATCGAGTATTGTTAGTATACATACAATAGCTTTTTAACTTAATCTAGTATTTCTTGGAACTTCACGCTTGCGATAAACCATGAAGCGTTGGAGCGCTGCTTAGTGAAATGTTTGTGCTAACTTCGTCTTTAACGACTTTCCTTGTGATTTAGTAAATTATATCAAAGTTTAATTATTGATTATTTCTTTGAGGGATTGGAAATTTTGCTGTCAGTTTGCTAGGCCAAATCGTGAACAATAGAGTCGGCCGTATACGTAATGAGCAAGAGTTCTCCTACGGAGAAAACATTTCAATTTGCATACGGTAACAATTAACTTTTTATTAATCTTTGTAGAGAGACTTGCCTGCTAATGCCTCGTCATCTGATTCAGGTAAGCTCTGAATATTGTGCCGGACTGGAATGACAACGTCAGTGTACATTAGTCATTTGCCATTATTATCGCAGCATATTCATACAGTCAGTGTAAATCGCCTAGCGCTAAACATCGGGATAAATGGGTTTAAGGATGATTTACACGCTACGATTTATCGGCCCGATTTGAAATCCATTGCTTTTGCGCTCCAATTTATTTGATTTTTCTTTCAAAAAATCGTCCCGACACGAAACAATTCGTAGCCAATTTCTGCGAATCGGGCCGATTCTTCCTTTTCCTCGAACCTCGTTAAAAAATCGGGCCGACAATCGTAGCGTGTAAATCAGCCTTAATAATAATAATACTTTGTCAGCTACGGTTCAATACTTCTCACGCCAGACCATACAAATAGGACAAAATAAGGCCTGAAAATTAACATAATCTTAAGCAAACAAGCGTGACATGTCAAGCCATAAAATTGTTTCTCTTTGAAATAAAACAAATCTTGTCAAAAATGCTACACTGGATTCGAAATCCCCGCGCTTTTATAAACATTTTGATTAATAAAACATTGTAATCCGTTAACATTTCGATAATATTTAAGACAACGTAACACTAAGCGTTCAGGGCGTTCAAACATTCGCCTCATAATGTAAACTCATTATTATCAGACTTGAAAAAACACGTATTATAGTTTCAATAGCATCAGAATTGTAGTTTTAGAAACCATCAGAACGTTGTGTCACTCTTCATGCAAAAAAAGAAGCTGGGACCGAAAAGAGTAAGTGCTCCAAATACAAGCAAAGGCTATTTTTTTCGAATATGAATAACTGACAGTAGTAACAGGGTGACCGTATTATAGTGGTATTTTTATAAGAGATTAAGCGCGATCTGTACGGTAATAAGGTGGTCGTAATAGAGAGAGGGTGGTCGTATTAAAGGGGTGGCAGCTATTAACTGGGTGTCCGTAATGAGACTCCGGGGACTGTTCTCAGTATTGAATGAATCAGTATGCAGTTGCATTTATGTAGAGTAGGCTGATAAATTTGGAAGTCGTTCTCAAATTGTTAAGTTTTACAAAAGGTAAATACTAAATGACAACTTTAGAAATAAAATGCAGACAAACGAAGATAAACGTATTGTGTAAATATCCTACAATAGCTTTTCTAAGAAACTTAAAGATGATAAATAAAGGGTACTTACTCAATATCTCACGATAGTGTGGTCATTTGGGAATGGTTTTGACTGCTACTGCTAGTCTTCTTCAGGAGATCGTCTGTCTTCATACTCGTTGGTGGCTCAGGTGGGCGGAGCTCTAGTTTTGTTTGGTCGACGCTGTTGTGCCCCTAATAGTTGGTAACCACGCCTCTGGAATCTCGATGCCATTGTCTTTGCTGATGTTTCTGGGTGATCTGAATGACTCCTTGACTCCTCTCACCTAATTATAATGAGTCACCGACGAGTATGGAGGGATTTCACGGCAGCCATGACTGTGGGCAAAGTACAATAGAAGTCTTTGAATAGCAATAGATCTCACTTCTCTTGGGAAAAAAAGCTTTATATATTATTGTAACCATTCATTTAAATGGAACCGATCGAAGTACGTATTTTTTGTTTATTTGTTTGTTTGTTTCTGGAATACATGTACTGAATTGGCAAACTGATCAAATCAAGCAAAAGCAATGTTTAAGGACATATGTACACCATATCTGTGCTAATTGTAATTTACTGGATCTTCCGATATGGTTTACACAATTTTGAAAAAATTTGTAAGTGATTCAGTTTCTCTTTTTCTTGTGCTTTTCTTCCACTGAACTTTTCACTTATGCGTATGTCTATCCTGAAAGCTCCTTTTCTTCGAATGATACAGACATGGCATTCATTCAATCCACATTCAATTTCCACCATTCAATTTTGGTGGTCTTATTTAATTGATTTCTTGCTTCAAACAGATCTTAAAGTAAAAGTAACGTGTGGTGAGAGGTTCATGGAAGTCGAACTTGGGAGGGCCTTCTACCGGGACATTGATTGGCGTGATATACATCTCAATGATCCAGCGTGCAGGGCAACAGCGAATTGGAGCACGATCCTTCTACGCAGTCCTTTAGATAGTTGTGGCACAGCTAGGTTTGATTCTAATACCACCGTTGACTTTTGGAATAAGGTACTTTTTATATTGCATCAATATTGCAAGCATGATTATGCTTATAATTAATTTTGCCAATAAATTTTCCTTAAATGGAGTTCATTTATACAGCAGCAAATCAAATCATTCAAATCTGAATAGTTATCTCGGTAAATAAATGCAAGAAAGTTGAGAATTGACCGTTCATAAAGTGCTTTTTTTAGGTAATCTTCCCACACAGTAGTTCAAGAGGAAATAGCTCGATCATCAGACGACAATCCATTCCTACGTTAATCATTCACTGCAAGTATAACAAACGACAACTTGTCAGTACGGGTGGTTCAAAGAAAACCGTACGTGTTTCTGAAGGTATGAAGAAGTGAGACTGATAAAACAGTAATCATTTTAATGATAAAACCTAAAAATTAGAAGTTTTTTCATAAGAAGAATGGACAGTGCTATTGCTTAAATAAATTAACCCTCATCTATTGCATTTGTACAATAATATTCAGTTCAGTATCCAAAAATAAAAACACAGCTATTTCAAAAGCTCAGTACAATGCAGCCGGCTATAGTTCAGTTTGCTGAGTTCGTTAGTACTTAATCCACATCTAAAGTGCCCGATAGTAACAATTTTGTTTTGTTGTGCTTTTCTAGGCTCGATTTCAAACCGTGAAGGGCTACGGTTCCTAGTACCTTTCCTTTCTGCCTTCCTTTTGCTGTTTTACGGTACAATTGAAACTGAAGCTGATTTCTAACCTAATGGCGTCTAACTGGCTTGGAATGTACCATTTGCAAGCAGTTTTGGCAACTTCACCTTTACCATGAATCTGTGCATTAAAGCTGACAACAAAAATAGGAACCATTGTTTTCATTCGTCGTTCTAAAAAGACTATTGTTTTTTAAACCAATCACCGCTGCGTTTTAAGTGGGCTTTGTGCTGACCCATAGATGACCATAGATTCGTGTACGCATAGACAAGTTTTTTTTACATCCCTGTTTGAATTTTTCTCAGCTATTGACCGAACGAATATGTGATTGAAACATGTTATAAGTTTTGGTTCCATTTATTTGAAAACTTACTTTTTAATGAAATGTAATGAGCTGCACTACCTTGCAAAAACTATATACAAAATAACTGCAAAACACAATTGTGACCTTAAATTTAATTAAATCCATGGTTAGTAGCAAAACTTCACATTATTTTCAGCTTTGGTATCGACTTGAGCATCAGTAAGTAAAGTCCTTAGTGTATAAGGTCAGAGCAAGCTGAATTTGAGTAATCGTGTGGGATTTTTGTGGTTTTCTAACTTTACTAATTTCTTCCCATACTCCCTTTCGGGTGCCTCGCGTAGGCTTGATACCGACAACGTTTATTGAAAAAGGTGTATACCTAAAGCTGGCCATACACGCTGTAATTTCTCCTTACGCTGGCAATGCGATTTAAGTTTTTGTTGCAGAAAAAAGTTACAGCGTCTGTCATCACTTTGCAACATTCAGTACGAGCGTGCGGTGTTTAAAATGGTGTAGAGAAAAGTTCAAACTGTTGCCAGACATGATACACTGGGTACTTTCGCTATCGCAACAAAATCCCTAAAACTGCATTGCAATCACGAGAAAAAATTGCAGCACGTATCGCCCGCTTAATCCAAAAAACGTTGTCCCATGCATTAAGCTCACATGCAGTGTACACTCTAAGACTGCAAAGGATTTTGGTAGTGTTTTAGTTGCATAAAACATAAATACAAAAGACATAATTGCTCATAACGCTTGCTGGAATGCTTATAATGCTCAAACATCACACAAGGAAAGACAATTAATTAAAAGAAAAACTACCGAAACCCTGTGTGCGGTCTTAGAGTGTACACTGTGGACTTGTTGCGACAACGTTTTTTGGATTAGGTGTATATATTCTAATGAGCTGTTCGATTCGGAGTTCAGTGGACAAGAAAAACGCCCAAAACACCGCAAAAATTTATGTCAAACAAAGAAGTTTGTCTAAATGATGTCCAGTAGACAGCTAATAAGCTTTTGCAAAAAGTTGATCAGTAAACCCAGTGTGAGCAAAGCTAAGTTTTGAAAAGCTGGACTTTTTTATTGTTTTGTTTTCTTTTGTTTTTCGATCCTGAGAGGATAGCTGACTTTATTTCCCTTTACGCACATTTTGCAGTTAATTAGAGGTTAACGTACTCAGCGAGTGAATTATCGGGATTTACCTTCACGAGTTTGCTAACAATGAACGAGAAATTTTAAATACTGCACGAGGCGTTAGCCGAGGCGTTAGCCGAGTGCAGTATGAGAAAATTTCGAGTTCATTGTTAGTGAGCATTTTTTCTTTCCAACTGTGCTTTAATACCGTTGATTGTTGGTTATTATTGCATAGTGACGTGTTGTCACGTCATAACAACGCGTCACGTGGTACAAACTGACCAATCAGAAAATCAGAATTTGTACAGTGTATGAAAATTGAATAATAAATTGTGTTCGATTCGTAAACTTTCTAAAGTGATTTTTACAGGTAAACAAAAAGAAAAGGATCAGTTAATGCACGGTTAAAACAGAATAAATGGTGGAGTTTTTTGCTAGTGCATGCGGTACAGGGTCATAAAGATGCACAATTTTGATGATTTCCAGCCAGCCGCCAGGGTGCATATATTTTCGAAAAAAAATATTTTGAGAAAATTAAAAAAAATCGCAAGGGTTTTTAAAGGAGCTTTTCGAAAATAGTTTCCAACAAGGATCTTTTTGGCGAAATAAACTTGAGTATATACGAATTTTCACTTCTGTCCATAGGGAACCCGGCTTTATTCAGCTATATTTCTATACTTTATCGAAACGCTAATATTGGGATTCCTGTGACATGAGATCGTTAACTGTACGATCGGCATCCAATAAACATCCTATTACAGCAAATTACATGAGCGCGTAATATAAAGCCGGCCATTTGACACTGCTAGTACGTAAACTGATAGGGGATTAAGTTTATTGACTTTCGTAACGCATTCTCTAGTAACCATCAGAAGAAGACGGTTACTTACGGTGGCCGACAGGGGTCACTCAAAGTCCAAAGTGAATCTAACGCTAAGTGAAAGTCGATCGAGTCCTTAAGTCAAACTCATGACTAATGATCTTAAGCTAAGAGTCATAAGACTATATTCTTGGTTTTCATGTGACGTCATCGGAAAAATTCATGCTTCATATTGATCACATTTAATTTAGTCTGAAGTATGTTGCTTATATACCCTAAGAGAAGTTTTTCTTGAATATTTGAGAAATTTTCCTCGTTTGGTTTTCGAGTTATCAAAGGTAAAAACTTTGTCACGCAACACTGTCACGCGTTTTCCTCAGGACGTAAAACGATGAATTTGTTAGAAGTAAACACACATTTGGCTAGCTCTATGAATAAAACCATTGTTTACTGGGTATCTGTATCAAAATATATGATTAAGTTGATATTTTAAATGATTTTGCCAATCGTATTTATTGTCCGCCATGTTGGTGTACTAAAGTTGTACACCAATATGGCGGCCCCATACATTTCTTTGTAATAACTGAGTTTGTAAAACCGTTGATATCTTTGCATCGCAACATCTTTTGGACTCAAAATTTCCTGGAGTTATAAAGTTTTTCCTCCTCTTTAAGAGGATGTGCTCTGATTTTACTCCGAGACGTGAGATCCGCTGTTATTTTGATGACCTGTGGAGTGACACCAACTGCGAAGTGCCATACATTTCTTACTAAAAATTGAGCACTTCAAAGGTCAATATCTTCACAACAAAAGCTCATTTTAATTTGAAAATTCGTGAAGTTACAAAGTTTTACTTGCTCTTTAGAGTGATATTACTTTTATTTCACTCAGGGCTCTGGAAATTTTTCGATGACGTAGGTGAAAACCGAGAATACTTACGACCATATAACACCAAACTTCTTTTGCACGTAGCTCAAAATCAAATCCTGAGATTTGTTCTCGTGAACCAGCTTCCTTACAAACTCTATTTTATCGTCTACAAAATTCAAGAAAAAGTGAACAATTGCTGAACATTAAAGAGTAAAACTTTCGAGAAATTTCGGCATTTTAGCTTACCTTCATCCGCCATTTTGTCCAGAGACAACAATGTGTGGGTTCCCTGTGGTTAACCGAGGGGGGAATGTGCCGAAGTCAAACTCGCAAAAAGTCGCCAAGTCAAACTCATAAAAAGTCGCCAAGTCAAACTCATAAAAAAGTCGCCAAGTAAAACTCGCAAAAAGTTCGCCAAGTAAAACTCGATAAAAGTTGCCAAGTCAAACTCGACAAAAGTCGCCAAGTCAAACTCGAAAAACACACTCAATCATTAGTCATGAGTTTGACTTAAGGCGAAATTGACTCGATCGACTTTCACTTAGCGTTAGTTTCACTTTGGACTTTGAGTGACCCCTGTCGGCCACCGTAGTTACTAGACTGAGTGCGTTACTGATTCGAATATAATTCCCTTATCAAGTTACTGTCTCAAAGAGCGCCCGATAATTAGATTACAACTCTATGTTACACGATACTTCAAAACGATCTCATATGCCACAGGAATCCCAATATTAAGCGTTTCGATAAAGTACAGAATAAAGCTGAATAAAGCCGGGTTTCCTGTGATTATCACGGGGTTGACTGTTTGAAGGACGTCATATATTCATCCAAAAAAGCACGAAAGTTGTTTAAGGAGACAAGAGATATTTAAATTTTTAACTGTGGAAAGCATATATTTCTTCAAATAAATCATATTTTCATCGTGAAAACCGACTAAAAGAAGTCAAGTCAAACCTTGGAGCACTTCCGTTATGTCTCCGTGAATCGGCTTCGGGCTAGCTTCGGGAAATCCGAATTACACACTTACACACTCGATAACATGATAGACTGACTGGCTTAATTATTAAGCCATTAATAACCACAAAAAAGGAACAAATAGGAGTGATCAATGACGGATTATATGAGAAGCAGGAAGATGTCTAACCTTTGATCCCTGGACGTAATTGCCCCATCTGTCTTCTTTGACTGTACAGACAAAAAGATTTATTTTAAAAAATGTGCTGTATTGTTTTATTGGATCAAATATGTAAACAATCAGCAAAATCTTGGCATCTTTTTACCACACACTAGTCACGATCAGTAAACTAGATAATTACATGCACTTCTTCAGTGGCTGAGCGTAATAGAAGTATAGTGAACAAACCAGCGACTGAGGAACGTGCCCATCACTCAAAAACAAAACGTTTTGATTGACACTTTATGCTCGCAAAGACTGATACTTCCGCATTCTTTTTTCTCAGTTTTGTTCATCATTTTACCCAATATAGTACTGATTGCCTCCATGACATTGGCATTGGCATTTCTTCATAATCTCTATTTTCTTTGAAAAAAATTAGAATGCTTAAAAATGGGTATTGAGTATACACTCATGACAACACGAATGGCTGCTAACTTTGAACAAAAAGAAGACAAAACTCATTCCTCATCGAAGAAACTGGCAATGGAAAACATTGAGACAAGATACGATATGTTAAGATGACAAGATGTTACTACAACTATATAATACTTAATAATGTGAAATATATATGATAAGTCTTCAGTTCAGAATTTGCTTCATGTATTAAAGCGGTCACGATTACCTTATCTTGTGCAAACAAACAGTTGTCTTGCCAAAAATGTGCTTTGTTTTAATGGATAAGTATGTAAACAATTATTTAATCTTCTTGACCTAAACGAATATGCATTTGGGTCTCTGTTAGCTATTGATGTTTGCAGTCAAATCTTTGCTTATTTTGCCAACATCAAGACAATACTTATCCATTAAAACAAAGCACATTTTGGCAAGACAATTTTGTTTGCACAAGATGCAAGGTAATCGTGACTACTTACATGAAGCAAATTCTGAACTGAAGACTTATTATGTATATTTCACATTATTGAGTATCACGCCTGGTGCATTACTTAATTCTATAATAATTTTGTTTGCGAATAATATAAATAACTTTGTGCATGCTAGTTCATTAAAATTTCAACCTTTATTTAGTAATCATCCTGCAGTTTTATAAATTTAGTTCTTGGTCTAGTAGTCCTGAAACGAAATTTGACAATATGCCGTTCCTGAGCTGTCATAATTAATGTCTTCACTTTCATCCAATCACATCAAGCATGACGTAATATTTGACCAATGACATTTACCTTTGAAGGCGCGGAAATAACATAAACATTGATAAAGTGCAAGCAAGCCCCAGAAGTGCAACCTTTGAAATTAAACTTGATTAATTTCGTTGACTCTAAGAGACGTGACACAGCTTTAATCAAGAAAGAGGACAGAACATTGCGGAACCTGGAGCTGGTCTACATAAAAATGTTCTTAACTCTGTTCCCTTGTCTCAGTGTGGTAAGTACCAAGTTAATTACCAAATATTTCAGAGGTTTTCCATGGTTTATTACAGTGCGTATACTTCAACTAAGGCTACCCTTTACATTTCGCTTAACAAACATATAGTTTGTTTTATATGTGTATGATAATGAGATCAAAAGTAAGCTGTTGTAAATGTACAGCGTAAAAATTGTGCCTCGGAAATTTGATCGGAAATTTGTTTGGGTGGCACTGTGGTCGCACTCAACATTGAAACATTATATGTTTCAAAGCGTACTTTACTTTTGTAAGATTTTTCATGATTCAAATCGATAAAAAGAAGAAATCCACGAGGAACGACTTAAGGATTGGCAAAATTGTACAACAAAACTAATACAATGGACTTTTTAAATAATTAATTTAATCTTTCAAATCACACTTGCTTATTAATTACTTGGATTTATTCCAGAATTATGTATAGCAGATTATGTATAGCTCTTAGGGGAGCAAGGGTGGCCGAGTGGTTAGACCGCTTGCCTCTCACCGCTGTGGTCCCTGGTTCGATACTCGGCCGGGGCGCTTCATGTGAGTTGAGTTTGTTAGCTCGTTCTCTCCCTTGCTTCGAGGGTTTTTCTCCGGGTCCTCCGGTTTTCCTCCCTCCATCAAAAACTGGTGAGTCGAGTGATTATTTGCAAAATATTCAAGGTAGAGGTAGTGAGTGTGAGAGTATAGTGTCCCCCAATTAGTGCGCGAGCGCTAGAAGACTAGGACATCTAAATAAAACAGTTATTATTATTTAGATTAATTATCAGCACGTACACGGCACAAAAGTATTCAGTAATGATTAAACTACTAGAAATGTAAATGATGTTGCTTTATTGAGCAATTTGATATGTTTGTTTGTTTTTATTTCAAATGAGAAGCAGTGATTTAAACTGGCTAGCAAACTTAGCCATTTCTTATGCGAAGTACCTTTTTTGCTCTTATTTATATATTATTTTTCCAGATGTTTTTTTCTGGTGTTTATGTTACGTCAGCATCAGGTATGTAATCCTGTTCATTTATATCTACATTTATATTTTATTCAGTCGTTTTTTATTGTCAAAAAAATAGCACACCAACTTTGTAAAAAAAACATAACGATAAAAAGTAATTATTTATAATTAAGTTACCGTTAAGTTACCGTCACGGCACTGCAGCTTGAATTTTTGACAGTTCGTATCACAGCACTCCTGCTACCTCCCCCTAAAGTCATTGATGACGTCGCAAAAAGTAATTTTTGGTTTATCGAATTTTGCTTCTCGATTTTGATTGAATACCAAGAAAGAATAATACTTGTCAAATGATACGTATGGAAATTGGTTAGATATATATTGGCCGAGATATGGGCAGTGAAGTTGGCTCGACTGGGTTTTGTTTGAGGCGCACCTCGGCCGCTGTTTGATCGCAAAATGTGTCGCGGCCAAATACCCTATTTCAAAAAAAAATCATAGCAAGTCTAGGGATAGTTTCAAGTTTCTTTTGACGCTTAAATCACAATGATTGGAGCTACCAATAATTTATTGTGACGGCATTATTGCTATTTTCACAAACATGATTTTTTTAGACAAAGTAAAGTTTTGTACAAAACCGCGTTTACTGGTTCATAGAATCCAGATGAAGTTCTCGGCTATTACTTTACTTAGTACATAGCCCTGTCACGTGACTGTCTTGCATACCATGGCACGGTCGGGACTGGAAACTATGTACCCTCGTGTCAATATGGCGGACGTTTTGGTAAATGTGGAAGGACGACTTAGTTCTCTCGTTTCAAACAGTTTAGCCTTAAAAATTTTATCCAAGGTGTGTACACTGAAAACTCGATGGGAGTGTGACGATCGAGCGGACACTTGTGAAGACTATCTGACGAATTGTCTACACTGAAGTTCAAAAATGAGCTTAGCTTACATGCGTTGTACGTAAGTCTTTCAAATCAAAAGTTTGAAATGCAGGTCATCTATAGCCTGCGTCACATCCGGACTTTTCCTTCGTTAAGTCCTTCTGCGAAATAACGAACAAAACCGTGTTCTGAGACCCTCAGCAAATAGCACGATTATAGATAACAGAAGCTCATTGGCTGGTGCTTTTTTAAAATTCTAACGAGACTCGTGATTGGCTCACTTAGTGTTTGTAGTGTCGATGTTTTGACAGCTTGATGGACTCCAGTTATTAACAAACTTTATTACTAGCATGACCCGCGGTCAATCTTGAAAATCTTGTAATTTCTCTTTGAGAGAAAATGTTTTCTGAACTAACATGACTAAGGCTATTATTTAGCAAAATGTTCGATTGGAATGTTTCGATTCGAAAGTTTCTTTTTATAGCTAGCAATTTGATGTATCTAACTGGTAGGTTGTTTTGATTGAAAAATCTGTCCGTGGTTTTATAATCACTGTAAATCTAACGGAAGTGTTGTCATAGCAAAGACAAACACACCAGTGATTAGAAAGCCAATCACGAGTCTCGTTAGAATTTAAAAGAGGCCCAGCCAATCGGCGTCTGTTATCTATAATCGTGCTATTTGCTGGGGTTCTCAGAACACGGTTTTGTTCGTTATTTCGCAGACCACTATACTGAGCTAACTGATGGAATCTACTCAACAAAAAAGTCTTTTGTACATGTGTGTTATCATGAAGTTTGTTAGTGTTTCTAATTATTTAAGGTTTCCTTTTGGGAATTCGGTAACAATGATCTAATTAGCGATTGTCTTTTTGAATCGCTTTTGTGTGAAACCCTCATCAACCATATAAATGAAGGCAGATAAATACCTCGAAGCTCGGCTTTTATCCATATACATCTCGAGGGCCGTATATGGCTAAAAGCCTCACTTCTTAGTATTTATTCCTTCCATAAAAAATTTTTGTACTTATTGTAATCCGTTATAACTATGATTACTATGGTGGCCCATCAACGCCATAGTAATTTTTGGGTTATCAGTTATACATTCTTATCTTTCTTTTATTGATTAAAAACAATTGAAATAATATTATTTTCTTTCTTTATTATTATTATCATTATTTTGAATAAATTATTTTCTTTTTCTTAGACATTAAAACTTTCTTTTTCCGTTTTTTTTTTTTTTTTTCTTTTCTCGTATTTTTCTCTTTGTTTATTTATTTATTTTGCATTTATTTTATTTTATTTCATTTCATTTTTATGTCATTTCATTACTTTTTATTTTATTTTATTTTCATTTTGATTTGGAAAAAAAATTTTTTTTTCGAAACCAGCCCAGCAACGCCATAGACCATAATCCTTTTCGGCCTCACTCTTATCCATCATGGCGTCTCGTACAAGAAACCCAAATTGAGAACTAAGAGGACCTCGAGTTAAAAGACGATCTCAAACTGTATATATGTTCAGCGTAATTTGAGTCAATCAGAGTTCTTACATTTAATGAAAGTTCACTATCCGATGTATGCGGCTTCAACACTTCGGGATCAAGTTTATTAACTATATGCGATAGATGTGGAAGACATGAAACGAGCAGTTGTGAAAGAAATGGATGGACCGGGACGTTTACTTGGTTCCCGTGCTCTTCACAAAAATATCCGCGAATTGCATGGTATAAATGTACCAAGAAACTTGGTGTACGACGTGATGGCTGCATGATGTTAATCCAAAAGGCCTCCAAGAAAGAGGAGGGGTGCGGCGACCCAAACGACCAAGGAGGAAGACAGCATTCACTTCTAAAGTAAGAATATATAATTTTTTGGTTGAGTTTGAACAAGCACCTTTTTTTCAAGTAGTGTCTTCCTCTCCACTTTCCCATTAGTCTTTCTTGACTATATTAAGAATTGTTTTTATTTTAAGGACCTGATTTCACTATGTCTTTAGATGGCCACGACAAGCTCTGTGGATTCCAAAATTTGACGTTTCCCCTTTGTATTTATGGGGGCCAGGATACGTTCAGCGGTAGAATTAACTTCCTAATTAAGGATATGGACATCAAATAGTGATCCAAAAATTATTGGAAAGTTCTACTTTGACTACTTATTTGAGAGCAGAGGTAAATGTGTTAATTTCATGAAACATGAAACGAACAGGTGGTTAATTTTAATGTGAGGGAATATGTAATGTGACAAAACATGCCTATTAATATATAGACAAGGCGCATTTTCGGGAAATCAGATACCTGGAGGCATTTTGGGGTAGAGGTTGGTAACATAACTATTCTAAACCGATTTTTCATGCTGAATACGAATATGACTGTTACCAAGACGTATTCTGCAATCTTAGACGTGTAAATGACGTATTTGTGAATTGCTACAGTCATTTCATACTAACGGCTTTTTCATGTAATTCCAAAAGTTCCCAAACTTAAAAGCAATTACCATAGCTGGAAAGAGCATATCAAAATCAGTAAAACTGTGAAATTTGAAGGATATCAGTTAAAAAATCAAGGAGATACGAATTTTGAAAAATCGAAATTTGTTTGTATCTCTTGCATAACTGTAAGTGTTTTCATACAAAATTTCGTTTTTTAAAAATTCGTATCTCCTTGATTTTTTAACTGATATCCTTCAAACTTCACAGTTTTACTGATTTTAATATGGTCTTTCCAGCCATGGTAATTGTTTTTAAGTTTGGGCACTTTTGGAATTACATGAAAAAGCCGTTAGTATGAAATGACTGTAGCAATTCACAAATACGTCATTTACACATATAAGATTGCAGAATACGTCTTGGTAACAGCCATATTCGGATTCAGCATGAAAAATTAGTTTAGAATAGTTATGTTACCAGCCTCTACCCCAAAATGCCTTCTGCACTTTTTGCGATCGACGTTTTCAATTTTGCGCCTTGTCTAATAAAATTATAGCCTGCACTACTGGGAGAAGAGAAGGGTGAGATTGAAAAGAGATTGAGATAATGCTTGCAAATATATAATTTTATAAACATAGCTATTGGAATAAAAACAACCAAGACATTAATTAAATAAATTTGTCTCCAGCATTACCATTAAGGATTAGGGTGGACAGAGGAACAGAAACGGGTGTAATGTCAACTATCCACTGCTATTTTCGTGCTCAGCATGGTGACTTAGAGGATGCTACAGAATCTGTATTTTTGGGCCGTCTACTGAAAATAAGATTGAGAGATGGTGGAGGGAGTTGTTAGAAAGAATGGAAGCATATTTAAAAAGTCAGTTGTCCGAACTGTTAGAAGATGGTCTCTATGACCCACAAGATGAAAAAGACAGGTATATTAAAATTACATTGTTTGAAAACTGATTTAGCACAAAAGTGTGTTAGACTGATACATAGTTGATGGTATGTTTTGCTTTCTACACAGTAAGATCAGTACCCTGCGAGCAGAGTCCCCCTTTACCTTCTAATCGAGCGAACGAAGGAAGGGAGACTCTGCCGAAACCCTGTATTTTCTTTGATTCGCCGATAGCCCAAGATCTTGGGCTACTCAAACTGGTATTTCTACCAGACAAACCGGTTTTTATGCGCACGACTAAACTAATCAGATTAGAATTGTGTATATCTGTCAACACCACAAAGATAGTAAAAATTGTACTACCAAAAATAAGTTTGAAATGTTTCAATACGAAAACTGATATATGCAGATGGAAGATCAGGAAAACTCTTCTTTGTATATTTTTAATTGATATCAGATACTTCGAATAAAACGAAGTGCAGTATACTTGTTACCCTGCGAGCAGAGTCCCCCTTTACTTTTAAATGTAAGAGAATGGAGAACTGCAGGTATGGATCCAGGATTTGCAAGCGGCACAAAACACATAAATGAATATTAGATATAAAGGATTGGCTACATATTTTAGTCGCCCAATGTACTGTCTGGATCTATGCCTGAACTAATAATCTCTGCTTTCAATATATTAGAGGACATCGGTTGTGATCACTTGAGGAGGGGTATTAAAATGTTTTGGAGGAAGCAAAGTTTTTGGCTAGTAAGTGCATGCATCTGAACAGTTTTCCTAATATGTTCTTCCAAAGTCAGGCCCAAGGTCTCTATATTTTCTTTGGCCTTGAGGAGATATTTTTTTATTACCCAAGTTTTATTCTTGAGTTCTGGGTGTTTGCTTGTCGCCTTGTATGCTTTTCTAAATCCGCCCTGGCCGCATTTTTCACTTTCCTCTTGGAACTCAACAGTTTGTGGCACTTGAGACCATGCTTTTAAGTTGTTGTCAAATTAATATATATTGACAACGGTACTTGTTTGGGAACACGCCCCTAGTTTGCCCAGTTTGATCATTTCAGAAACCAATAAACTTAACGACGGATACTTGGTTGGGCTATCGTCAAGACGGGGTAGCTTACTTAATTTTGGTTCTTCAGCAGTCTTGGGATTGTTGGGATTTGCTTAAGCCTTCACCAACGATTGTTGGCTAGTAGATGCACCACTGTCCTCGATGTTGTCGTACGTTGCTTTTCCACCGGCGACAAACCTGATATGGATGATCTTCAAGTCCGGTATTTGATCAACCGTCATGCATGATGGCCCGCGTTCTCCAGCCAATACGTCACAGTTTAGGTTTGGACCTACCAAAGGAGAGAAGTATTCTTCGCAGGCATGTTTTATGTTTTCCAACGTGACTTCTTCACTCGAATCGATGGGTACAGTCCATAACTAATTTGAAATAACGAGGTCCAATTCTAGAGTATTTTTGAGCCTTACCCGAGACTTCAGCTGATAATCGTTGAATCGTAAGTGAATTACCCTTAAATTTTATTTGCGTTTTTTCTTTTACGTCTTTCTTAGCTCGTTTATCTTTCATTTTTTGATTATAGTTGTGCCATTGAGCATTCTTGGACGCCATGATGGATAATAGTGAGGCCGAAAAGGATTATGGTCTATGACGTTGCTGGGCTGGTTTCGAAGAAAATTTTTTTTTCAAATCAAAATGAAAATAAAATAAAATAAAAACTAATGAAACGAAATAAAAATGAAATGAAATGAAACAAAATAAAAATGAAATGGAATAAAATAAAATAAAATAAAATAAATGCAAAATGAATAAACAAAGAGAAAAATACGAGAAAAGAAAAAAAAACAGAAAGTTTGTTTTTAAGGAATCGTTCAGGATTTGGGGTGGTTTGTGAATGGGTTTTAAGCGGAAAGTTGATCGTAAATACAGTGTTTGTTTGACAACGATCGACGTCCGCTGCTATGTCACTTTATGTACCAAATTCGATACCAAATCTCGGGTGGATTTCATTAGACCTTTTGTAATAGCCAAATCAAAACAAAAGAAAACAATAGAAATGGTGCCTACTAATGTCTGCTCGACTAATATCTATTTCACGGATTAAGTGCCATCACTCTAGTTTGCAATATAAGTACTAAATAATGCTAATTAAGCAAAAGAAAACAGAATTATTTATGTACGCTTTTAGTATTCATACTCTAAAGTTAAGATTTCCAATACATTAAAATTGTATAGTAATTGCGTAGTAAAGGCTTTCTTGAAAGATACCGAATTAGAGCTTATCAACTGGATCAAAATGAATTGTAGAATTCGTGACAATAACAATAACAATAACAATAACAATAACAACAATAACAGTAACAGTAACAGTAACAGTAACAGTAACAGTAACAGTAACAGTAACAGTAACAGTAACAGTAACAATAACAATAACAATAACAATAGCAATAGCAATAGCAATAGCAATAGCAATAGCAATAGCAATAACAATAACAATTAATTTAGTTATGCTTCTTTCAATCATTTTGTTTCCTAGCCACTGTACGTCTTCAAGGTGGAAATCAATTCTCAGGGCGTCTAGAAGTCTTACACAATAATGGGACATGGGGTACAGTTTGTAATGATGGTTGGGATATCACAGATTCCCACGTGGTATGTCGTCAGCTTGGATTCCAATCAGCCGTGAGTTTTAGTAATCGTGACTCAGGTGCAACTGGTCAAATATGGCTTGATGAGGTCCAGTGCAGTGGTAATGAGACGTCCATTCAACAATGCCGACATAATGGATGGGGGATACATGATTGTGACCACTATGAGGATGTACATTTGGACTGCTTATTTAACGGTAATTTAAACTGCATGTGTTCATATTCATCGTTAGCTATTCGTTCTCCACTAGTTCTAACCACATTACATTTGTGCATTTGAACTGCTTATCAAATGGTAACGTTTAAAATGTCGCATGCACTTTATTTATTAATTTATTAATTTTAGTTTAAAATTAAAGATTTCGACATTTTTTGTAACTTGATAATTACCAGCCATGCTCCATCAACAGATTATTTACTTTTTCAATGTCACTTAGTTAAAATCCTTAAAAAGGTGCCTCTGCCATTAAAATCGTTAAGCTTTTTAAACCAGTTGCAAGTGATCAAAATATCCCGAAAGTTTTCAGCAATTAAGTTACATAAGACAATTGCAGGAATATAATGGGCCTTGTAATCGTATACGGCTTTGATGCGCGAGTATTTATTTAATAAATCACACAACATTATTTCTCAATTAATAATGTTGAAGATATTCAGTCACTGTCAGATATAGCTATTGCAAAAACGGTTGTCGTATGAGAGGTCGCAAGCCTACGCACTAGATCGAAAAGGAACATTTCCCTCTCTTTTTTCACATTGGTCTTGATTTTAGAATCAGCAAATGATGCTTTTTGATGTACCTTCATGGCAAGATGACGTTGAATTATGGTGTGGATATTTGTGTGACGTGGTTTTGTAGATTTAGTAATTTTTACCCATGCTTCCTTTCGGGTGAATCGCGTAGGCTTTTGCCGACAACGTTTATTGAAATAGTTGCATGCATGCAAGCAGCTTCGCAAATATTATTTTTCTTGAAGCACTTATGTTAGAGAAGTTGCCGGAAAGAATATCAGTTAAGCTATCCCATAATTTCTGAGATGCATTTAATATGTATTCATGTAATGCATTTGTAAAGGAAGCCTAGCTAAAATTTCGAAAACATAAATATGCGCGCACTGTATTTTTTTCTGCGCTGAATTTATTCCTTTCTTTCTTTTCTTTTTCTTTCCTGTTCTTTTTTCTTTTTCTTTTTCTTTTTTTTTTTTTTTTTTTTTTCCTTTTTTTTCTTAATTTAATCTACACTCTTTTCAAACAACACTGCCTTAGTCAATGGTTATTGAGAATGTTTTACTCGGCATTTCAGAAAACGTTGTGGCTCATCGATCTCAAGCCTATTTTGCAATGCAGAACTAATTAGTCATGCCTCGAGCTTATAGCGTAGACCTTAATTCGCTGGCGAGCGGTGTGGATGGCTCAGGTCCTTGGCATGACTAATAAGATATGCATTTTATAGTCACCTGAGTGATTTCTATCCATACTCCATTTCGGTCGAGTAGCATATATAGGCTTGATTCTGAGCAGCGGCAATATTTTCTAAAATGTCTGTATAATAGTTATACAATGCCGGTTTCGAGTGGAATACCGTGGAATACCCCCACGAGTCACTTGTATTTTCTAATATACACACGAGCCTTTAGGCCAGTCTGTATACAAAGAAAATACAAGTGACGAGTGGAATATCCACGGTATGCCAAGAAAAACCACTGTATAACTATTTTATCCCACACCATAGAAAATACAGCCAAGTATCGCAATGTCTAACTGGAAGAGACAGTTGAATATATACCACCGAATATACAAGGGTTTTCCTGCTTTCTGATTTGCTGTATTTTCAATGGTGTGGGAGGAATATATATACCGTATTTACTCGTTTTAGCGCCGCGGCGCTAATATAATTTCTGGCCAGGGGTTTCTGATGCGGCGTTAATTTGGGGGCGGCACTTATTCGAGGGTGGTGTTTATTAAAGGTGAGGAAAGTATTTATTATGTTTTTGTGTAGTTTTTCTGAAAAATTGACACATTTTGAGAGAGTTTTTGAAGCCAGTTGAAATTCAGTTGGCTTTAGCTTTGGCGAGTATCGGCCTCGCTGCTTGCATGAAAACACTTTCTGAATGAAATTGGTAAATGAAAATGTTCAGAAAAAGTTAATCATCTAATAAAATGTATTTTATGGACCTTACAGTGTATATTTGTATTTTCAATAAGATGTTTTTTTGCATTCAAAAACTCATCATGAATAATGTACTTCGTGTACAAGTTGTCTTGCTTGGTTTGCAAAGAAGCACGATGAATCGTACCGAAAATGTTGGCCAGTTAAGCTTATATAATTAATAATTATATAAAAAAAAAATTCCTCTGACTGCCAAATTGGACTCGGCCTACGGCCTCGTCCAATTTTGGCAGTCCTCGGAATTTTTTTCGTCCAATTATTTTCAAATTGGACAGCGTGGAGTCCTATTACATATACAAATCATAAGGCTCATAAATGATTTGATAAGTGAAGCAAATGTTAACAACGAAAAAACGTGCTTCAAATGTATAAAAACTCTATTTTCTACACAATTTTAACGTTGAGTAACACCGTACTTGGTTTTTCCCACACGTGAAGAAAACGATACACACATTCTGATTGGATGACGGCAAAGAACGAACAAAAATTTACAAAAGTCAATCAGCTAGTTTGTGCAATTAGCTATGTACCCAACGGCAATGTAAAACAAGTAAGATCCATTGAAATCTTACCACGAATATTATGGACTATATTTTGGTTGATCATGCAGCTGTCTGCTATTGAATGATTGATTGTCAGGCTATCGTGATCTTCTTCCTTCCTTCCTTCCTTCCTTCCTTCCTTCCTTCCTTCCTTCCTTCCTTCCTTCCTTCCTTCCTTCCTTCCTTCCTTCATTTATTCGTTCATTCATTCATTCATTCGTTCGTTCAGTTATTCATTCTTTGTCTTCCTCTTTCTTCCTTTTATTGTTTGTTTGTTTCTTTTACTTTCTGTCTCTCTTTTCTGTATGTGTTTTTTTTTCTGTCTGTCTTTTTTCTTTCTTTTTCTTTCATTTCCACTTCCCTTATGTCATATAACTGATTTTCAAAGATTGCATTTCACAGTTGTTCAGACTTCACGATCATTAATCGATCCTCTGAGGCATTTTTCTTCTAAACTGATACCATCAAACGTCGCTTGGTTTATAATTTTGTTGGTTTTTGTACATGTGTAGAATATGGTTGTGCACTCGATAACAGTACTTGTCTTGATATAGCGTTCGATATACAACTACACATAATCCCGTATCTTCCAAAAATAAATTAAGAAATGCTTTGCACCATATTTGTATATTCTAAATCATTTTCATCGAATCTTAATTCTTAATTCTTTTTTATCAGTGTCAATCAGTCCAACTCCAACATCAATGTATGCAAGTGTTTCATCTACTGCAGGAGGTATATAAGTTTTGTTGTTGAATATGTATGTAGCTATTGTTCTTTAATAGAGAAACTTACCGTTTTCAGCCATGAGTCCATGTGCCAGGAGTCCTTGTCGTAATGGAGGTACCTGCAGAAATACAAACTACGGGTACCAGTACTACTGCTCTTGTCCGTCTGGTTACACTGGGCAATACTGTGAAAGTAAGTAAATAGTTAACAGACCTGTAACAGGTACAGAGGCGACCGAGGCAGATGTCTCAATACATTTTTCCCTCTTTCGAGTCCAATTAGCTACCAATCTCGTTCATATTTTAAGCCACGTAAGAGACAATAACTAGAGACCTTAAGATTGACGTTTTTGGGAAACCGCTAACGGCAAAACGGCAAAAATGACCTAGCTTTTGACTTGATATTTTAACGGTTGCCGTTTTCCGTAAACATCAATCTTAAGGTCTCAAATACCAAGGAAAAACCTGAAAAATCCTGTTACAAAAAAAATAAAAGCAAAAAAAAACCCTAAAGTGCAAGCACATGCATCGCGCACCAATCAACACCAGTTTTGCTTTCTTAGTTCTGATCTTTCGCCTTAAGGAAATTTTTACTTTGTTGTCAGCCAGTTTTTTAGCCGTTGTCCAAAGTTTCGCCTAGGTAAAATTGTACTCTGGCTATACTAGCCTGGTTAGTGACGTGTACGTGCAATAGTCAAACACATACCATAGTTCATTACCATGGCTACCATAACGTATACTCTAAAATAACTGTCTTGCTTGACTGCATGCTCGTATTTATCTAAATACGGTGTTTGTTTGAAACCAGTAAAATGATAAGTGAAACTTGTACCATTTTGTAAATGTTAATGTAACTCATAATATGAAATAGGTGCAAGAGGCCATAATACAAAGACTTAGTGGTCTCTTGATCAGTTCAAACTATACAAACTATGTTACCAATCTTATGCTTAGTCTACAATAATATATACTATTAAATTTGAAACGTATATTTTTGATATTTTTGTTCTTAGCACATTTCTTTTATCGAAGAAAAAATCTGCTTTTTTCAAATACTGTTACTGACTTTGAACTGTGTACTTGTCTTATCGCGAATTATTTAAACTATCCAATTATCATATTGTCATTACATATTCATTTCATTTACATATTTTATACTGTATACTTATAATCAATTACTTGGTTGATTGGTTGATTGGTTGGTTGGTTGGTCGGTTGGTTGGTTGGTTGGTTGGTTGGTTGGTTGGTTGGTTGGTTGGTTGGTTGGTTGGTTGGTTGGTTGGTTGGTTGGTTGGTTGGTTGGTTGGTTGGTTGATTGGTTGGTTGGTTGGTTGGTTGGTTGGTTGGTTGGTTGGTTGGTTGGTTGGTTGGTTGGTTGATTGGTTGGTTGGTTGGTTGGTTGGTTGGTTGGTTGGTTGGTTGGTTGGTTGGTTGGTTGGTTGGTTGGTTGGTTGGTTGGTTGGTTGGTTGGTTGATTGATTGATCGATTGATTGTTGATTCTCATTGATTCTGTTTGATGGATTCTGATTGTAAGGGCATTGAGGATTTGGAATGAACGAGGAATAGATAAATTATTACAAACAATTGACTCTAAACTAAGTTCTGATTGGTCTTTTAAGGTACTGCTTGTGAGGTAAACGGTTATCCTTGTCTGAACGGAGGTAAATGTCATGGATATTATTATGGGTACTGTTCTTGTCCCACTGGATATACTGGACGGCAATGTGAAACAAGTAAGATGCATTCAAATCTTAATATTGTGAAATCTTATTACTCGCTAATAAAGAAACCCATTTACGAAGAGCCAACTTCTTTGTCTGCACATAACTTAGCATGTCGGTGTAAACGCTCAAGATTACTTTGTGTACTCGCACTTAGAATATATTTTCTGAAATAACCCTAAGGGATAGTCCCTTGTATGCAAAGGAGGGCTGTCTTCTCCCTTAAGGAGGATTTTATCATTTGTAGGAGGGCCACCTTCATAAAACACTTTTCTCTGAAACCCAGGCTCTCTTATCACCTCTATTTGCAGTCACCCTCAACGGAATCCGAGGAATCATTCTATACAAACATATGCGCCTGCATGATTCAAAGCATTTTTCTTTGAAACCCAGGCTCTCTTATCACCTCTATTTGCAGTTATCCTCAAATCATTCTACAAATAGATGCGCCTGATTCAAAACATTTTACTTCGTCATCCAGGCTCTCTTTCCCCTCTGTTCGCATTCATCCTCAACGGAATTTCCGTCAATGTCTGCTCATTTGTCTAATTAGGGGGCGTGTAAGTTGGGTATTTGTTTTCTGTTGTTGAGTATCAATACGCTCCTATGGAATCCTGCCGTGTTATTTCGAAGCCTTGAATTTATCAACAATCTAGTTTCAACATTGTTTTGCTTGTGGAGGAAAAGGACCTTGTTTTCTTCTGCCCAGGCACTGCAGCGTCAATATGAGGAAATGAAAAAGACGGTTGACGTCGACTTGCTGTCGTCTTCGAGTGTGGATAATCTTCTGACGAAGATCCGTAATCTGACAGAACGCCCTCGACCAGAGTTCAACAAGTATGAGGCCTTGGAACTTTTCTTTTTTGTTGTCTATCAATCTTAGGAAGGTTTTGAGTGCCAGTCGTGAAAAAGAGCACCTAAACAAGCTCCCCTAGTTTACCTAGGTCATGACTGTCACCCCTAACCGTTTCTGAAATTGGCGTTTGATCGATGTATTTAGTAGTGTGTATTTCTTTCCTCCTGTTCCATAGGACTCTAACTCCAGGTTTTTTGAGAATGGGAACTGAGTAGTGAGTTTGATGCGTCCATTGCCAGCATATAATTAATAATAATAATAAACTATACTTATATAGCGCAATATCAGTGATTCAAAGCGCTTCACATAAATTATAATTAAAAAATCATAAAATTGCAATTGTCCTATAAACTATAAGTTAAATGTCCTATAAGCTGAATGTCCTTTTAAACAAAAATGTTTTCAACTTCTTTTTAAAAGAAGAGAGTGTAGAACAAGCTCTGATGTCACTTGGAAGATTGTTCCACAGAGTGGGGGCGACCACAGCAAAAGATCTTCCGCCATACGTCACCTGATTGAAGCGTGGCTTTACAAGCAAGTTCATAGTTGCAGATCTTAAAGTTCGGACAGGGATGTGTCTTTCTACAAGGTCAGAGAGGTAAGCTGGAGCACTACAATGGAGAATCTTGAAAGTCATCAGGAGAACCTTAAAATTTATCCTTTCTTTCACGGGAAGCCAGTGGAGCTCAACGAGCAGAGGAGTAATGTACATGATCGTACTTGCGCTTCATACAAACCAGTCGAGTGGCAGCGTTCTGAATCAACTGGAGCCTTCTTATAACATAATCAGGGAGCCCAAATAACAAAGAATTGCAATAATCAAGTCTTCATGTTATAAACGCGTGTACAAGTGTAACAGTGTTACCATAGCTCAGGAACTTACGAATCTTGTAGATACCACGGAGGTGAAAACAAGCAACTTTACAGACATTTGTGACTTGAGGTACAAAGCTCATCGCCTCGTCGAAAACAAAGCCAATGTTTCTAGCAGAAGAAACTGGAGTTATTTGTTGGCCAGCAATATCCATGGAGATCAAGTCAGGGCGAGGACGATAGATAGATGACAAAACCAGGAGCTCAGATTTATCACCATTTAGCTTCAGTTTGTTACGGACCATCCACAGATTAATCTCATTGACACATGCCTCGAGTCTAAACTTACAATGTGCCACATCAGCAGCGTCATGAGAGTTGAAGGCAATATACAGCTGCATGTCGTCAGCATAGAGATGGAATGTTAAGTTATGACGTCTAGCGATATCTCCTACAGGTGATGTGTACAGAGAGTATACAGCAGGGGCCCTAGTATGGATCCCTGAGGAACTCCCATTTGCAAGCTGTAGTAGGAAGACACACCATTCTCGACTTTAGTAAATTGCCGGCGCCCAGATAGATAGGAAGAGAGCCAAGCAAGCACCTTTCCTCTGATACCATAAAGCATTTCAAGCCTTGCTAGAAGTAGTTGATGATCAATGTTGTCGAATGCAGCGGATATATCCAGTAAGACAAGGATGACAGATTGGTGAGTGTCAATAGCTGTAAGGATGTCATTGTGAACGCGAATTAACGCAGTTTCAGAACTGTGATTGCGCTTGTACGCTGACTGGAAAGTCTCCTGAAGATTGTGTTTGCCAAGGTATGCCAAAAGTTGGTGTGCCACAACTTTTTCGATTGCCTTAGAAAGAAACTGCAAATTTGAGATCGGTCTAAAATTCTTTAATTGCAAATGGTCCAATGATGGCTTCTTTAACAAAGGTCTGATTAAGGCAGTTTTCAAATGCATAGGCATAACAGCAGATGTTAGAGACAGGTTAACAATCTTTGTCAGTACAGGGCCAAGTTCAACCAAGCACTCTCGAAGAACACAACCAGGAATAGGATCCAAGTCACAGTCTTTACCAACGGATGACTTTACAAGGTCAAGAAAGGAATTGACAGATACTGCATCGAAAGTGTCCATAGAAAAATCAAGGATATCCTCTTCTGCTGGCATAGACGGTGCTGTGACACCCAGTGTGTCAAGTTCCAGACGGATGACTCTAACCTTTGAATCAAAGAAGGTCATAAATTTCTCTGCTAAGTCTCTATGAGATGACGCACGAGGATACAGCTTCTCAGGAACATTATGTAGCAGCTTACTAACCGTACCAAAGAGCTTCTTCTGGTCTTTACCAAAAGAGTCAATCAAGTTCGAATAATAGCTTTCTCTTGAGGCACGAAGTTGATTGGCAACAATAATGCATTGATCTAGATAATTCCATCTATCAGCAGGATCTTTAGTGCGGCGCCAACGGCGTTCAAATCTTCGTCTTTGACGCTTCGCGGCCTTAATTTTGTCATTGTACCAAGGTGCTGCAGGGCGCATCGAGACACAACGCTTTCGTAGAGGAGCATGGATATCCAGAATTCTAGACAATTCAGAGTGGTACTTACTGGATAACACAGATACATCATCAGATAGACCAGGATCAAGAGCAGCCGCTACATCCAACTTGAAACGTTCGATATCAATGGATTTGATTTTGCGAGACTGGACAACCTTACGTTCGACTTTGGGTTTGTCAAGACAAATTTCACAATTCACATTAAAGTGATCGGAGATGCCAGAGTCGTGTACAGACACAGGACCAAGGATATTTTCATCACTGCGAGTTATAATCAAATCCAGAGTGTGTCCAGCCCGGTGGGTAGAAGCACTCACGCTCTGTACCAGGTTAAATGAGTCAAGTAAATGGATAAAAGTTTTCACAACGGGGTCAGACTTTTTGTCAATATGAAGATTAAAATCACCAACCATAATTATAGAACCAGATACAGTTGTATAATATTCCAATAGGGTACCAAACTCGTCAAGAAAGAGGCTGGTAGAACCAGAGGGTGGACGATAAATAACAAGCATATCTTCATGTTCACGTGTAAATCCTGTGCAGTGGGTCAACTGGGAAGGCAAAAAGGTTAAGACCGGTGTAGGGATGGCAGTTAATGATCTAGCAATAACCTCCAATCGGCTAAGGTTTTCAACCCGACGCGCGCACCAAGGAAACTGCATGCGGTATCAGGTTCAGAGTGAATTGCGGGATGGGAAATCTTGATACCTTGCAGCGTTTTGTATCGGGATCTCCAGTTGGAAGGGAATCAGCCAAGTGGTCGCGTCCGGATGAATGATTTTTTTCAGACATAACAGTTTATTATTATTCAACGGAGCAAACATGGATGTGGAGTAGGGATTTGACCGTGCACAATCTTTTGTTTTACCTTCATTTATGATGCTTGATTGGTCTGACTCAAACGTGTTCAATGGATAATTGTCTGATATATGCAGGAATGCTTTTGTTTTGTGCACGGTCACGGTTAGAAAAAGTGAACAAAAAGATAGAACAATGGGTTGTCTAACCATTCCACTCTATTAACTTTGCATAAACCAGCCCTACATCTACTAATTCATGTTTTTCTCCAGACCTCAAAACAAGCGTGACATGTAACGATCACTACATGAAAATCACACTTACAAGAAGTTACTTTCCAAATGTCGATTCGCGTAATCTCAGTTCACCTTAAAGATAAAAGTTGCAGAGCTTCTTCTGTCTCCAACTATTACATCACATTAAGAACACGCCTTGATGCCTGTGGTACAAATTACACCGAGAATAATGATCAAATTATATTCCAAAACGAGGTAATTTTCCCACTGTTGTATATTTTATAAATCCAAGTAGACCCAAGTACAGTATTCTAGAACCAATGGTTTTCATATTTGTGATTTTTTAGAACGGAACAAAAGTACTAATAAAACTCTTTATATAGAAGGTAGATTATTATACAATTATACTACTGGAAATTACCTAAGGTCGATTTCACAAACGTCAGGAATGTCCAGCACGAAACGCCACGTGTTATAAGTGTCAACGAAAAGGACATTTCAAATCCGTTTGCAGAAGCTAGCCAGGGATCAGTCGACTATGTTGAGAAAGAACCTGATGTTTCCCCCTAATGACGCAGCCTTGGAAGTGTGGACTCCGACGACGCAAAAGAAAACTGGAAGGTTTTGGTGAGGCTAGGAAAGGCTACTGAGAAGTTTGAAATAGACACAGGTGCCGATGTGACTGTCATCTCTACTGATGTGTACCAGAGAAGTGGTCTGGATGACCTTAGGACGACAAATAATAAACTGTTTGGCCCAAATAATCAAGATGTTTTGCGGCCAATCCGATTTTCGAAAAATCGTTTGAAATCATTTCAGATTCCCACGCCTGTTTCTGAAAACAGAAAATAGATCATTTTTATGGTCTTTTAAACATGATTTGAAACTTCAAAAGGACAATTCCAAATATCTCGATTTCTGATTCCTGTTCTGTGAATCAGGAATCAGAAATCCGATTTCTGATTTCTTTTTTCTGAAAATCAGAAATCAGGAATCGTATTATCTTACATACTACAAAAATACCAGTGGAGGGGTAGGCCGCTTCATTTCTTACTTCAGGTCAAGAAAGACCTCACCAAATCTCCGCCTAGCTGTATTACCACAGGTAGCCCGGAACTGAAAAGTGACAAAATTACTTGACGGGGGGAGAGGCCGGGTAAAGTTACGTTATTCATCCCCAGACTTCTCTCGTAATCACACATAATGTACATACTGATTAACAATGGCCGGCTGACGAGGTCGATTTATTTGATAGTAAATCAGGAGGGTTTTAGGCTTTAAATGGCAACAAATTCAATCATTGAATTCGCTTCCTTCTTGACAAGCATTCAGTGGATTTCAACCTAAGCAAGGACATGTACAAGCGAGACAATTTTTTTTAAAGAATGACAAAGTATTTTTTAAAGTTTTGGTCACGTGACCTGTTTTGCTAAAATCGCTTTAATGAAAATCGATAGTCACGTTCTCTACTCAAAATGGAATAGACTCACATAAAAGAACTACATTTTCTTTTCGCTAAAACTCGAGTGCGGAAAACGCTTTAAACATTTTGTTACGATAAACGATCTATCTGGTCACGTGACCGCCGAGATCACAAATTTACCACTTAAGATTCATTATTTTATGAATATCTAACGTTGTGACAAATATCATTTATTGGTGGTTTAACATTCGTGCTACAGCACAAAAAACATATTTCGCCCTATCTAGCCACTGACCCAGGCCTTAACTACCTTGAGTATTCATGTCAAAATCGTTTGTCTGTAGTTTTGTTGCAATGCTAAATGGTACGACTGCATACCGTATTTGGTTCTCGATTAAACGCCGGGGTTTATATTTTTTGTTAGTTTGTTTTAGCGATATTCATGAATCAAACATTGGCCAATTGTTCGGTCACGTGAGATCGAGACAACATACCGTCTGTGTGAAACCCATGATCTTTATCGAGATGTAAACCCCTTCTACACGAATGCACAATTTATATTTTGAAGTTGAATTGGTGCCCAGACTTTTGTACGGGGTTGCTCCGCCCGGACTTTTGACCACTTACCCTTTGATATACACCAAATCTCAGCAAAAAGGTAGCCTTTTATATACCTTGACGCAAAGGTTTTAAATACATTTTAACTTTTCTATTTCTTTCCTATACCAAAGCCCTTGCATTGCACGTACGAGCGCGTTCGGCTTGAATGGTAGGTTATACTAGCCTTTCTTCTGCTAGAATTCTTTTTGTATACCCAAAGTCGCGAATTTGCTGTCATTTTCTGTGCATAAAATCGTGAACTTCCTACCGTTTTCTATATCTCTAGCCTCAAAAACGTACGTACTACAAAGCATCCCCTTTTAGTTCCACTATAGGGATAGGGACTTTATTACATATTTCCTTCCAGGTCTTGGTTGTGCCAGCTCTCCATGTCATAATGGGGGCACTTGCAGGAATATATACTACATTAATTATTTTGGTCTATCGACCGCCTTACCTTTGTTAGTTTCTGAATTTTTGTGTTCAAGTTACGTGACATTTATCAGTAAATGCATGTGCTTCGATCGATTGTACAGCATTTTTTCCTGTCGTTTATAAGTATGGTATTTTTCGTTGTTGCATCAAACAGATCTTAAAGCAAGAGTAACCTGTGGAGAAAGGTACATGGAAGTCGAGCTACGAAAGTCCTTCTTCCCAGACATTGACTGGCGAGACGTTCATCTCAAGGACTCCACTTGCAGGGCAACACCAACTTGGAGCACGATCAAACTACGAATTAATCCTTTGGATGCCTGTGGGACAACTTGCATTGAGACCAATAGAACCATGGAAGTTTTGGAATAAGGTTTTAAGTTTTACAAACAAGAATCGTTTAATGTTGTTTTGTTGTTGTTGTTGTTGTTGTTGTTGTTTTGTAAAGCAAGATTAGTTAAACTCAAATAAATAATGAATAAGTTTAATGGTGAGCACTTCTGAAGACTGGCAGCCTTCTAAAATTTAAGAATAGTCCAGTTCCGAGATATACTCTTCACAGTTACAGTTACAATTTATTTGCCATATTATACATACAAAGAATTTAGAACGAGGCTACGTGCTAAAACGTTTGTCTTGTTACGAATGACTGAGCTTTATGCACGTAGCCTCGTCTTGATACTTTTGTATGTGGTAAGTGAAGTGTATCTCGGAAGTCGGCTGTTAAGAATGCGGATGATATAGCGGATGACTGGCCAAGAGAGAAGCATGTTTGGAGAATCAAAAAATAATTAAACCATTCTTTAAATTCCTCATAGATTAAAGAAAATTGACTGTTCACAATTACTTTTTTTAGGTAATCGTAGATTACCATTATTCGAGGAGGAATAGCTCGATCACACGAAAACCCAGTACCCTACTGAAAATTTACTGCAAGTATAACAGAAGACAACTTGTTAGTACGAAATTCACACCCTCAAAGAAAATCTTACATGTTTCTGAAGGTATGAACATTTGACAAAATTGAAAATTTGAATTTAGCTGTACAAAACAAAACAAAACAAAAAACTAAGATGGATCAATCCGAGCACTGAGCACCATCTGCTGGAGAGGCCTGAACAGATTAGATGGCTCTTTCTCTAGATCTTTACGACTAACACAATCATCATAATATAAGATGCTGCTGTTGAGTTCAGTTCTTGATCATATGAAATTTTGTTTTGTTTTCTTTTGTTTTCCTAAGTTTCATCCAATCTTTGAATTTTAACGTACAGTTAATTAATTAGGCGCGTACTGTAAGAATATTTTTAATCGAATGATGAGTATGTATATAAATTGACTTGTAACGTATCATTTGCAGGCAATTTTGGCAACTTCACTTTTGCCATGAATCTGTACAAGACATCTCAATACCAAACACCATATTCCCCATTTGATTACCCAGTCAAGATGTCCCTGGATCAGACTCTTTGGGTCCAGTTGGAAGTAAAGAATGCCATTGCTGACTTAGTGCTATTTGCTGATTCTTGTCTTGCCACAACTTCAATCAACCCAAACTCCTATCCTCAACACGTGTTTCTCAAAGGAGGGTAAGGAATAAATCATTCTCCCTATCCCCCTAAGAAATATTATAGTCTCTTAAATGTACCCTTTTTATTACAATTACTTTTTTTTTCTTTGTTCATTTGTTTGTCTGTCTGTCTGTACGTCTGTCTGTCTGTTTGTATGCTTGTTTGTTCTATGTTTGTTTGTTTGTTTGTTTTTTGTTGTTTTTTTCGTTTCGTTTTGTTTTGTTTTGTTTTGTTTGTTTTGTCTTCACGGCGTTTAAGGCTCTCTTTGATTCCTCACTGATTTCTTGAGCCAGAAAATAGCATTATCTGAATCATCTCTAGCTCTTTACATCACTATTTCACCGCTATCCACCAGGCGCCATCGAAACTATAATTAATTAAGGTGGTCCGTTCTATCGATTTGTTTGTTGGGAATGAATTTCAATAGCATCTTTTTACATCAAAACCTTGTCCGCTTTTTAAGAAATTTGTAGCCATTTTTCTACAAGCCTACAGAAATGTGTACCGCGGTAATTATTTTTCTGAGAATTAGATCAAATAATTCGAGACATCAGACGATTTTGAAAAATGGCTTTATGAGTGAAATTGGTCATAAATCCAAAAATTCTAAGGTGAATTTTTGCCTATTTCGTTAATCAAGTACAAAGTCATAGAGGACTACATACAACGCGCTGCCTGTTACGACGCAAAATTATGTAGTCAAAACTACCGCCAAAATCTCCACAAAATTTCAAAAACTGCAAGAACCGTATCTGCTATAAGAAAGACAAATGCCTATTATAACTCATTGTGAACAAAATATGGAGACATGAGAAGCTAAACGCCAGTGTTATCCTCAAGCAAACTTGGAGCGGTAATTTTTGTGACCACGAGGTGAACGTTGCGAATTCTTGGGTTGCATGTGACGTCATGGTAGCCATGTTGGATGAACTTCAACAAAAGATTTCTCATTAGCGTCCCTTGTTTGTTCATCCAACATGGCTACCGCTTCTTTGTCTTTTGATTCCCGAAGGTATGGATGCAACCCAGCAATTTGTATTCCTTCGACTTCTTCAAATTCTGTCGAATTGTTTCGTGAAATTTTCTAGGTATGGGATAAAACAAGATGTTAACATACCTGTTGCCAAGTGCCGTTGTATGTCTTTGCTGCACTAGGTATAATTCAGTAAGCTTCAAAAGCAAGCAACTACATCGAGCCGACGTTCGAGCGCTGCCAAGGTAAAACCCTCATGGTTTGTTAATTTATTCAAAACAACACCTTACTATCTGTTGCAAAATTCCGCACGGGATCTAGACTTTTGGGAATAAAGACAGTAGTTGCTTCTGAGTCTAAATCCCGTGTAGAATTTTACAACAGACGATAGTAAGGTGTTGTTTTGAATAAATTATGAGGGGATTTTTTTCAATGACGAGCAATAATGGCGAAAAGCGCCAAAAACTAGACCTTCGTGCGAGTTTTAATCCACATTTTCATTTTCTGGATTAACACTCAAATCCTTTTTCTACCAGTTAAAAAGTGATGTACCAAGATAAATACCTGTTTAAAACAGATTTTAGAATTGTACAACTTCTTCTTGAAGTTGTGTTGGGATTAAGCTTTTTCAAGCTAAATATAAAGAAAACATACAACAACTGAATGAAGGCCTGAACCTCATTTTCGATTTAGATTTTCGCTTTGGATTAACACTTTGATTCAACTTTCACTGGCCAAAACTACTTTTAAACAACTTAAATTAAACTTTCTGACAGAAATGATTTTAGTTTTGTACAACAGCTATTTTTCAACTCACCAGGAGTTTTTGTCGTTCACTGCTCGAAAAAAAAATCCCCTCTTATTAACAAACCATGAGGGTTTTACCTTGGCAGCTCGAACGTCGACTCGATGTACTTTTGAAACAAAAAGACGTCGATGACGAAAGTACTTCCCAAAATCTTATTACTGAAGATGTATGTAATTCGTAAATTGACAAAACCAAAGCAAAGTTTACGAACCTCTTCCAGTTTATCATATTGTGAAAAAGTACATTGACAAAATAGTGATTACCTATAAATAAATATGCTGGCTACCCCCACCGTCCAAGTTATGGATCTGGAATGTCTGATAAATAGAGGATATTACACGGTGGCGCGAAGATATGGAGGTTATCTTCGAGTGGAAAGAAATATTTCACGAGTGAGCGCAGCGAACGAGTGAAATATTTCTTTTCACGAGAAGATAAACTCCATATCTTCAAGCCGCCGTGTAATTTTCTTTTAATCATATAATTACTGAGATTTTAAGAAAAAGAGCTGAACATACAACAAATAGTGCACCAAAGAACGAAATAAAAATGTCAACTTCGCCGTTTTGGAACTGAAGTTTTACTGAAATATCACAAGGCTTATACCTTAATTACATGCTACAAATTAAATGAGCTAAATTATTATTATTATTATTGGTTTCTCTTTGTTCTGCCATGTTGACACTACTGAGTACATAATAGCTTGAATGGGGGGAAAATCTACCTGATATCATCACATGTGATGATATCGAAATCCTGCGCTCTGATTGGTTGCTTTTTGATATCATCACATGTGAATGATATCAATGGCCGATACCCTCTATATTTGCGCGCTCTATTGTGTTGATATCGAAGTAAGTATATGATAATGTCTCATATGTGTCTCTAATCTGTAAAAGTAATTGTTAGTAATTTTTTTTCTGTAAATGTTTCAATTCTCTATTTCAAGCTTCTCTATATTTCTTGTCTCAGCTGTAAGCGTGACTCCACCATGGTCTACAACTACAACGAGTTCAGTTCAATTCAGCGTTTCTCCATCAAATCGTTCCGTTTCATCTACTCCAGTAACAAGTTGGTCTACTTACACTGTGAGCTGATGGTATGCCATCGTAATTCAACCAACTCCAGGTGCTCAAGTGGTTGCATAAGATCAAGACGACGTCGTAAAGCTGCTGAAGACTCCAGTCAGTTATATGACTTATCTGTTGGACCCTTCAAGGGACAAGGTGGAAACACTGAGAACAACAAACAAACTAATGGAGGTAAGCCGCACTTTATATAATAGGCCTATGGACCCAATATATCTGTTTTCAGTGACTTAGGTAAAATCGGAATTTTTTGGTTAAACTACATTGCAATTAAATTGTACCCCCCGCGCAAACTTGAAGTGCCGGGCCTTGGATATGGCTGGAAGAAGGCGATTGTCTTTGCATGCAAAGTTTTTGTGATCGGAGGTATAAAAAGGTCTTTTTATAATATTGTTGTTGTTGTTGTTGTTGTTGTTGTTGTTGTTGTTTTGTTTTGTTTTGTTTTGTTTTGTTTTGTTTTGTTTTGTTTTGTTTTGTTTTGTTTTGTTTTGTTTTGTTTTGTTTTGTTTTGTTTTGTTTTGTTTTGTTTTGTTTTGTTTTGTTTTGTTTTGTTTTGTTTTGTTTTGTTTTGTTTTGTTTTGTTTTGTTTTGTTTTGTTTTGTTTTGTTTTGTTTTGTTTTGTTTTGTTTTGTTTTGTTTTGTTTTGTTTTGTTTTGTTTTGTTTTGTTTTGTTTTGTTAAGCTATTGAAATTGCATGTTTCATTATTTCCTGATTTTAGAAACTTTAACAAGTGATTTTTGCAGGTGATTTCTCAGCTATTTCTCAAAGCAATGGCCACACAGATTCTGAATTTCGTTCAGAAGCTGTCATAAAATTGATCAACAACTTCGGTCGGAATATTTATCGACTTGCACTGAATAAAATGAACTGGTACTGTAACCTTGACAACTATATTTTTGCCTTTAAGCTGCTCATTCAGTTAACGTTGGTATGTCCGCTGGACTTGGAGTCGTTGGTGGGCTGCTTCTGATTGTCTGTGGAGTCATCTTGTTCAAGAAACTGCAAAAATTGTATCCAAGGTTCTTAAAGCAAGAATCGGCTGGTTCTCCAGGTCCTCCGATTGGTATGGACGTCGCGGTGAATTCGTATGAGCAAAACGACGTGGATCTTGACGAGAAAGAAGTGGAGATCAAAATATAGAACTAGATCAGTGTCGAAACTGAACATGGTTACCGCTGAACGTTGTAGTGCTTTCTATTTTTTAGGAAAATCAGAAACATTGATTTAGAAGACATTTGAGAAATTGATAAAATCTTAGTTTCCACATAATCAAAACTCTTTGTGAGTCATGCATTTAGCTGTTACGCAGAATTTTGTTGTAGGCAATTGTTGTATTAAGATATGTATGTACGGCAGCGCAGCATACGATGTATTCATAGCCCGGGGAGACTCCCATATATTTTGGTTGGGGTAGCAGATCCCGTGATTTAGACCTCTAAAGGGCTCGACGATCATCTTTGACAAAAATATACTATAGGAGTCTCATCCTATTGTGGATTTGAGAATAAAGAATACATTGGTATGCTAAAAACCTATAGAGTTCGGCTGGAACTAACTGGAACTGGAAGTGGAACAGTTACTGTAAAGAAACTGAGCAAAAAAAGTACTCTTCCTAGGTTCGCTAGCTTTGTTTATGGGTGCTGAAAAATGTGACAATAAGCCAAAGGGTGATTAAGTTTAATTTCATACTCACCCTATCTACCAAAATCCTTTCCATAATTTATTTCATACAGTCAAATCTAAAAATTCCTTTGGTCATTTTGTCTTGTGAAATTTTGACTTCATTTGTAGAAAAAACGAATATAACGCAATCAGACGATCGACGTTTTGGTGTTATTCCTGACGCCATTACCAAGTCAATAAAAATGAGTATCGTATCGCCGAAATGTTGTCTGATTGCGGAAATTTCTTCTATAAATATTATTGCAAGTATATACTTTGCTTCGAATTTTTTGACTTCAAATCAAAAACTCGACTAAATTTGCGATAAAAATCGTTCCCGGTGTAAGATCATGACACGGCATCAACTTTTCGTCGTTGCTAAGAATCGGCTTGTGTAACATCACCTTTAGGTTTATTGTCACACATATTGAAGTTAATTTTATTCGCCAAACGGTGATTTAGCATTATTTGTGATTTAAGCTATTTTCTAGTTCAGTACTATTAGGCTTTTGTACTTTCGCTTGTAGATGAGCATTTGACAAGATATGTACGCTGTGCTTTTTATGAATAAAGATTAGGAGTATATACGATGAGCCCGCGTTGTAGTTTCGCCGATAAAGACAAGAGCATGAAGTGGAACAAAGTTGGTTAGTGCGCGGCCTTCTGAGATCCTGAGTTCGATGCACTAGTTGTTTCGACTTTTTTCCATTCTATTTCATTTATATATCCTTTGAACGGAACCACTAATGGAGAGAGAGAGAGAGAGAGAGAGAGAGAGAGAGAGAGAGAGAGAGAGAGAGAGAGAGAGAGAGAGAAAGTGCATCGTCCCCCTTTGCTAGGAGACCAGCTTCATGCTGAAGGAACTACCAGCCGACGCTAAATATACAGCTATTTCAAAAAACGTTGAATACTGAATTCTGCATACTGAATAGTGTATTCCAAGACTTACAAATTGCATTTTTGATCATTTCCGTTGTCGTTTTGCTACTTATTTGCCTAGTTATCAGTGTTATAGAGGATTTTCACTATGTCATCTCCAAAACAAACTGAACTACAAGGCATTTTGGTATTTGAATGCACTATCCAGTATGTAGAATGCAGTATTCAGTATTTATCAACGTTTCTTGAAATAGCTGTAAGTGCTTTAACGCACACTGTTGCTTTTTAAGAATAAAGATTGGAAGTATATACGATGAGCCTATATGCTGTGGTGGTCTCACCAACAAAGACAAAAGCAAGTGTATAGCTATGTGCGCGGCCTTCGGCTGAGCGAGAGATCCTAAGTTCAATATACACTAGTTGTTTCGACTTATTTAATAATAATTTTTATTAAAGATATTAGTTTCTTCAATGTATTTAAGGAATTACAAATGTGTATACCCCGTGTCATCGACCCATCTTAACTGGAAGTAAAAAAGAATGTTATACAATGGTTGTTTTTCACTTCCCCTGAAGATGGGTCGATGACCTAAAAGCTCGGGATATACATATTTGCAATTCCATAAATACATTGAAGAAACTACCTAACACCTTAAGTCTGATGCCAAAGTCCAACGAAGTGTTTTTAAAAATAATGTTTATTATTTATAACGCGCATTATACATGTCTATCTCTCTCTCTAGGATAAAATCTATCCTGGTCTGTCCATATAGATAGAATTGCGAAGCGCATCTCTCAAGCCATAGGTGGCCTGAAGCAAATTCGACCATATGTGCCTTTTAAAACTTTAATCACTGTCCAGAAAGCTCTAATACTACCGCTCTTTGATTACTGTGACCAAATTTGGGGAAATGCAAGTAAAGGCAATTTAGATCGTCTACAAAGGCTCCAAAATCGTGCAGCCAGGGTTATTACCATGTCGAGTTATGAAATACGTTCAAACGAAATCCTTGCTCGGCTGAAATGGGATAGCCTTGACTGCAGGCGCAATAAACACGAACTTATAACAATGCACAAAATATTGAATGGTAGTGCACCAACATATCTTAGTGATAACTTTACTAAAACTGGACAGAAAAATAATTACCATCTTAGAGGCCATAGTTCCAAAGTTACACTGCCATTACCGAAATCAGAGTATCTTAGAAAATCTTTAATTTATTCAGAGCAGGAATGAAATGGCACAATCTACCTGATGGAATCCGTTCATGCTCAGATCTTCGCGGATTTAGGCATGAACTGTATTCCTACCTTTTCCATTCTCAAGTACCTTGAATATGCACTTACAGCTTACATGAAATTCTCCACATATTTATATTTATAATCGTATATATAGTTATTACTATAATTTTAACTTTTAGGATAATTTTTCTACAGGGCTTTTATGAAAAGCAATTTTGTAATATTGATAAAATTCCGTGGTAAATAAAGTTCTATCTATCAATCTCAAAAACAAAAGCAAAAAGTGCGTCGCTAGGGTAAAATAGGTATAACATGTCTGACAAGATACCGAAACCGTGGGTTCAGTACTACGTCATCACCAGCTAGGGGGACACAAAACAAAAGAGTTATCCCTCCTAGCAGGGACAACTCGGCTCCATATAAACAGCCCCTTAGCCGTGGCGATTCTGGAGTTGCTTAATTGCCCACACAATGGTTTAACCTCAGTAGCTTAATATCCGATAGTTTATATATTATCAGTAGGTGGCGTTCACAACGGACCACTTTAAACCACATGAGTGTTAGGGTTGCTTTGGTTAGATTTTTGTTTTATATTTTCCATCTATTATTTTGTTTGGACTAAGTGAATAGGAGGGCGGAGACTTGAGAGGAATGGAGAATCTAATTTCAAATTAAAAACTGTTGTCTACGAATTAATAAACCACGAGAAAACAATATTTTTAAAACCTGAAAGATTCAAGCAAATAAAGGACCAGTACTTGGATAAGTTCTTAGATGAATAAAGTGATTCAGGCGATGTTGTAGTTCGATCTTGTTATTCGGCTGGCATAGCCGGTCGAGTCGTAAAAAGACGGTTTAATTTTTACTCATTGTGGTCATTCGTCACAAAATGAAGACAAGTTTTGTATAGTGCATAACTACTAAGAAGGGCCTGATATAAACTGTTCGACGCAATTCATACGCTGACTGGTCAGTATTGGCCAATCTGAAATAGGCGATTCGAGACGGAGCGAAATTTTGGGGTTTTTATGGTTTTTCGAAAAGCAAAATTCTTACTCAGCGAACTTATCTTCCAGTATTATAGCTAATGGCAATGTTTGGATGAAACTCTATCAAAGGTTATAACTGCATTGTTAGACTTAAGATTTCAAATCTGCGATTGACGTTGTTTTTAGTATAGGGATGTTCATTGACTTGATAATGACTTTCAGGGAGCGTCGGAACGTCGTCGTCGTCGTTTTGTAAATAATTTTTATTTCTTAACTATGTACAAAACAATTTTACCGCTGAATTTTATAATCAAATGTTTAAACAAGAAAACTCTTATTCGATATTCATTGAATCATGATTAACGTCAGCCTTAAAATGATGAATAAAGTTATTTCGTTACCCACTGAGTGCACCATGATAGACTAAATTGGTTTCACTTGACGTTTGACTAATTAAGTAACTTAAGATACTTTGTCTTTAAGAGGTGGCGAGCAGATATAGTATATCATACGCAAAGCAATTGTGAAAGAATAGATCACAGCTGACAAACCAACTGCACTTATTTGGGTAGCTGACGTTTTTCTATTTAGTAATATATATTAAACCGGAAATTCTCTGATTGGCTAAGAGCAGTGCTGGTTTCAAGGAAATGGAGTGCAGAAAAAAAGGAAATTTAGTGCAAATTTGAATTAAAAAACCGCAGCGTCAAAATCAATTGCAAAGTTTTCTTAGTTCTGCAGTTGTTCACATTATCTAGCATCAAAATTAAGCATATTCTGATCACAAAGCTAAGGAACGATTTTGTGGGGAAAAAGTCGAAAAACATGAAGATTTTGTTGTTTCTTTGAATAAAATTTAGCGCGCGTTATTGACGCCATCACACCTCATGCATCGAGAGTGTGAGAGTGAGGATGTCCGCTCTTTTGCAACGAAAAAAACTCCCCTGTTTCCATAATTAACTTTTTCATGCATATTATTAACAGGAAATCATATGGCTTTCTCGGTCGTGCAATTTGGAAAATATTTTAACTCAATGGGGGCAAAATGCTCAAATTGCTGACTAGCCTAAAGGCTCGAGCAATTTAAAACTCGATCTTTAGAATCCCTCTCGTTCAAATTTATTCCAAATTGCACTCGAAACCATATGACTTCCAAAGATTATCGTTTTGTTTTTCGTTATTTATCGTTGTCAGTTTTCGAGCAAATAAGGAATTGTCGATAAACAGCTGCGCCGGCGAAAACCTGTTTCATCATTCTCTGATAAAACGGGAGAATCATGATATAAAGTTATCCTTTTTAAATCAATTGTTGTATAGCTAACAAAAGCTAAGAGATTCATTAATTAAAATAAAATTGATCGAAAGATTCTATAAAATGCATGGAAAAAGAAAAAAAGAGAAGATTTCTTCCGAATAAGCGGAAATGTATCGACGTGACAATATAAACATCTTAAAGGCCAAATTGGTCCTCTTTCCGTATTAAAGCTACTTTTGTCATCCATACGATCTACAAAACTTGATAAATCCATTTTTATATTTGATTGCAATTAAAGTCGGCCTGACTTAGGATTACTTCTTACCTAGTCAATAAACTTAGTTGTTGATTTATATTAAAATATTTTTTAACAATCGCTTTTAAAGCTATATTATAAAAACTATAAATATAATGCGTTCTTGTTGGTTAAAGGCTAGCTCGTCCAAATTTTTAAACTTTTAACTCATCACTCGTTGCTACACTAGTTTAACTCTAATCATAATCGAATTGTTTACTGACCGAAAAGATCATGGTCTGGAATATGATCCACTCATGCTCTTTATTTCCACCAATCACACAATAGTATATCATCTCGTGATACTTGCTTGGTTAGATTTTCTTATAAAACAGACAGCTTTTACTAAATAACATGTATTAATCATAAGAACGCTATAGAGTGTTTCGACTTCTAACTTCACGTCCTATAGTAATCGCTTCTGAGACTTGCAGTGCATGTTTTCTCATGGATAAAATCAATATTTCCTCTGAACTCTCTCCAAAAACAATTAATCTTTCGCAGAGCCCACTGACTTTTTCAGTCTGTGACGATTTGAAATTTTGCCTTCAATACAGAGAAAAGCTTCACATCGAGACAATATCAATCTTTTTAGCGATCATTGACATCGCTCTTGTGTTTGCCACACTACTAAATAACGGCCTCTTTATTGTTTTGATATTACTTTATCAAAATCTACACACAGTTTCGAACTATTTGCTTCTGAATCTGGTCGTGGTCAACGCCATATTTGGGTCGCTGAGCTTTGCGTTTTGTGGCATTTTAAGACTCCAGTACATTGGCTGTAAGCCTGAACTTTGCTTCTATGAGAGAATTTTTGTCTTTTTCGCAGGAACATGCTCGTGTATGTCGTTTACAAGTTTTACTGCTATCAGCATAGAAAGATATATCTGCATTTTCTATGCTTTACGATGGAGGGAGATACTTACCACTCGGCGGGTCGTTGGGGTAATCGTTTTAAAATGGCTGCTGTGGTTGACAAGCCTTAGTATATTTTTTGCTTTCAAACTCTGGTCTGTGTTTTACATGGCGTACATCATAGGAGCTACATTGAGTGTTATAATCCTCCTATTTACTACTGCAAGACTCTTTAAAGAAATCCGTCGCCATGAACAAAACATTGCTCAAGTCACACCCGAATCTGAGGCACCAAGCGCCGAGGAGTTGAGAAAAGGGCGCGAAAGAAAGCGCACGAAAACTGTGATAATGATGATCTCACTGGTGTTCATATGCTACTTGCCAACTTTAGTCCTAGTCTTGATGGGTTTTGTCCCGTCCATTGACCAAGTTAAGATGCAGTTTGGATGGACAGTGTGCAGAACGGTTCCTCTCGCTCACGCAGCATTTGGAAGTCTAATGTATGGATTTAGAACTGAGGAAGTTAAAGCCACTTACAAAGAAATGATCAAAAAATTGTTGAAACTAAAAAAATTCAGCGGACACGTCTAAAATACAAACAATATTATATTACGAACAGTTTTTAGGATTTTCTGACAACTAATAAAAAGCTGAAAGTAAGACATCCCTATAGCCCCAAAATAAATTTATAAATAAGTGGGCCTTGCACCGGCGTTGTTTTTTTTTTTTTTTTTTGATTATTTTATAGTTAAATTGAAAACAACTGCAAGTTGTTGGATAATAAAATGCAGGTTGTTGGATAATAAAAGTAAATAGAGAAACGAGAAGATAAATCATATCTTAACTTGGATATTTCGACTACAAACTGTAGTCATCTTCTGCAAATGCAAATGCAAATAGTCGAAATATCCAAGTTAAGATATGATTTATCTTCTCGTTTCTCTATTTATCATTAAACTTCATGCCCAAACATACACAAATAATAAAAGCAGCGCTATCCAGTCGTGAGTTCGAATTGCAACACCAGTCATAGTGTGTGAGGGACCAGCGTTGTAGGTTGCTATCAATCAGCTGTTGAATCTCATCTGGAAGGCAAAAACTGGTTTGACTGGGGGGTCAAAAGCTTTCAACCATAAAGAATTCTTTAGAAAACTCTGTGCCATATGATGCTCGATATATTCAATAGTTGTATAAAGAAAACTGTACTGTCAGTGAGTTTCTATAACTAATCAGTATTCTCTATATAAAGCATACTAATAGTCCTTCGAATACCAATAGCCGCCTTTAAACTCTCAGTATACTGATACTGCTGAGCTAACTGATGGAAACTTAATTATCAACAAAAAATAAATAAATTCGTTAACTTTACCGTGAATAGAATTGAAAAGCAATTGTTTAAGGTTTCTTTCTGGGAATTCAGTAACAATGATCAGATCGTTAATATATTGTTTTGGATTGTTTTTGTGTGAAAACCTCCTCAATCATATCTGATAATACGCCTACGGACTTCGGGATCGATATATGGCTAAAAGCCTCGGTTCTCGGTAACTAACTCTTACTTATATATAACCTTTTACTCAGCGGTATACTCATTAATGCAGGTAAGATCACAAAACAAAAATATATAGACCATTTTACCTCCCTCAGGTTATTAGTCATTTGCTGCCGTTACTTAAGTGGCTATCCGCTTTATAGGACAAAGAATACCGACTACTGGAGGTGGTGAGACATAATTTTATGAAATGTGCAGCATATTAACATATATAGCGGCTCTCCATCTGCCGGCCACCTCTCACTGCCACTAATTTTAAACATTCACCTGTTCATCCACACTATTTTTACTTTAATTAAATCAACTTGTGTATGCTGATTTTTGTTGGGGGAGGAAAAATCAGAGAACCACGTAAAATCTCGCGGCCTAGGAGACAACAACCCGTCAAACAAGCTATAAAGGTCACGTGATCCAAAGCCAAGAATTGATCCCGAGCTACCGAGATAAATGGCGAGTGGTCTCACAGCTACTACGTCAACTGCCGTGGCAGTTGTGCTCATAGAAAAAAATGCTACGCCTTTCTTTTTTTTTTTTGGGTCGACATATCAGAACATTGCGCGCATGCACTGCTTTACTATTGCTTACTATCAATATGCATCACCCTTTATGTGTCAATCACAAACAGTAATGTTATGGCTCTATAAATGCCAGAAATGGAAAGAGCATGTCAAACTTAGTGATCACTGAAAATTTTAGATAGTTATCGTAAAAATCGAAAAACTGGCGAATGTTAGAAAAAAAAAAGCACTGGGTTTATTTATGTATGAGTATTGTACGGGTGTTTTTTACTGGGGGGGGGGGCAGGTTTTGCCCCTCATCCGTAAAACACCATACATTTTTTGTAAAAAGTCAATGCTTCTAAAATTCACCAGTGCTTCAATTTTTAAGATGATCATCCAAAACTTTCAGTGATTACTAAGTTTTACATGCTATTTCCATTTCTGGAATTTATCGAGCCCTAACATTAATTTATGTGATTGGCGCCTATTGATAGTAAGCAATTTTAATGGACCTCCTTTAGAAATGGGACTGCCGTAGTTTCATTAACCAAATACCCAATCCCTTTAAGTTAACAATGTTTTCTCCGACTGAATAATTTGAAATGGGGAGAAAATTAATAAGGCAGCGTTTCTATGATGTTATATCTACGTTCTGACCATAAAATCCGCTTGACCAGTGTTACGTACGTGTCTGCACGTAAACACGTCTGTACGCAGATACTTACGTCTGTACGTTTATACGTTCCAAACCAAGCAATTTCCCTGAACACTGGGATTCAAGACAATGAATAGAGCTCTTACTTCCAGAAGATTGTCATTTGATGGCTTTATTTTTTATTGCATCACATATAAACACAGCTACATTTCTAAAAGTACATTGTTCATTGGGCCCGCCCGGAGAAATACACCCCGAAAATTGGGGTAGAGGTATACGGCACTCAGCTGGACGAAAGCCCTTATCCTATTTCAGACGAAGCGGGTGAAAAACGTATTGCTCATACTCGGAAGTATGAAATAAAACCATCGGAGGTTTAGTAAATCTTGAAAGTTATGGCTGCCCGTGAAATACTAGTGGTTATTTTTTAACACCGCTTTAGTTGTTCTCTTTCCCTGATCAAATAATACACGCGAAATTCGCATAATACACAACAGTTGAATCGACGGTACACGAATTCCTGCCAGTGTTTTCGAGCATGCGCAATGCGTTTTTCACCAGTGTCATTTCAAACCAGTAAATGAGCTTTTTCCCTACCTTATTTTAGACGAAAAAAGTTGATTTTTACAAAAACGTTAAGTTATATAGCTTATATAGGGAGTACAATGGTACGTTATGGTGCGATACGAACAAACTTGACCAGCTACAGTACCATATGAACACTTAAAGAAGCCACTGATAAAGGCATTAAATAAGGGAGATCTCAAAATCGAATGACTGAAGAACCACAGGCTAGGAAGGCGCGATAACATTTATGTGTATGTGTGTGTTTTCACCGTCAGTGCATTATAAACCACAAGATAGATAAGTAATAATGACGTATGTACATGCTTAACCAATGTAATAATGATAATTCTTTTCTAGATTTCTAAAAATAGCTGCTGCAAGCTAGAAAAGATTTCGTACGAGTGTGAAACGTACCGCGCCGTGCCGTGACCGTGTTAGTGCCGTGATGTCTATGAAAACATTCGAAATTCCTGCCGTAACCGTACCGGGACTCTTCCGTGCCGTGTTTTCACAGTTATACGAATCTACTTTAGCTCAAGCGTATCAGTATTTTAGCAATTAGAGTTTACAAGCCAGTACCACTGACCACTGACCACGCCCATTTTGGAGGCATGCGACCATAGTTGACTTGTAACGTGCTGACAAGCCGACTCCCATACGACACAGTCATTGTCCCAGGCATGTTGTTTATCAATCTAGTCTGTAAATGGCTTGAAAGGTCGACATAAGGGTAATGTTTACTTGATAGGTTACTATAGTTACTAAGGTTTTAGGAATCATGCTGAGGACGCTTTGTATTTTTCAATCTAGAAATACATAAGGAATAAAATTACAATCACATTTCGCCTCTCTTCTTTGCATCAACGTTTGTCTTGTTTCAATTGCCCTATTTCGCTATGACGTCACATCAAAACAATCTATTGTTTAAATGTTAAGGATCATGGTCGTAAGAGGTGGCAAATCAGCAACAACACAAAGAAAATTGATATAAAATGCAAGTTACAGAACGAAGAAAAGTGGTAACAGCCATGAAGATCGAAATGCAATAAATATTGTTTATTTAACAATTTTGTTCAAATTCCTGTTGTTCTCTATGATTCTGTCCCCATATCGTAAACAAGCTGTGACGTCATAATGAAATAGGGCAAATGTTCTTTAGGGCTTCCCTGGTACACAGGAGAACAAATTTGTACAAAATTTGTATAATGAACAGTAATCTTGGGAGAACCCTTATTTTGACTTTTTTCTTAGTGTTATAGCATCAAGTACCCTTGAGTTAAAGCACCAATGAGTGGTAGTGGGCGAACCGTCCCTCCCTGCCGGAAACACATGCAATTCTCGGATGACGTGGATAGGACGTTTTGTATCATTCTTTGTTTCAGTTTGAACAGAAACTCTAATCTCAAATAAAACTCGTAAGAAATGAAAAACATTGCAGCAAATGCAAAAGCTCTATTGCTTGTGCAAAAATCTAGGAGGAAGGATGGAGCAAGGATGGCACAGTTGGTTAGTGCGCGGCCTTCGGTGTGAGAGGTTCCGAGTTCGATTCCCAGTGACCTCACATCCTTGTTTCGACTTCTTTCCTTTCCGTGTAGCTTAATTTAACTAGCTTTAAATACCCTTAAAACGGAGCACTGATGGAAATAGTGGGGTAAAATGAGCGCACCGTCGGCCTCCTGGAAGACTAGCCTATGGCTAAAAGAACTACCGACGTGAAACAAAGGCCTTTACCTTTTACCTTTAATCTATACATAAAAAACATAGACAATAGTCAAAGTATTCAACTATTAGAATTAAGTAACCAAACAAAGAAGAATCAAAACCAAGGAATAATATAGATAGGCATAGACACATACATGGGACAGGGGCCCGGTGGACAAAGCATTTGGTACGTCAGGAGCCCATGGGTACGTACACTGCCGATGGGGCTTCCATGAACGAATAAACTATGCATAAGCAATAACATCATGATATTTTAAGTTAATAATGACCAGTCCTTACCAAACTTTTAGGCTGGATTTTTCTTCGTGAATTATCAGGTGTACTTGCTGTGTATGTGTTTAAATTTTCCTAAAAGAAAGCATCAATGGTAAAACGCTTTCATGATAATCGCATGCCATTTTGTTAGTCTGATCAATTACAATTTGCTTTGGAAGCCATTCTCCTTTGGTAGGATTCCTATATGGTTGGCGGACTACACGGAATGAAGTCCACAGCGACTCCATTTACAAGTTATAAAGCATACATTGAAAAGTTTGTAATATATTTTTGACGTATACGCACCACGATGTTAGCGTGCACGGTTAACTTACGCAAAAGTCATGCGCGCAAAGTACTGGTCGTTCGAAGGGTGATCAAGTATTAAAATCCGCTTTCGAAAAACTGGGCCCAGATGAGTAGGTTCTTGAATTAGGCGCATGATAGCCGTTTCACTTACCCTTCCGGTGTTCGTGTTACTTTGATTGGAAGAAGAAAGACCACGCAGACCTAGACCCGATTCAGTTCGTTCTCGTCGAACCATCCAAGCATTTATAGCTGTGCGTACCTAGAGAGAAAATATGGTGGTTTGACACTTTTAGAAATAAGTTCGAAAACAGAAACACTCGCTTCATGTACCGATACTTGGAAATCTTAGACAAAAGTACTGCAGAGGACAATATCCTGGCTGAGTAATCACGCACAAACTAATTCAAGACAAGGCCCAGGGGAACAATAGAGTAATCCTAATGTATTCTTTTGTTTCCCCGGAGCCTCGTCTTGAATTACTTTGTGCAGGGGGGACTGCTTTGTCCGGGGGACAGCCTCCTCAAAATTCGAGTCTACTGACTCTCAGCAGAGAGTGTTGCCTGCGGAAAAGGTTTTGAGCACCCTTTGGTGTTATTTTTGGATACAAGAAGAAATCGATATTCTTCATTCGGTACTAGCTCCTGCAATCACCTAACTTGTCGATTTGCGTTGAAGGCGGACAAAGAGAGCTAAACCTTCCATGTCACTCACCCTGAAATGATATTTGATTTCACCAATCAGTCTCCCCCCTCCTCCCCCCAAAAGAAACCGAGTTAGAGGTAGCATCAAACGGTGCTCACAATGGTTTCAGAACCTAATGCGGGGGATTCCTTACCGCAACTTTTCTTGGAAGGGGCCTATATAGCAAACATTGTTAAAAGGAAAACCCCGTATTTAACATTCTCGATTACTAGAATCCTTCTTTACTAACCTGTTGATCTAGTAAACAGTGGAAGACGAAGATTAAAAAACCCTGGAATAAAACAACAACGATTTATAAACAGGGACTCAATTATTATGACGCTCTATTTTTATTTTAATGACGCTATTTTAGTATCTTTTCAAAAATTAAAAGTTAATTAAAATTGGCAGATCGAGAGACGGTACGAAAGTAGTGGGGAACTTGTCCCACACTTTTTGACTTCTCTCTAATCCGTGTAGCCTCAAATAACTTTAAATACCAGTGAAATTGAACACTGATTATGAGAAGGGTTGTTGCCACTCAAACCATTATCCTCAATTTTTTTATTCCAGTGACTGTATTACGAGCTAACGATTTAAAATAAAGTCCATGACCTTTGACCTTTAGGCACGCTCTGATCATGTGGGAAACACTGATACCTGTCACCCCTGTACAGGATCTTCAATTAATATGGCTGCTGTTTACGAAGGGTTGGGCAAAAGGTTATCTGAATTAAATCACCTATATGGGGCTCATTTTGAAAACGAATTCATCGAAGCAGTTAAGTATATGCCTTCACTTGTACGAAGCACACGTTTTACCCAAATCGGAGCAAATCCAAGCCCTGTATGACTTGTCGAAATGCCTTGTAACCAGGTCACATCCAACTTTACGGTGCATGTCTGATTGGTTCATGTAACGCATGCGCATGCAAGTTCTTCTGGACTCTGTTTTACCGAAGCGGAGCGGGGTAAAAAGAGGCCTGGGTCTGAACTAAATGGCCCTCAGCATCACCCCAAACCGCATGTGGTACAGTCACATTCTGCATGGCATGACGAGGGCGCAGAAAATGAGCGAAGAACTAGATGACGACAGCAAAACAAAGTCCCTATTCACCTGCTATCAAGCTTGAAAACACAAGTTTCAAGTATCACAGTAAGTTCGAGATTGTCATTATTTATCTAACTAAATACATCGAATACTATACTGCTCAAGATGATAAAAATCACTTGACACCTTTAGTTACTCTATGGAATATAGAGCACCAAAATACTAAGCGCTGATTGTGCTAGTGAGTGTGATCATTTTCTAACGTAAGTATAAGAACACAGAGAAGACACAAGCATAAGCACAAGCACAAGTAGACACAAGAAAATTTTACGTTCTTTTCCGCTTGCGTTTGTGCTTCATTCCCTTGTTTGCGGTGAAAACACGAATAACACAAGAACAAGCGCAAGAACTGGATGAAATAGCCAATCAGGGGATACTTTGCCCCAGTCTTTTTGTCCAAATAAGTAGACACAAAATGGCATGTACAATTATGCTTGCGTCGTTTTGCCTCGCTAAAGTAAGAAGCAGATTTTTTTAAGAATGGTCTCCAAATAAATTTAATATGATTTTTTGAATGTTGAAATTGAGTGAATAATGCAAATATCTTCGGCATTTAATTTCTTTAATTTTTCGTAAATCCCATATATGGTCGGCTTTGAAGAAAAGGCTGTAAATGGAATAAATACTCAAGAAACATTTAGTTTTGACGAAAACCGCCGACGATTATAGCTTTTTAGAGAAACCGGAAGTAAAGTATCCCGCGCATGCGCAATAAGAACGAAAATGAGTCCTTTTTGTCAGGTGTGCGTTGCTATACCGGAAGGCAAATAATTCCCGCGAAAAACGCGCTCGCGTGCGCCTATTCAATTTTGCCAGCCAAAACAAGATCCTATTTTGCATAGCCACCGTTGCAGAGCAACGATATATGTCAGTACATCCTTAAGGCGAGGTCAATCAGGGTCAGTCAATAAAAACTCCTTATTTTGAACGTGATGCAGCTTATTTCAGTGACTAAACACGTTTCACCCTTAAAGTGATTCTGGAGAACATCAATAATTCCACAGGAAGCCCAAACTCGAGGTTAGCGAGGGAGTAACAGTTTGCATACCATAATCAGTGACATTAAGCTGAAAACTCACGATTTTACTGAAATGATAAATAATAATAGTAATAATGATGATATTAATAATGATAATAATAATGATGATGATGATGATGATGATAATAATAATAATAATAATACCAGAGTGAGCATGAAGGAGAAAGAGAAGATAGAATAAAAACCCTCTAAGAGGACATGTGGTCACTGGTCAAATGATAAATAAACAAGCAAAGCAATTAAACAAATAAACAAACAAACCAACAAAATTAAAATAAATAGAAAGAAAGAAAGAATGCTTTCGAGAAAAAATAATAATTATAATTTTTCTGTCAATATGGAGTCTACGAGAATGATGAAAGTGCTCCAAAAAGTCCTCCAAATTGTATATTATAAAGAAGAAAATGACAAACTAGGCAAACCACAACTTTCTATTCCTAAACGTTTTGAGGTTACTGAACAAACAGAACAGTCTTTGTAGTCCCACCTTGACTCATTGGCTCTTTGTTAAATGACTAATTAAATTCAAAAATAATTTTCTTTTAACTAATACTACAATGTCATGCACTCTCCTCATAGAAGACTTTTATGGCTGAACGCATGATGTATAATAATACTACATAAGCTAATTTACGATTATAAATTAAACTTGACCCAGTTGACTTGTGTAGAGCACGAGGTAAGTCGAGGGTCATTGCATTACCGAAAAAATTTTACCGAGCTGAGATCGTGTGCCTAAAAATCGTTACTTTACTTGTACATAAATCTAAAACAGTTAATGATAATTATAATAATAATAATAATAATTTATTTCTATAGCGTAGTTTCCTTACAGTCCAAATACGCTGTACAATGATAAGAAAATAAACATATAATAATAATAAATAATAATAATAATTAACTTTATTTATCCACGGTAATTGTCTCAACATAGTTGGTTTTCAGGCAAGCCGTGCTAAAAACTAATTTACAAAGATTACAAATAATAAAATCTAATTGATAATTAATAAATAATGTCTCTAAAACTAAAGATAAGAAATAATAACAATATGCAATAATCTACTGAAGTTTTTTCTTAAAAGACAACAAAGACTGGGACTCTTTTACTTCTCGTGATAAAGTATTCCAATTTTTTACTCCACTGTAGGAGAAAGCGCGTTTACCAAGATTAGACTTAGGAGCCGGTAGAATAAGATTAATATCAGCATTTCGTAGATTATAGCTATAATAATAAACAAGATGAAAAAATATATAGTACTATGACTAAATGTTCTCATGACAATTGTAATCTATTATAACCTAAAAAGGAAAAAACGAATCTTAAGATAAACTTCTTGGACTAATAAAAGGCCACTCTAAACAGGTAAGCCTTAAGCTTACTCTTGAAGCTATTACATGAATCACTTTGTCTTATGTTTAAGGGAATACTGTTCCACAGCCTTGGAGCACAGACAGAAAATGCTCTAAAGCCATATATATGTCTTAAGATTGTATGAAGGCTCGACTAACAGCTTGGATGATGATCTTAATGTACGACGTGGAACATAAGGTTCCAGTAAATCAACTATATAGCCTGGTGCTAAGCCATTAAGAGCCTTATATGTAATCAATAAAATCTTAAAGATAATACGTTAATTGCTCTACAGGCAACCAGTGTAATTCAATTTTAAAATATAGGAGTGATATGATCGCACTTACGCGAAAGCGTGACTAATCTGGCAGCGCAGTTAAATACGTACTGTACACGCTTAGATTCAGATCTAGAATAAATTACAAAAGTCTGTCGGCAAATACATGTCTATAAAAAAAAGATAAAAAATCGATGAAAATCAGTCCTTTTTTCACATTTTCTACTACTGAATTTGATAAATCTATGGAACGTTTAATCCCAACATACATGACCTGAAATGTATGGCTCTTTAAGATTATTTCAGGGAATTTTAGCTAAATAGGCCACATGCATGCACTAACAGGTCACGTGACCCTATCTTCCCTAAATCAAGCAGCACCATCAAAATAAACTCCAAAAAATGAAAGAGCACCTCAATATTAGCAAAAATGCAAAGTTTCGGCAAATTTTCTATGATAAACGGATGTTCCTCGTCTACACGAGCATTTATTTATTTATTTATTTATTTATTTATTTTTCATCCACACGAACAAAAATTATTTGTCAAAGAAACTTTATCATTGAAAATTTGCTTGTACGGAAGGGCCTTAAGTCTAACAAAATGCAAAATCAAAACACTTAGCTTTCACTCAGAAAGAGGATTCAACTAAAGTACAAAGTAGAAAAGAATAAGGGAAATAAAATCTTTTGCTTCAGAATGATTATCAATTGTGTGTTATTGTTGCTTTTGTAGTAATGGTTCTTCTTCTCTTTTCCTCTTATATTTTTCATTGCATAAGTTGATTCTTATTCTTTATATTTGTTTCTTAATCCTTGCATGCTCATTCCTGAAGTCTCAATTAAAATCGAGTATAGCTCAGTTGCCACTTTATGTAATTATATACTGTCTTCGTAGTCCATTTCATTTTACAAATTATACTATATATTTTATTTTTACATCGTAAACTAAACTTATTTAATTTATATTTTGATACTTGTCAGTTTAATCTTATAAGCATTTGACAATGTTTGATATATCGATCTCAAGAAAGTTGGCAGTTTTCAAATATACATTTAATGAGATACATAATATTGAGGTTAACTCATAAAATATATTTATTTTAGTTCAAATGTAACAAGTTTCTTGAGTGAACTAGACTTACTGTTCAAGGAATATGGAAACAAGCGAATGTCGTAAAAGTACGTTTGTTGTTATGGGCTAAAAACATCAATTTTGTTAGGCCTACTCCGGGCCCTAAAATCGCCGTAATTTTGGGCGACCGTAGGCGATCTTAGGCGATTTTAGGCGATTTAAGCAAAATTATTCCCATAAATGCTCAAAACTTAAGGCGATTTAGGGCGATTTAAGGCGATCAATTTTAGGCGATTTTGGGCGATTTTAGGGCCCGGAATAGGTCTTTTGTTAGATAGAATCTCATAACTGATATATCTAAATGTGCATTTGAAAACAGCCAACTTTCTTGAGATTGACTATAGATGATGAAGAAATAATTTCTGTTTATTCCTAATTTTTATCCAATCCTTTTATAGTTAGTCCGTATACGGAAGTCGATTTTTTTCGAGTACGCTTAATTACCCATCAACAATAGTGTTCATATGTGGATGCCGGATTTAGAACCGATTAACATGCCGTTATAGGCCATTAACCAATCACATTACATATCATTCATTATAAAATAGTCATTTTCGTTGAGCTAGCCATACTGCTGTACGACGTCTCTCAACTACAAGCTCGATGACGTCCAAAGCGGATCAAATCTCGACTACACTAGTTCTGGATTGATGAACGTTAGCGTGCAATCAAAACCACGCGAGTACAGTTATCGATGTTATGAGCTGCTAACTGAAAGGAAATAAGATGAGTGTTGCAGTAGCCGTCATCCTTGCCATTTTAGGAGCCTTAATAGCATTGGAAAATCTCTTAGTATGTTGTCTTGTGATTCGTTTCAAGCCTTTACGAACTTTCACCAATGGTTTCATCATGTCATTAGCAGTTGCTGATTTGCTATATGGCGCTGTTATCATCCCTTTGCACATAGGAAAAGCCCCTGATGTCGTAAACAGCTACATGTTGGCCGTCGTGCTGTTAGCCAATATAACAACACTTATGTCAGTTACTTATGATAGATACCTGGTCGTCCTCTACCCGTTGGTCTACCACTCATTTATGGGTAAACATTTCTATAAAATTATCATGATCTCATGGCTTTTGCCCATTGTCATTTCTCTCGTGCCATTATTCTACTCGTCGGATTTTGATCACGGTGGGCATAAGGTATACATCTACTTGATGGTCTTCTTAGGTATTGTTATACCGTATCTACTGATATTGCTGGCCTATGTACGCATCTTTCACCGCGTCGCTAGCTATGTTAAACATCTCGCGAGACTCAGTTCAAGAGATGACGACAGCGAAGCAAGACAAGAAGGGAAAAGAGTCACAGCAGAGGCTTACGTGGCCAGGATTTTTGTGATCATTGCAGTCATTTTTCTTTTGAGTTGGATGCCAATTGTTTACATGACTTTCGTGAACAACATTGGTAGGGGTGATTTGATTCCTAAAGAGTTAGTAATGGTCTCCTTGGTTTACTCTCTCTATGGGGTCGCTCGCTAACGCCCCGATTTACGCTTATGCTAAAAAAGATTTTCGAATGGTCATAAAGAAGGCAATCTGTTATAGGCATAAGAAAGAGTTGTTGAGAAATGGAGATCAAGACCGTGATACTGGTCATTTGATGATATCTTCTAATTTATAAACACTTAAAGTCAAGCCAATTAAGCATTTTAAATCCCACTTGTATAGTTGTCGGCATTATGTCGTAAAAGAGTGAAAACACTTCAAAAATACATGGATCGTGAAGACATTATTACGGGCTTAAAACTTAAGACTTCCCATGCACGAGTGGTAACCAAGGCAACAACAATGTTACAGAACCATTTTGTTTTTGACGTTTCATAAGTTTTCATTAACTATCTCGATATTGCATTCGAAGCGGTTTTGTCAGATATGTATAGAATTTTAATTTTGTGAAATACTGTGAAAAACAATATCAGAAATAAGGGATGCCTATATATTCAAAATAGAAAATTAAAAATTATACGTTAACTGAAGATAATTATATGACAGTTGTAAAGTACCATGTGATTATAACATCTCAGAGAGAAATCATAAAGAAATGCTATGTAAACATATAGAAAGAAATATAATAGCATTAACCAGAAAATAAATCAGACTTTTTTCCTTCTCGGGGATGAAATGTTTGGGAAGTAAAAAGATAATATTTGGGTTTGTTTCTATAAACGAAAGCACTAAAATAATAAATGCTTAAGGGACTCATCCAAAATTCTTCAAGAATGCCTTAAAAATCAAACCAGTGGGAAAAACAATCAAACTATATAACAAATGTGCTAGGAATGAGTAAATATTTTACGGATTATTTTGCCAAATTAAATGTCTGCATTTTTATCTACTGAAAGCGTTTTTAACCATCTATGTGGAGACGGATGACATGGATCAAAAGTTTCATTCTTTTAAGAGAATTCGTGTGTCTGCGAGCAATCGGCAGGAAGTGCATGCACACGAAACAAAAATACGCAAAAAAGTTGGAAAATTTTTCTTTGATCAGGCATATTAGAGAATGGGTCGATCCGGTAATGAGGGTGATGAAGGAATACTTAAAACGTACGAAGATATTAAAGGTATCATTACGTTCAAAAGGTTAATAACTAATGACCGAAATAAAAGTCAAAGATGCCTATCATCCTCGAGCTCGAAGCCATGTAATTAGTGATGCCAGTTTTACCGACAAATATGGCACAAGATCTTTACTCCAATTGTCGCAGTAGGCCTGTAGCCAGTATAAGAGCCAGTTGCCTGCTGCTTCACGTTTTCTAATTAACAATATTGCCTGTGAAATTACTTGCAATTTCACTGGAGTAATATTTCAGCTTAATATTTTAAAATACCTGCCATTTTCAGATGCATTTGAATTTAGCATGTTTTGTACGGGCAGGATATTTGGCACAAATGCCACTCGTTATAATGCTCGTGAAATTATGTACTGCAAATCATGCTATAGTACCTATACGAATAACGCAGGACTAAACGAAATTTTCGATTCATCCTCTACATCCATGCGACGATTCGGCGATATAGCTTGTGCATGGTACTTTTGTTAAAGATTTTACACAATTCAAAATTACAATACTAATGTAATTTCCAAAAAACTGGAGATTTTTTCCGTATGGACGGACGAATCCGAAAGTAAAGAGAGTGGAAGGAACACTTAAAACGTAAAAAGATATTAAAGGATAAAGACAGTATCATTACGTTCAAAGGGTTAATAACTAATGACGGAAATGCATGTCAAAGATGCCCATCATTCTCGAGCTCGAAGCCAAGTCATAAGCGATGACAAATATGGCACAAGATATATATTTTTACTCAGATTATCGCAAGAGGCCTATAGCCAGTACTATAGGCAGCCTGCTGCTGTATGTTTTCTAGTACTTAATAATACAACTTGTGAAATTCCTGGAATGTGATTGGCGGAGAGGAGTGGTATTTTTGTTTAAAGTTTTGAAATATTTGGTATAAATATCACTCGTGATACGCTTCGTGAAATTATTTATAATATTGAAAAATCACTCCTGATATTTTATCAATTCATTGCTACAAACGACCATCTTCTACAAACTAAGGGTGACCCTTTAAATTTCGCTCCTTTCTCTGAAATTCCCGGCTTAAATCACCTTTAGGTCTATCTTGTTTATCCTGGGGTTTATCTTCCCTCCCTCTTTCCCTCCGTCTGCATTTTTCTTCTCTTCCAATTTTCCTTATTTTCCTTTTTACCTATTGCATTCTCTCCTATTCTATCTTCTTATCTTAGCTTTATTCCTTTAGTTGTTTTGTATTGACATTCCATTGTCTAGACAATTGTCTGGATTTGAACAAGCAGGATGACTCATAATAATAAAACAATACAAAGGTTAAGAATAACTCGAGAGCGATTGGCCAAAAGTGCGAAAACTGATCATATTTGATCTGTCTTTACGTAACTCTTTGTGGGGGTGTTTGAATGACTCCTCGCAACAACCCTCACGCAAGCAGAATTTTAGATGAGATAGATTAGGAGGATATTTCATTTTAAAAGTTGGACAAGACGTGACTTCATTTTGTTTCTTTGTGAACTTATGTGAATAGCTAGCCGTGCAAGTACTGACCAGTGCCCGAAAACGTACATGTTTAAGTAAGGCGAGAATCAACTGAGATAGTGCAAGAAAATAATACGCACACCAGAAGAGCGGGATCAGTCACACTGGCACTTATTGGAGTGATTGGAACGAGATAATAGGCTTTCAGGATGAGTTTGGCGATTCTGGTTTCCTTAGGCATTTTTGCAGTTCTCATTACATTGGAAAACCTGCTGGTGTGTTTACTCGTGGCTTGGTTCAAACACCTGCGCACCTACACTAATGGGTTTATCATGTCCCTCGCTGTGGCAGATCTACTTTACGGCGCTGTGATTTTACCTATGTACATAGGTGACGGTCCCCCCGCAGTACTCGGTTACCTGGTCACGGCAATCCTTCTCGCCAATGTATCGACTCTTATGTGCGTTACATTTGATAGATATTTGGTTGTGCTTCATCCGATGGTCTACCAAACACTGATGGAAAAACATTTCTACAAGATTATCATTGTTTCATGGTTTTTACCAATATTGATTTCACTTGTTCCCTTGTTCTACTCGTCCAATTATTCCCTCACAGAGCACAAAATATTTGTGTACTTTGTTGTCATTGTTGGAATCGTTGTACCATATTTGGCAATCATGTTTGCTTACGTCAGGATCTTTCATCGCGTGGCCTCTCACGTCAGGTACCTTGCACTGCACCACTCAAGTGATGAGAACGGCGAAGCCAGACAAGAAGGAAAACGAGTCACGGCAGAAGCGCATGTCGCTAGAATCTTTGTCATCATTGCTATTATCTTTATCATAACATGGATGCCGATTATCTATATGACTGTCGTCAACAACATAGGACGACATGATCTGATTCCTGTAGAGCTGGTCATTGTTTCGTGGTTTACTCTTTCACTAGGTTCACTGATTAATGCTCCCATTTATGCATTTGCCAAGAAAGACTTTAACGGTGTGATAAAAAGAACTGTTTGCTATAAAAAGAGAGGCGCTGAACTAGAGGGCAACATTGACGAAGAAGATCGTACAGGTCACTTCAACATCACTGAAGCCGAATGAATATGACAGAACAACAGATGTTTGGAGAGGTTGGTATTGAATATACCAGACCTTTGTGCAGCTTTATGCCACTACGATTTACAATACATTTGTATTATACTCTAAATGCAGAAATGAATTCCGCTGACAGTCTTTGCTGGTAGATATGGAGAGCTAGCTTTAAAGCCATTGACGACTTGCAGCATCTGTATAGAGGGTTTGCACCATTATGTGATGGTGGCCATGACAGGAGGCACAACAACAGAGTCTTTTACCCAGAGGAACTGAACTCTTTCTCATGTAAACCAGATTAGTCCAGCCTCTATTGTTCCTGCCTCCTGTCATGGCTGCCATCACGTGATGGTGCAAAGCCTCTATATACAAGTATAGACCTAAAGACTTCCTCTATTCCCAGGGAGGGGCCCTCCAATATATTGGGAGGATCGTCGTACCTTTCAGGGGGCCAAATCACGGACTTTGATCATGATACCTTTTAAGATTAAGATTTCAAGATTTGTAAGATTTACACATTTTAGGTCTTTGAGCTTAACTGTGAGCACGGGAGAAAACAGAAAAGTACTGTGAGAAAAAGACAGGCAATGGAATATACTACAAAGTAACCTCAATTTTGGGATCGGACCGTGTTTGGCTTCTGTGGTTTGAGTTTTGCCGGCAAAGGTTTGTTTCTTTGACTGTCGAATGTTTTCATTAGGGAAGACTTGGGGCCGGGAGGAGTTTCTAAAGCAAGCATGCGTAGGCTATAGGTAACTATTTACGATTATATAAGTAGAATGATATTTTTACGTCTATTCATAGAATGAACAAAGGAAAAGGCATACACAATGACATACACAATAATTCTTTACCGTGGATATATAGTTAAGTGCAAATAGAAAAGAATGGAATCGTCTAGATTAAGTATCTTAGCTTGCATTTCCTTACTTTAATCCCTTACATTTCCCTCTTTCTACAGATTGTCTATCATAGACTCTCTTGACCTTCCCAAGCCCTCTTGAAGAGGCCCTTACTAATCGAAAGAACGTAGATTAATCTTTGAATGAAGCAGGCAAAAGTAAAAAGTAAAGCAACCTTGCACGTCGGTAACTAGAAACAGTCATTCTACCAATGAGCGTGTAGTCGACGGTACGCACTTTAATCCCATATCTCCATTTTGTATATCTAAAGCTAAAGCTATGTGACACAAAAAGGCTTCCTATTTTTTTTTTTTTTTTTTTTTTTCGAAAATCCAATCCAAGCTTCATTTGTAGGCGAACGTCCTTAATGAGCCCTTCCCTTGATTATAACTGTCCTAACCCACATTCCCGGAGCAGTAATCATAAGTACTTCAAGCATGCTTTACAGAGTCCCTTGGTAGATCCTGAGTCTCAAAAGCCAAAAATTTTAAATCCCTAGCAAGTCTTATATATAGTGCGCCTTTATTTTTTTATCTCCTGTCCTCATATAGAGCGTTCTCTAAGAGCCTGATTATATGAACCGGGCTGGCCCGGTTAAGCGGGCTGATTTCTTTTGTTTTGTGGCCCCATAGGAATCGAAAATAAGATAAGTTAGCCCGCTTAACCGGGCCAGCCCGGTTCATATAATCAGGCCCTAAGCAACTATGTTGGGAGTCCATAAAATTGTAAGATTTAAAAACACTGATTTATGACATCCATAGAGTGTTAATCTGAAATTCTACAATCAATTTACCAATCATTGTTTTCTGCATTTAACGCGCGCTCTTGTTGGCTGATTTTTGCCAACTTTGAAAAAGAAAGTGCAAGTTTAGGGTTATTAGTACATTATATACTGTATACTATGTACTCTTATTACACGACGGGCAATTTAAACAATAAATGTCTAAAAGCACGAGCCGAAGGCTATTACCTCAAACAAATTGTAACCATAACAATATACCCCATTAATACCAGCTCAATTAACTGTCGGTATAGGTACAGTACATCCGTGGCGCAAGCAATTGATTATCGTGTTTTTATTTCTTAAACATCTAGAACGAACGATCGCAATTTTTTGTAGTTTACGTATACTCATGTTCAAACTAAAGATAAAAGATTGCCCTGGTTATTTTGTCCACGCACGCACTAGTATGCACTTTATTCAGCTTCTAATTCATCGTGCTGGTAGTGAGTGAGCAGCCCGCCAAGAGTTCCATTATAAACTTAGCCTTATTTATTCATTAAATACACTGTTTTCCTCGCTTTCCACTTACCTGAAGAGAGTTCAAGATGGCGAACAGGTATAAGAACACGATCACATTGCGATCAACAGCGAGGACACCAAACACCCAGGTTAAACCAAGTAATGGTAGAAGAATTGCACAACATTTTGCTGCTAGTCTGTAATAGACACATGAAGTAGTAAAGCAAACCGATCAGATGATGACGATGTGCATTTTCATGGGGGGAGGGGGGAGTGGAGAGGGGTAACACAACCAAGTGGTACGATATGGTATATTCAATAACACAACAACAACATCAACAACAATGCAGTTAAATTGGTTGGGTGCCTTGTCTTTGTACTGTCTTTCAAGAAACTTTCATTAGCAACTATCTACTATATACAGTCTTTTTCGTATTTCAACGTGGTTGTTTGACAGTAATAAGATACTAAAATTACAAAGCTCTTGATTAAACCCTAAAAATAGCAAAATAAAGGCATTACGACTTTATTTGCCTGACAGCTTGCGTCACTATTACTACGGCGATGATTCCATGTACTAATTTAAAAAACTCATTAATAATTCATAAGGCAAACACAATGAAAATCGCCACCGTGACGAGTGTCTTTATATCTGATAAAGATTCGGCCTAATTTACATCAACTTTAACCTCGATTTTCTCCAAGATAAATGAAGATATTTTTGATTTTCTTTTAGAGAACAACTCTAATATGTGTTGGAGTTTTTTAAGCCGTATAAAGAACTCGAAATCGTGTTTTATCGGTATAAAGATCCTCGCCTACGGCTCGGATCTTTATATCCGATAAAACACTCTCTCTCGTTCTTTATACAATACTTAGAAAATGGATTGCTTGTCAAAAATGTCCACTTCAGTATTAAAAGATTTAAGAAAAAATTTGGCATAGGGTGGGTCTGCACATGTCTCAGTATGAGCTAGCTATTAAAAATGTGCAATGAAAATATCTAAATCCTTAGTGGTCAAGGTACAATGAAAAGCCGCTATATTCTAAGTCAACAACGGGGACCCTGGCTTGCTTACCATTTAAACCAGTCCATCCAGTTGAAAATTTATTTGCTAATGGTAAAAAAAGGGAGAAATTTGACTTCCGACATAAGGTACACGCGTCTACTGGACGAACGGAGAAGACCGGGAAAAGTGAATTACCCTAATCGGAAGACCGAGCTTTCAGAAACTTTCCGACCAGAAGAATTTCCGTTTTTCCGGTTAAATGGTAAGCACCCCTGATTCAAGAAATTTAGGAAATTAAAAGTAGAGGTAAGAACTGAACGATTTGTTTGGAAATTATGTCGTGATTTTTCTTTAGTCTTTTTCTTTTATTTATCTATTCATTTAATTCATGTATTTATTCGTTTACACGCTCATTCGTCTTTGTTCGTTCGTTAATTCGCTCGTTCGCTCATTCGTTCGTTCCTTCGTTCGTTCGATCGTTCTTTCCTTCGCTCGTTCGTTTGTTTGTCCCAGACAATTTTTAGTTGAGTCATACAGTACCTCGCTTTCTGCTTTTCGTTTGCTGACACCATTTTATGTGTGGTCATCATAGCTCGAATAACCATGATAAAGATAATGATGTTGATCTAGAGACATATAGAGAATGTCACTCGTACAGGATATCTTGGTAAAGGCCTGTTGTTCTAATGATTACTGTTATCATTTGCATGATGGCGTCATTTTGTTACAACTACCAGGACCCGCTGCACGAAGAATGGATAGTATTGAGATAGTGCTTTTCCCTGGATAAATCCTTATTTAATGGATTGATTTATTGGAAGGACCACCATTTTTACGCACTGGATAAGGATTTATCCAACAAATAGCGTTATCCATTCTTCGTGCAACTGGGGCCGGGTCAGAATGTTTTACGACTTTTCTCAGTTATTCAGATATTTATTCCCTCTTGGGAAACGTGCAACACTGATTATACCTTACAAAAGAAATTACGCAAAGCATTATGGAAGTTGTAGTTATGATGCAATAATGCCATTGCTGGATTGCAAATGACGTCACGGCAGCCATCTTGGATGAATTTCAAAAAACGTTTTCATTAATGGCTGTCGTTTGTTCATCCAACACCGATGATAGCCGCTATAAATTCCGCTTTATCTTTTTTGATTCCTAAAGAAATTATTGAAACCCAGCAATAATGCATTAATGCAGTAATGCAAGTAGCCTAGATGGACTAGATGGCTTTTACCGCTAAGACAGCTATAATATACCAGCATGCAAGGTTCAAGTCCAGGACTAGAGTTGACAGATACAGTGAATGAGAGATTACAGATTGTCTATTACAGCCAGTAGTAGAACTAGTTACTCAGTTGCTGGATTATACTACTGCAACTCAACCAAACTGAGACAGACTGATAATTCATTCAGTAAACTTCAAACCTGTAGCTCGGTTCCCCCTTCATATTTTATAGTGTGTTATACATTCTTACCAGCACAACAGCTAATACTGGTCCAACGAAGGCGTATATTAAACCTTTATCAGTAGATAACCAACAACTACAAAACAACCCAAAGGAAATAGAGTTATTAAAACATATATATAGTACACACGCTCTGAAAGCTATTTAATGGAGTTACCAATGTTTCCGTTTATACCATATATCTTTGTCCAAAGTCAATGAAATCAGCAATAAAGTGATTTTACGCCTCTTGAGAGCCTAAAGATCAAGGAGTGGCCGGTGACCATGTTGGATGTATAACAACAGATGCTTTTGAGAATTTGTCATGATACATTCTTTATATTATAGACACTTTATTCGGCAATAAGAGGTTGCACTGAGATGTCACAAGTTCCTTTGCGCGCCCACCTTCCAAACCTGGATATTTTGAAAGGGGCAATCATAGAAAGTTGTTCAAAAATAGACTTCAAAATTATTACCAGTTTTACGACTTGATATTGACTACTTACGCCTTTTCTCCGCCATAGCCCTCCATTTGTGTCACTGCCAATGCTATCCCTACAATAACTAAAGGAGAACCTATAGAAATACATAGGAAGATTAAATTATATAATTTTATTTAATGCGAGGAAAAAGCTCCTAAAACATCAACGTTTCAAATGGGGCCCTCAAAAAAATATGTTAGTAGACACAAATTGCAGACCACAGACACCAGGTTCTCCTTATCAGTGAAAATTTCCATTAAGCGTTAAGCATTCCTGTACAGGTTGGTAGCTTGAATTCGTGTTTTAAAGACTTAAATGTTCATCAGATTTGACTATTGAGACAAGTACGCAAGCCATGTAAGGGGTCCTGCACCAATCCGTCGCCCTGTACGTAATCCGTGTAAACGTACGTGTATACATTTCGCACATACAAACATATACATTGCGTTTAGATCCGTCTACACGTACTAAACGCTTCAACTCGAAAACAATGTTAAACTCCCTACCAAGCAGGTATTAACTGACGTTGTGCCGTCAGCGTTTTCCAAAGTACATGCGGTTACAAGTGTCCATATGGAAACGCATAAACGGTATTTCCAAAAGTATCCACTTTGAAGAGCGTTTTCGAGAGTATCCGTTTACGGTGAGCGTTTCAGGCGTTTTCGTGTGGACGGAAGGCCTAAACGCATAAAAAAGATGCGTTTACGAGCAAAAATGGATACGATATGGACAGAGACAAGCCTAACTTGACTGGACGTTTTGTTTTGGAAGCTGTCACATTCTTTTCCCATCCAATATGGCGGATCCTGTACCATGTGACCTGTTCAGCAGGTTCAGTGATGCGAAGGACCCATACACTACTTCGTCGTCGTCATCCCTCGCTATCAAATCAACATCTCAGACTTACCCCAACCAATCATATAGAAGTATTTTCTTTTTCTTTCTATTTGAAACACCAGTACTATGGCAACGTAGATTTGTATTCCTTCTACTAGCATCCACGCCACCGCCGACAGGAAGAAATAATGCAGCAGTGCTGCGACAGTTTTACAAATGATCTAAAATGCAAAAAGAAAAGAAAAGAAAAGAAAAGAAAAGAAAGAAAAAAGATCAAATGAAATTAAAAGAAAAAGAAAATTCGATCGAAGGAGTGGGTAGAGGGTACACTGCAGTTCATACCCTAGAAGATCAGTCTGCGAAGGGGCACCAACTTGAATAACATCTTATACCTATCTGTGTCTAGCCTGTGTTGTTTAGTTACATGATTTAGGTAAATTGAACGAAATAGCTAAAATGACGGAAACCTTGTTTGACGTCCTGTCCAGTCCACCAAGTAGAATGGCATTTGCAGCAACAAGAGCAGCACATAGGTTGACATGGATGATGGTTTTCTCTGATTTTAAATTTCTAAAACAAATAATGATCGAGAAAATTAATTGATGCCAGACAATATATGAATATTATTATCATCATCATCATCGTCATCATCATCATTGTCGTCATCGTCGTCATCGTCATCATAATCATCATCAGTAACATTACCCGACCTTCCTCTTTAATTGCACTCCCTAGTCCACCCACAATAGTAGATTAAGATTTAAAGCAACCAGGGAAACACAAACGTTGACGTAGATATTTTTGCTAAGTTAAAACGTACTCTAAAACTAAAAATAATTCGCAAAAAGTGCTGCCCATCATTACGCCCAAGGTCTATTATCATTATACCCTCGATTTTCTTTAACGACAAGCTATAAAAAGGATGCCAAATTATTTAACGTGCCTCCAGAATATAAAATGAACGAGAAGAGTAATGACAAGACCAAGAAGAGACAATCCACAACCGATGAAGGTAATGATACGTAGAGGAAGCTCGTGCTCCTGTGAATAAAATTAAAACAAAATATTGAGCCTTGTTTACACTAGCGACGCAAGCATAAGCGCAAGCAACATACGCAGAATCAGTACTGCAGTTATCACCGAGGTGTGAGAAAAGACAAGCACCGCTAATGAGCAGTACCCTACTGAGTCTGCGTATATCGCTTACGCTTATGCCTACGTCGTAAGTGTGAACTATAGGTACTGTTACTTATCAAGACCATAATGATGATGATCGTATTGATGTTTTATGATGTTTTATGATGTTTTATGATGTTTTATGATGTTTTATGATGTTTTATGATGTTTTATGATGTTTTATGATGTTTTATGATTAATAATCATGATTATTATGATTACACATATTACATATGTTACGCGCGCTCTGACTGGTTGAGAACTGTGTGTGCCAGATTAAAGTACACTAGAACACCGATGACCGTTCACAGCATACTACGCATGCTCTGACTGTAGTAGTAGTAAACTTTATTTCAACACGCTAACATATTCAACAAATAACAGCTGGTTTCCAATACGGGCGTGTATAAAAAGAAATAAAAATAAAAATAATATATAATAAAATTTAAATAATAAAAATTCTGAAATATTAGATGCTATCTTGGATCAATATTAAACAAGTAGATTCCATGTTTTGTTTTGTTTTGTTTTGTTTTGTTTTGTTTTGTTTTGTTTTGTTTTGTTTTGTTTTGTTTTGTTTTGTTTTGTTTTGTTTTGTTTTGTTTTGTTTTGTTTTGTTTTGTTTTGTTTTGTTTTGTTTTGTTTTGTTTTGTTTTGTTTTGTTTTGTTTTGTTTTGTTTTGTTTTGTTTTGTTTTGTTTTGTTTTGTTTTGTTTTGTTTTGTTTTGTTTTGTTTTGTTTTGTTTTGTTTTGTTTTGTTTTGTTTTGTTTTGTTTTGTTTTGTTTTGTTTTGTTTTGTTTTGTTTTGTTTTGTTTTGTTTTGATTTGTTTTGTTTTGTTTTGTTTTGTTTTGTTTTGTTTTGTTTTGTTTTGTTTTGTTTTGTTTTGTTTTGTTTTGTTTTGTTTTGTTTTGTTTTGTTTTGTTTTGTTTTGTTTTGTTTTGTTTTGTTTTGTTTTGTTTTGTTTTGTTTTGTTTTGTTTTGTTTTGTTTTGTTTTGTTTTGTTTTGTTTTGTTTTGTTTTGTTTTGTTTTGTTTGTTTGTTTGTTTGTTTGTTTGCTTGTTTGCTTGTTTGTTTTGTTTGTTTGTTTGTTTGTTTGTTTGTTTGTTTGTTTGTTTGTTTGTTTGTTTGTTTGTTTGTTTGTTTGTTTGTTTGTTTGTTTGTTTGTTTGTTTTCGTGTGTCTATACTCTGATGCATAGATGCTGTCAAAATATGGCTAGAACAACAATCGTGCTACAGCTCCACTTCGCCAACTCCGGCATTAATTTCCAGTCCATCACTACGGTTAGAACGGAACTTGTTATTTGTTGAAACAACAAAGAACGGTAAAACAAAGTAAAGAACACGAAGTGACAAGTAGATCAAAATACATTGTTTAGGTTGTTGTTGTTTGTTTGTTTGTTTGCTTTGATTTTGGCTTTGGGGTTGGGTTGGGTTGGGTTGGGTTGGGTTGGTTTATTTATTCAGAAAATCACAAGTTTCGTTCTACTCTTAACCTTCTTTCATTACTTATGGAGCATTTTATTTAAGTTTGAACTCTAATATAAAACTTCATACCTTAAGATCATGAGTACTCATAAGCACAGCAAAGTTTGTCAAGTGATCGCATTCACACGTGACTCTATCAGCATCACGTGACGAAAGACGACAACCATCACGTGACCAGCCACCACCATGAGAATTTCTAATACACAAAATCTCACTTTAGTCAATAGAAAAATTAAACTGCCATTGGTGGACGCAAGGTTTACAAGCATTGACATTATTATGCCAATGTGCCAACCATTTCTACGAGAGTTTTTGTCAACCTGTTTTGTTAAATTAGCCAATGAATTTCTGGTTGGCGCTTTACGCAACAATTATTTACGCATGCTTGTGTTTACTTTTGTCGAAGTTCATGGCGGCCGTGACGTCACATCCAACCGAGCAATAGCTAATTTCTAGATTAGTCTGAGGGACAAATTCGTAAAGCAAATGTGATATTATCTTACTTACAGTTTAAAATCCCAAAACACACAAGAAGGCGTTTTATCTTCTTCCTGAAATGATGAGAACGTTACATAAAAAAACACAATAACACTGACATTCAGCAGGATATGTTCTCTTTGAAGAGTTTGACAGATAAAAGAAAGGTTTGATGAACTACTTACCATCGTTTGCCTAATTACGCGCTTCACTATAATAAAGTCCCGGGAAGATGTCGATATATCGACATCTACATAGGCTACCGAAAATCCGGCTCAATTTTCAAACAGAGTTCGTTGGCTAGGCCACCAGCCCCCACAAGCCCCCGACATCGCGTAATTAGACAAACGATGGTAAAATCGATTAAAAATATCTGTTATAAGCTTAATTTTTATTCCAGGACAAAAGGATTTGTTACTCCTTTGTTGAATGCAGTCGATAGCCACTGGAGAGGGGCCAAAATACAGTCAAAGTTCTCCTTAAGGACACTTCCGTAATACGGATATCTTGCTGTAAAACGAACAAATATTCTCGTCTGTTCAATTCAACTGGTAGTAATCTATTTACCTTTAACTTTGTCGTAAATAGTAACAACAGGATCTTTAAAGGAGACGACAGGTTTAACAGTAAGCAGAGATGATCTTGGAACTTAACACAAACCCACTTCCTACAGTCATCATATGCACTACAAAACACACACATGCATTAAGGTCCTGCACACAATAAGCAAATTGTTGCACTAATTAGACCACCTTGCAGCGCCTCGGAATGCACAGCTCAATTTGGAGGACAAAACAATAGGGTTCCAATTCTCAGGAGATTGAAATTCTTTTGTTTTGTCCTCGAATTTGAGCTGCTTTGACGTCACGTGAAAGTGGTCTATATGCTTCAGTGACATTTTGCATTATCAGTAACGTATAAAATGACATTTTGGGTGCGTTTACGTGCGTGTACGTTTACGCATGCATGACCAGTAACGTGCTGTATAAAAATGCATTTAGGGTGCGTTTACGTGGGCAATTACGTCCAAAGCTTCATTCGTCACGGGACACATGTAAACGTAAATAAATTCTTATCTCGGTCACCACGTTAACGTCTCGACCGAAAATCACCAATAAAAACTCGTTCCGTAACGAACGTAATGATATGCACCCTCACAAGCCTACTGCTGGCCCTAAAGTCGCCTTAACTTTGTGCGTCTTAAGACGACTTTGGGCCCAAAGTAGGCCTCCCTCACGAAGAGCTTGGTAATGTTTCGCGCGAGAAATAAATATATGTTGCCATGTTTTGTAGCATGATTGAGCATGACAAGTTAATGTGTTTTTGTTAACCTACTTACCTTTCCATGTTAAGAAACGACGATAAGGTTCTGTACAGAAAACTGGAAACTCTTTTAGCTATAAGTACAAGAAACAATTTTAAGACTGCAATGTATATTACAAAACACCGTTTCATGCGGTGCCGTTTACACACTCATACAAAATCTACTCTATATTTTACTTTACCTTGAATGACGGATTTCTTGGAGTCATTAAAAGCTGATTTGGGCAAAATGATGTAAACTTTTTCTACTGAATGCCACTCATTCATAGACGCTAAACGACTGTCATTGTAATCCGGGAACTTGATATCCGTATTTGAAGTATTCAGGAAAACGGAGATACCCATGACTAGAGGTAAAAACAAAAGTAAATTAATAAAAATAACTGTATCAGTAAAAATATAGCAACTCTATAGCGACAAATGAAAGCGGCATGAGCGTTAGGACCTCACAGGTTTCATGTAACTTTGAACATGCTGTCTAGTGCGCGGTGAGGTTTGACTGCGCAATATCGCGTCATAACACGTCGTAACGCTTTAGTACGCAATTTAAAAACGCAAATTTCTTCTCCGTTTTTATACCTTAGACAAAGGAAAATAAAAAAAAATAGTAGCAAAAAAAATAGTAGCAAAAAAAGAGCAAAAAAAAAAGGAGCAAAAAAAAGGAGCAAAAAAAAAAAGCAAAAAAGTAGCAAAACCAGATGCGTTTTCAAATTTTCCCGGTTAATGTCGACACAGTGTAAGGCTCAGGGGCTCATTCTTCGACCGACCGGATAACTTTACGGAAAGAATCTCGGGAATTCACGCGCACCCGTAAACTTGTCTGTAAAATCATAGAAATTGAAAATTAACGTGCGCTTTGAGAAACCCCCGAAAACTTTATCGAGTAAGTTAACGGCCCGTAAAGTTATCATGCGTGTACTTTAATCGATAATTTCCATTAAATTCAAAAGTTCGAGGTTTTGCACCCACAGTGTACGATATTGTTTGATAAAAAGATTGTCCGAAATTTGGTCGATAAAGTGTTATTTTTCTCCATTAAAGCTAGAGTTTGTATGTTCTCAGTCGTTGACTTCCCACGATAAAACGAATTCTCCTTAATAAAAGTGCGCACGCGAAAATGCGCGGAAAGATGCGCAGTAGCAAGGGTCGGGAACTTTCCTAATGCTAAAATAGGACAGTCTTTCGACCAATCAGATTCGAGAACATTTTAATAGGTAGCACATAATATATAGTGCATATTTAATTACGTACCAAGGTTACGTGCTACAAACTGTTTTGTGTGGACTTCAGTGGTTTCCAGACCTCCAGCTGCTTGTAAACTAAACCCGTCCAACGCAGACATGAGCAATGTCGTTGTGTTGTCGGACTGAAACAAAGTGATTGAAGTCATGGTTAGCCGTAGAGGGGAAGGGCTGAACGGCATGGAATGCTTGGAATGAAGCTGAAATATGCGAATTGTGGCATTCATTGTTTGAACCATTCGTATCATTGGCCAAACCAAGAAAATTTGCTACACGTACATTTTGGGCTGAGAAGAAGGAGGTGTAAAGTTGTTATTTTATTTTCACTGACAGTTTGCCTGGTAAGTTTAAATTCAGAACAACAGAAATTCTATATGCAGAGAACTTGACAAATTCTAAGTCTTTCTGGACTAAGTCAAAGAATCCTCTGTTGCGAGTTTTCTTCATGCGTCGATACATTATCAGTATGAAAACCTGATGTGAAGCAAAACCGGATGAAAACCTGACCGTGAAAGCAATTTGAAGTTAGAAAAATAGAGTTCATTAGCTCTTACAAGGACCATTACTTAACAAGTACCAATCTAGATTAAAAAGTTCGTTCAATTACCATTTATAGCCTAAGAGAATATATAAGCTTTGCTTTATTATTTTTCTCAAATCAATTTTGTCTCTATGAACCTAGTAAAAAAGTAAACATTTATTCTATGAAAATCGAAAACGGCAGGCGGTCGAGAATATTACTTTATAGCACGTCAGAAAAACTAATGAACCCGACTGCAGTAAATCTAAAAGTACATTTCTCTTTTTTCAATTAAGACAAATGTAACTTATTAATCATGAGTATTCGATATTAAAAGGATGAAATTCTGTGTCACGTGATTTCTATCATCTGCGGTGCCTATTTTCTTATTCACCTTGTACTTTTAATAATATCAAAAGCTCATAAATAAAGCCATATTGATAACACCTGTCGATTTTCTCGTTAACTTCCCAGTTATACTTTCATATATGTCACTCTAGTCTCTCTTTCAAGTCGATTGAAAACAAATTAATATTCAGATATCAAAACAAGGCACACCTGTTGTAATTGCTTCATTTCTTGGTTGTTGTGCACATCAAGAAGGTTGCTCGCGACAAGAAGGAAGTTCTGAAAGACAAACATAAGATGTATAAAGCTATACATGCCTGACAGATGACAGAAATTTCGCCAATTGAAGGGCACAAAACTACATTTTGTGGTTAAGGACATCTTCACAAAAGTTAATGCTGATCGATGAAAATACAATATTTACATCAGTAAGAACTAAGGATTTTATAAGGTATAGTATCATGCAATACAAGGATGATTTTTATAGTTAAATAAAAATGTCTAAATGATTATTCTATTTTATTTTACTTTATTTCATTTTGTCTTATTTTATTTCATTTTCATTTCACTTTATTTTGTTGTATTTTATTTTATTTTATTTTATTTTATTTCGTTCTACATTATTTGATTTTGTTTCATTTTGCTTTGTTCGTTTTACTTTTCATTACATTAAATTATATTTTTAATATTTTATACTAAAAAATTATATTACAATAGTATAAGCGGGTTGTTTTGGACTTTAATTTGTTATACGCACATCAGGATTTACAGGCAAGCATCTTTATGTACAGTGCCAAGTAAAAATACCCATCCATAATACACAAACTCAAAATGTAGACAAATTAATTCTACAACAAATCATTTCGCAAATAGCAAGAAAAATAGCTAACTTGAAGATTTTAAAACTCAGCTTTTTTCTCTGAAGAAGTGAGTGAAAGCGCGCTTTATCACGCAGTCATCTTCACTTTTCGAGCGTGCACTTCTATGCATTTCTTCTCTCGTGAAGAAATATAGACGTGCAGGGTAGGACCAACTATTTCTCTCTTCATTTTCTACGTGCATAGAATCTCAGTATGAATTGCTTGAATGTCAACTTCCTCTCATTTCAATTTATGCATAATTAATTTTCCTTGTTGTTGATGCTTTTAACGGCGTTATGTATTATAGAAGGCTAATTAGCTAATAGTTCGATATTAGCTAACGAGACCGATGTAGGAGTAACTTCAGCCATTAATATTAGTTTTTGTTTTGGAAATAGCAGTTGCTCGAGACTCGTGCGGATTGTGACAATCGTTTCTCATCAATAGTGCAAGGTCTTCGGTTCTTCCGTTTTGCCTTCGAGCAGTTTTCGTATGACTGGGAAAACGGCACGAACACTGCACGACATATGGTTACAGCAGGGACTTCAATGTTTAGTATCACAAATTTTCACTTTTTTGCAACAGTCGAGGCAACTCAAGGCAATTCAACTTTGCGGTTGTTTTTAATAGAAGTTGCAACAATTTCTTAGCTTATATTATTGACAAATAATATCATGTTTTGTACGTGATATTTGGCATAAATACCACTCGTGATATTTCAAAATTGTCCCAAATTTCACTTCCCTATGGCTCCTGTTTAACAATTTTGAAATAATATCACTTGTATATACCAAATATCTACTCTACAAACCATGCTATAACCTATACAAACTTTACGGCACTGATGCGACCAGAGTACTGCAACGGTAAGTTCCCCAACTCATAACTCATACTCAGCTCTTTGCTCATCAACGAACATCTCATTTATAGCAAAAATCCTTGGTTGCTTGGCAACCCGTCTGTAGTTTTTATAAGTCAATTTCTGTATTTTCTGATCCTTCAATCATCCTTCGGGGCGTGGTTTATTCAAATCAGTTAACGATTTCGTAGTTGAAAAAAAATTGAAACTGGCATGAAATCATTCTAACTGAAGTGTTAGGAAAAAATACAGATCTCTAATGCAACGATTCTAATTTGCTGTAATAAAAATAATGAATATGTTGCTTAATAAGTTTTAGTTATAAAGCTAAATATGTTCTTACAATTGCAGATATGATTCATGTTTTTAACTAGTTTGAGATTTTGTACGACTTTTGTACGAAGGTAATTTGTTAGATGTCCCCGCCTTACTCAGTTCGCGCTGCCCATTAGTTCAAAAAAAGTTATATATTTTTTGTTTTTGTTTTTGTTTTGTTTGTTTGCTTTTTGCTTACCTGGATATTTCTAGTACTGTTTTCCACATCATTACAAAGTTTGCTATTGTATTCAACAATTTCTGTGAGAATCAGTGTAGAGACTTTAATATCACCCGCCATCTTGGATGCCCCTTTTGGTGGAGATGACTTATCCACTAACTTAGTAAGTATGTCCTCGACTTCAGCGGGAGATGGTGTTGTTTTAGTTAAAGCTGCACTCATCTGAATAAAGAAAATACCGTATTTAATATAAGAAAAGAATAATGTGATCCCTCAGGGAACCCTCTCGAAAGAACTTTTCGCACTTTTCACAAGGGTGTGAAACGGACCGCGCGTGCCATCCCGGAGCCATGATTCTTAACCCGTTCTAGCGGGATTTTTTTTTTTTTTTTTTTTTTTTTGAAGCCGCAGTAGCGGGTTAACATTTTTGTCATTTTAAGTTTTAGCGGCTTCAACAAAAACTGCTAAAACGAGTTGAGAATTATAAGAAATGATTGCAAACCCTTGGAGTGGAAATCAACCGGTTCTAACGGGTTCGACTGTAGCGGGTTTCACAACCCGCTGTAGCCAGTTCTCAAAGTATAATACTTGTAGATATTTATGGTTTTTCAGTTAACCCGTTCTAGCGGGTTAGTTAAAGCGCTAGCCGTTGTAGCGGGTTACAATTTTTGCCATTTTTTGTGATGCCCATGACCGTGTCAGTGTAGTGATGATATCTATAAAAACATTCAAATTTCCTGTCGTAATCGTGCCTTGCTGTGGCCCTGCGTTTTTTCATACGTAGTTTCGGACCCTTGCTACTGTGCATTTCCCACGCGCACTATTATTAGAGAACATTGGTTTTACCGTGGGGAGTCTAGGCACTAGTAAGCGAGCCATTGAAAACGTAGAGAAAAATCATATTTTGCCATCCAAATACTGGGAAAAAATTGATGAGAAACATTGTACACCGTATGATGTAGGTATTTAACCTTGAACTTTTACATTTATTCAATTTCATGCATCGAATTTTCGGAGTGTTTTCTCTTTTGTGCTTCTCTAACTCTTGAAATAATACACTGGGACCCCTGATTTTTTCTTTCAATTCAAGACAGTACTTATCACTTTTTGGATATAAGAAATATAAATATAACTTCATTGATGGGATTGTCGTAAATTTGTGCAACTCCGTAGCACATTTCGGAGCGCGTAATTGCGGGTAGAAATTAGTCAAATTAGTTTCTAGAATGCCCTTATAATCATAATTGCAACTCATTAAAACCATAAATAAGATTATAACTGCAAGATAAACGTCAGATCAATCTCTTGAGACGGTCTGGGCCCTTTCCCAGAAAAAAATTTGTTCGTATTCTTCAGATCATATATCGAATACCTACACTTCCAGAAAAATAGCCGCTAATCATTGAAAATACCACCTTTTACGACATCTTACAGCTCAGAAACCAATACGATGACCCCCTTTTTTTCTCGGGTTTTTACTTGCCAAACCATCATCTTTAAATGACAGGATTTTAAAAGAAATTCATTCGATGAAATCTAAGGCCTTCGTAACTACCTTAAGATGGAATCGGTCCCTGAAAGATCAACACTGTGTCTGTCGTCTTTAAGGTGCACTGAAGTTTAATCGCACCATCACTTTTGTCAGTAATTAATTATTCTAGGCCCGGGCTTAATTAACGCTGCACCTCACATGGGTCTTGCCAAATTAGATCAAAGAACCCCGCTTAATTATCGTCTGTTTTATTTTAGCAAGGTTCATGAAGATGGCGTTAAACTCAAGCCTAAACTCATCGATCATATTGACTTTATGATTGTAAATATATTTGTGTCCAACTGACTGTTCGTATAAAAGCTGATTGCAAACTTTGAGAATTGGTCAAAGGAAGCAACGCCTTGTCTACGAGGTCGCATCTTGCATCTAACCATGTTTGAAACAAAATCAAGCACGAAGATAAGATAAACATCTTGTTGAAACAAAACTATAGATTAGTGTGAAGAATAGTTGATACGTTGATTTCTTTCTTTTTTGTGTCTTTCTTCCTTTCTTTCGAATTCTTTCCTTCTTTTTTTTTTTTCTTCTTACTTTTTTCTTACTATCTAGCTTCCTTTCTTTCCTTATTTCTTGCTTTCCTTCTTTGTTTGTTTGTTTATTTGTTTGTTGCGTTTTTCTTTCTCTCTAGCTTTCTTTCTCTCTTTCTTTCCTCCTTTCCTCCATTCTTTCTTTCTTTCTTTCCTTCCTTTCTTTTATTCTTTCCTCTTTAATTCCTTCCTTCTTTCTTTTCTTTTTTCCTACATTTTTTAATTATATTCTTCTTGCTGTCGCTGTCCTTCCTCTTCTCCTTCTCCGTTTTCCTTAATTTTTCCCTCAAAACCAATTCAGCTGAAGGACGAACTCAACTCAACTAACTGAACTACTAGCTATTGCTGGGATTTAACAGCTAATCCATTATCTGCTTTAAATGGTGTTCAGTGTTTGACCACCATGTGTTCTCAACCAGAGAATATACTATTCAAAACTTGTCTTTCAGCTGATAAAAATTCCAACAAGATTGAAAATGACTTCATATGAAACCCAATGATAGGGTAGATCTATTTATAGTTGAAATTTGCATAGTTGGATGACACTAAAAGCTTAAAATGATATTTTGGCTTGACAGCGATGTACAAAGCACAGGCGTCCTGGAATAATAAAAGAGCGAAATAGCTGCTACGTACCCTGAGCTCACGTTACTTTCGGCCTGCTTTCAAGCACGTCGAGCATGCGCAGTAACATAGTTTAACAATGTTCGAGTAAGTGACACATTTGCATATTCGACCCCTCACTATAACGCTTGGATTTGAAATCCACGAGTTAAAAGAAGAAGAAACGAAAAATAAAGAAAATACTGATATTACAACATAAATATATATCATTTCAGAATAGAAATAATTTATATATTTTTTTTATACATAATATAAAGTCCTACTTTTTATTGTAAAGGAAAGAATATATTATAATCAATTTTGATCAGTTATAAGAAATTTTTTGTATTTTTTCTTAAAACGCATTATTGAAGACAAGGATTTTTTAAATGTTGGTATTTGCTGCCCGTATCCTTGAGGCTGAACATTGGAATCGCTTAAGACCATAATTCGTTCTTGATACTAGCCTATACTGAGAGGTTCATACTAGCTGTATATCTCATATTGTGATTATGGATTGACGAAGTAGACAGTGATTAGAGCGAATTCGTACAACGACTTTTACATGTTAATGAGCTCTGAATATTCTAATGAGCTGTACTACCATGCGAAAACTAATAAAAAACAAGGACTGCAAAATGTACGTAAAGAGAAATAAAATCGGTTTTATATTCATTTTTCAAAGTCATCTACCCTTTCAGGGTCGACAAAAAGCAAGAATAATAACACAGTTTTCTGGAATTGTTCAAAACTTAGCTTTGCTCACACTGGTTTACTGATCAACTTTTTGCCAAAGCTGATTAACACTGTCCATTGGACATTACTTTAGACATACTTCTTTTGTTAACGTGCATTTCTACAGGTTTTGGTCTTTTTTCCTTGTTCGTGCATGCAATTCCAAACAGCTCATTAAAATAATATTCTAATGAGCTGTACTACCTTGCGAAAACTAATAAAAAATAACTGCAGAACACAATTAACTGCAAAATGTACGTAAAGGAGAAATAAAATCAGTTTTATTTTCATTTTTCAAAGTCAGCCACTCTTGCAGGATCGGAAAAAAAAATACAAGAATAAACAAACAGTTTCTAGTCTAGAAATGCTCAAAGCTTAGGTTTACTGATTCACTTTTTCAAAAGCTGATAAACACTGTCCACTGGACATTACTTTAGACATACTTCTTTTGTTAACATGCATTTTTACGGCGTTTTGGGCTTTTCCTTATTGTTAATGCAACTCCAAACAGCTCATTAGAATATAGGCTGAGCTCATTAACATGTACTGAAAGTTCGTTATATGAATTCGCTCTATTGAGTCCACGTTTTACAACATGCCGTGATTAGCAGCTAGCATAAGACAGCATCCTCTTCTCCCTTGTCCAGCTGGTGCCAAGTCGGGGTTCTGTATCAGCCTTCTCCATTTTTCTCGATCGTGGGTCTCTCTGTTAGTCCCAGTGCCTCTAAATCTTGTCTTGTATTTTCCATCCTGCGTTTTCTTCTATGTCTTTTTCCGCAAACTTCTCTTTTCCAGGTCCTCTTCACCTCACTGCAATCACTCTTCCTTACTAGGTGGCCATACCACTCTAACTTTGTTCTGTATGCTGTCGTCGACGCCCAGTTCACGGTGTATCCTTTCACTTCTTTGCTTGTCCTTCAGAGTGACCCCCTTTATCCTTTGTAGCATTCTTATTTCTATCGCCTCCAAAACCCTTTCCTCATTGTGCCTCATTTCCCATGTCTCTGCCCCATATAGCAACACTGGCCTGATGATCGTCTTGTATATCTTGACTTTCAATCTTCTCGGCATCCTCTTATCATAGATTACGCCAATCAGCTCTTTCCATTTCAGCCATGCTGTGCTCACTCTTTTTTCTTGCTGCAACCTCGGAACCCCCTTTCTCACTGAGGGTCACTCCCAGATATTTGAAGCTTTCGACTTGCTTCAGCTGGGTGTTTTCACTTTTCAGGATCGTCACATCTCTCCTGTGCCTGCTGCTGACCATCACTGAACTGTTTTGGTTGTATTAACTTTCAACCCATATTTTGTCATACCCCTCTGCCACTTTAGCCACTTCTCCTGTAGCTCCTCCTAACTTTCTGCTAGCATAAGTCATATCAGAATAATTTAATCTGGGCGTATTGACTCAAGGGCAATATTCCCTCTTTGACTAGGGATTAACTAGACAAAACGACGATAAATAGGACTAATATTCAAATATAAACAAACTGTGCCGGATATAGAAACTTAAAAGTAACTGAACAGCTAGTGGTAAGCTAAATATCTACGACGAGTAAAAAAAGGGACGCCAACTAGTACGTTTCCAGAGAAAGCAATACGCAAGAGCTTTTTGACTGGTTTTAGAGCAGCTGAAGCCTGTCTGAAGATAAATTATCGATCCAACAAAACTCAATTAGTGAGCATTAGAAAAGTGTTAGAAAAGTGTTTCTAAAGATCAACGTATGGTATTGAATATACCTTATATTCTTCTTGTTTCGTGGTTCACAGAGACGTGTCGTAACCATAGAAACCTTATAATCAGTAGTCAAAAAGATGTACAATTGTTGGGCTTTATGACGTATTGCCTCGAGAGATCAAGACTGAACGGAACCATTGGCCATCGTCACTTAGCATCGTTTAAAAAATCAACCCAAAGTTTTCACTTAATTTGAAAAGGAAATTTTCTTACTTAAATTTTCTCTTTTTTTTTTTCATACACCCTCAGTATTCGCAGACCTTCGGAAAAGACCAAGTGCCTCTGGATGAGATCCAAATATCTGCATCTTAATCTCAAATTTTAAAGTCAGAAGAGCAGCATCAGGGCCATCAAAGCTGATCTATGAATAACAGCAGCTTTATACCGCCAACCAATCGTCTGACCCACCCATCAAGTCCAACATCGGTCTGGTATTGGACAATACAAACGCTCATAGCATCTTTAAACATTTTAACTAATGGTTCTGTCATTAGCATCATCTTAGTGAGAAAATGCCTTCATACAACGCCGAACTGGTTCATCTTGTCCCTAGCTATTGCAGATTTTTTGATGGCTGGGATTGTATTCCCAGTCGAACTCATCTGTACCTTTGGAACGTGTTTGAGATGGGCATATAAAGTACTAAGGGATACTGTAGTACTAAGCTCTTCGTTTAACTTGATGTGTGTAGCTTTGGACCGTTACTTTGCTGTGGTGCACTCGCTCAAGTACCATCGATATTCAGCGTCAAGAAAGGTCTCTTGCTACATTGGATTGTCTTGGGTTTGTTCGATTATTCTTCCACTAACAGCCTATATAGTTTACTACATGAAAGACATTGAAGCCTACAAAATATCCCGCTTCATTTTTTTAATTCTCTGGTTGATTCCACTCAACTTGACTCTTCTGATTGCATACTGTAAAATGCTACAAGTTGTAAAACGTCAAAAACAACAAATATTGTTTCAAATGAACCAAGTTCGGTACAACCACGAAACAAACGTACCCATCAACTTTTTTTACACAAGGCATCGGAACGTATGCCCTGCTGTTCAACTTACAGGAGCGCTGATCATGCTTTACGTTTGCTGTAGTTGGTTGGCATTTTTCAATGACATTCAAAGCTACGTACTGTCACAACGGCTTGATTTACCTCGATTCGTTACTGGACATATTTTACTACCACTCAATTCTTTATTGAATGCCGTAGTTTATGCTTTATTCAAAAAGGATATAAGAAGAGAATTACTGAAACTTTATCGTGGTAAAGCTTCACGAACCAACAACTGTGATTCCAAAGAACGAAGTTTGGCCGTATTGTTTGCCATGAGTAACGATGTATCTTGCGCAAACTAAGTTGTTTTGTCGCTGAAAAGGAACTGGATTTGGTCTCTCTGATTTAGACTTGCTATCAAATCCAGTTTCTTGAAAAAAACCTAACTTATCAGCCCGGTAACAATCCGGCCCTTTATCGTGTCCGGTTATTTCTCAAAGCGAAATATATCAGCATGAAAAGGGTACTATTTAGTCAACCATTAGCCACTTTCATACCGTGAGGACTGGGTACAAGTCCCTTAAATTTTGATAATGTCAACACAAGACTCACCTAGAAAGAAAGAGCATATCGAGCTTTGCAAAATCCCGAAGTTTGGTGTTAATTGGTTCAATATTGAACGTTTTACAGCCGTTCTAATATGGTAGAATTTACAAAGAAATGTATGGTTGTAAATTCCAGCATTTTTGCGCAGCAGCTATTAGTTATTTAATATTAACCCGAATAACTCGTACCCAGTCCTCAAGGTATGAAAGTAGCTAATAGGGCCGGAGCACCTCCAGTACCTGGTAAATCACGGATTACGTCTTCCAGAGTTAAAAGAGAGCATCATAAATCAACATGAGAGCTATATTTTAGAGCTATTTCTTGTATCATGTATCTGACATGTATCTGACATTTATCAACCATTTTTACGGTATTAGTTAAAAGGATCCTGCAGCGGATTGACCGTGGGATTTATCTTATCGTCGCAGATTTTGAGTAATCTAAAATTTTCAACAACAAAAAATAGTGGCATTCTTGTCAGTTCCTTTTAAAAACTACAGATTCGGACGATGATAAAAATACTTTCAAAACGACCAAAATGAAGTTGCTGAAGCGACCACTACCTGACGTCATCATACCACATGGAATCCAAAAGATATTATTAAAAATTTGCTTTGTTCTCGGGAAAAAATATTTGTTTGTTGAAAATACAACGGTAATATTTACAAATAATTTTGATTCTGGTATAGCTGTAGCAAAATGATGCCATAATGCAAGCAGCAAATTGTTTCTATCATATTTCTACTAATGATGATGATGATAATGATGATGATGATGATGTTCTGATATAATCATGTCGAACAACAAAGACTCACCCGGTTTTGCAGTTCCATTATTGGTATTGAAACACATTCTCTATAATCAGGATAATCCCAGATTCCCTGCACATTACAACTTCTTTTTGCAACACCTACAAAATAATATAGACGTTTTGAAATGCGTTTCGGTCTTTCAACAAGTGC